>JAPMOR010042488.1:3228-94426 GCA_026543865.1 Argiope aurantia
TTGTTTTATAGCAGCAGTTCAGTGGAGCTTACAGCTATATATCAAGTAAAAAAGTATCGGAACAGAAGTTTCACGCTATACCAATTCTATTCGAGCATTGAATTTCTGAATTTTCAGTAGATAGCTGTTCATTTCAAAATCTCCATAAGTGAAAAACCTCATCTGAAAGAAGAGGTTTAATCGAAGCAGATTTAACGTACACTTTTACAGTTACAGGTGCTAATTATATAAAAGACAGTCTTATATGCGAAATAAGTAGAATGATTTTTCGAAGATTAAGAAAAGTCCTTTAATCTTCAGTTAAGCAAAAGCGTAGCGGTAATAAATAGCGCCTGGGACACAATACGATTTTTCTCCTCTATACATCTCCAGTGTGCATACAAAGATATATATATATATATATATATATAACAATTAATCTCATTCCCACTAACCTTGCAAAATTTTCACATCAGTGAAAATTTTGCAAGGATATGAAATAAATCACACACACCCCTTCTCATTAAAAAATTAAACAGCCAAGATGAAGAAAAGCAATAAGGAACTAAAACAAAGCGTTTAATAAAGAATAATTTTTTTAGAAATTATCCTGCACTACTATAATGAAATATTGCAAAAAAAAATATTTTCACCTGTTTAAAAGCCAACTTTGTGTTCTTTTCTTTCTCATGTACCTAAGAAAAACAGAAAAATTGTTTTATTACAAAAATTTTCATTTAATTGAAGTTCGTTGCATTTGAAAAACTCATTTGAAGTTATAGAATTACATACACATTAGGTATTCCCCCAAAATAAAAATAAAAATAAATTTAAAAAAAAATCTTGCCGTCTTTTTATACTTCCCTTTACTTTAATGCACAAAAACTCTTATGTATTTATACTATGTTATTTGCAAATACAAAACGAAAATGCATTAGTAATTAACAAAAAAATCGAAAGAAAATATAACATTTTCCACGCGCTAAAAATAAATTACATTCAAACGTGCTGAAATGTCTGTATTTAATCTATTTACATTTTAGGGCAAAGAATGCAATCAAAGAACAGAGATTTGCAAGATAATTCATCTGTGGTGTTCAGCCTTTTTAGTAAAGAAAATACACGGCATTTAATTATTTTATTTCATTTCTGCTACTTTTGATAAACAATATAGCAAGAAGTTTTCACATGTAAGAGGAAGATGGTTTACGGAATTTTCGCTTTCCTACTCTGCAAATCTTCGGGCTTTTTCAAATAAAAACACTGCTTCCTGCAATAGATCTCTTAACAAGTTGTCCAGCATATATCCGCTCAAGCAGTAATTTTAAAACTTTAATCTGCGAGGTATATGTAGGATGTGTGAATCTAGTACGTAGGTTGGTCATCCTACTGAAAAAGGGTGGAAATGGCGGAGGAATGGAAAATGAATCTTTTATTTTACCATTAAATCTTTAATATTGAAAATAGAAAAACAATTCATATTACATAAACTATCATACCGAATTCGACACTAATTATACATTAAAAATAAATTTATAAAAATTGATTTTCAATTTTTTTTCATTCGATTACTTTCTAACCTAGTCTTGCAGGGATATCTCTGATCATTTGCATTTGCTTCCCTTCTCTATAAAACTTCTCATATCCGATAATCAAGAATTTCGATTTAAAAATTACAGAAGGGTAGAAATTAGTTTTCTTTGCATCTCCGAACTGCATGAATCTACATTCGTTTTCCAGAGTGTGGACAAGAACATTTTTATCCCTTGTCTTTAGTTTGACATAAAAAAATATTAAATACTAATGGCTCATTATTATTTCGTTAACTTGCTAGAAAACAGTTTTTACCTCTCTGCTGTTGAAAGCTCATTTTCTGAGTTGTTGTTCGCTGGGACATTTCTTCTACGAAAAAAAAAAATACAAAGCTAAGTGATAAAACACAAAATTTTGCAAGGGCTTTATTTCCAAAAAAGATCAATTTTTTGGATAAAATAGTAATAGCTCAAATATTATGTTAAGAAATTAATCTTTTAAATATTTTCCTATTACTTTATACTTTATTGAGGTAACACGATAGCGGAAAATTTTTGTTTTCATTCTATAAAACAAAACATTGGTTGACGTAATTACTTGTTTGATAATGACATTTTATTTCATTTAAAAAGCCATTATCAACTAATAGCTGTGAAACTAAAATTCAATATCATGTATTTTTTGTCGAAATATTTTAGTTCTTCTGACATGAAGGTTCAAAACTTATTTTATAATTTTACTTAACTTTTCAATAACGCTACATTTATGTTACGTTTCAATTTATTTAACGTTCCCTCATTTCTGTAAAATAATAAATTTTTCCAAAAAGATCATATATTTTAACTTCATAATTGATGACTTCTCGTACTTAATCTTGGTGAAAAGTTTAGGATTTTTTTTATATTCTATGAACCCACACGTTTAAAAATTTACATTTTACTCAATAATATTGGCAGAGAGACGTTTTTTCTAAGAAGACAGAAAATTCCCAACAAAATATTAAGAAATTATCTGTTTAAAAATCACGCTTATGTAAATAAATGTATTCCAGAGGTAAAATGACTAATTAAAAATGATTAATTATCCTCTTAACTGTGAAAATTGAACTGGTTTCTAAGTAGACGGAGAAAGAGAGACATTTTATCTTCAAAGTATGGGAAATACACATGATCTGCTTATATATATATATATATATATATATATATTAAACTCATAATTTAATCCAAATTAATTTCTAAAACTTTATCTTAATTTAGCCCATCGTAACTTCATTGTAAAAAATATTCTCTTATTTCGTGATCCAATTCCACTTTCGGTTTAATTAATTCCTCTGTAAAAATAATGCGCCATCAGTAGTACTACGTATCAAATGAAAGTAATACTTTTGCCCTTGAAAAGGTGTCCAAGGTCAACGCATGTATTCCTTTGGCACCTGGCCAGAAATCCTATGTTATATAAGACAAGTGATCATTTGTTCGGCCGTTTCTTACTTCTATGTTTTTTCCGCGCTGCGTATATATATATATTATATATATATATATATATATATAACAATTAATCTCATTTCCACTATCCTTGCAAAATTTTCACTTCAGTTATAATTTTGTAAGGATATGAAACAATTAATCTCATTCCCCCTTCATTAAAAAATAAAACAGCCATGATGTAGAGAAGCAATAAGGAACTAAAACAAAGTGATTAATAAAGCAGAATTTTTTTAGAAATTATCCTGTACTACTATAATGAAATATTGCAAAAAAAATATTTTTACCTGTTTAAAAACAAACAGCTTTGTTTTATTTTCTTTTTCATGTACCTAAGAGAAACGGATAAATTGTTTTATTACAAAAATTTTCACTTAATTGAAGTTCTTTGCATTTGAAAAACTTATTGGAAGTTATAGAATTACATACACATTACGTATTCTTCCAAAATAAAAATAAAATAAAAACATCTTGCCGTCTTTTTATACTTTCCTTTACTTTAATGCATAAAAAATCTTATGTATTAATACTATGTTATTTACAAATACAAAGCGCAAATGCATTAATAATTTACAAAAAAAATCGAAATAAATATAACATTTTCCACGCGCTAAAAATAAGTTACATTCAAACGTGCTGAAGTGCCTATATTTAATCTATTTATATTATGATCTATTTATAATCTATATATACAAAATGTTGAATCGAAACTATGCTACATTTGAGAAACATTGTATACACGAGGCATTAATGTATGAAAGGCTTTATTACCTGATGGCAGGTTCACAATCAAGTTCTTCAGTTCGTACAAAAAGACTAAAAAAAGAAATAGTTGCATGACTATATATAAATAATAACGGAATTAATTTATTTCTAAACATTAACATGACAAAGAAAAGTCTAATTTTTTTTTTAAATGCGTAAATATTTCATTACCTCGTAGCATGACTACGTTGATCTGGACTTACTTTAAATGATCTGAGATGTCATGCATGTGGGCAAAAACTGAAGTATTTTTCGTTTTTTGAAATTGTTGAAGTATTTAGTTACAATTGAAAAATGTCAAAGTATTTTTCGAAAGCTCACTTATTTAATTTACTCTCCAATATTTGTATAAAGTGGCTGATTTTTTGAAAAGAAAAGGTATTCAATCATTTAAACTTAATAGTTAGTTTAGTGAGATATTTTATATTCTAAGAAAACGCGCACAAACGCACTTTTTACAGAAAAGCATTATCAATGAGTCACTCAAACGACAAATAATTTCCAATAAAAGGTTTTTTAAAAAAATATCTCATTACAGATTGATTTTAAAATAAAAATATTTTATCAATAAAAAATTTCTTCTCGGGGCAATAAGAGACTTTTAAATTTTAAAAATAATAAAAATTATCAACTTTTGCCTTTAGATCTGCATTAGATTAAGAAGAATATTAAGTGCAAAATAGGATTATGACTGCTTGAAAGTGAGAAGGAACATACAATTGTTTAGAAAAGGCAAGAGAGAAAGAAATAGAAATAATAATATTGTGTGTTGTTTGATTTAAGATAACAATTCTAACTAACAGATTTTATATTTCTTCTGAAAAAGACTCATCTTCAGAAACATTGCAATAACTAGAAAAGAAATAAAAATGCTCTTTCTAAGCTTAATTGTGTACTTTTTATCCATAAAAACATCATTTTTCTTTTTATTTTATTCTCTTTTCACTATTTTTTTCACTGGTGTAAAATTTATTTAAAAAGGACAAAAGAAATTCAATTGTTTCAATGTTTGAAATATTTCTTTGAACAAATTTGACCGCGGATTTGACTATCTAAAATAACTGGAATCATAAAATGAATACATAATTTCATTTTAATATTTAAAAGCCAACGTTTTTTTGTAATTTTTCAAAAATTAACTCATTTATAGAATTTTAAAAACATTTCAGTCGCATAATAATTTTATTTTGAGAAAAATTGTTAAACAATTTCTTAATACTTTGAAGCCATTGAATATTTAATTTGTTGAACCTTGATTGGTTATTTTAGAAAATTCCTCTGCAAATAATAATAATAATAATTACAGAAAAAAATGTTCAAACAAATTTTCTGCATTTGCTCAATTTATTTATTTATATTAATTAAAACTCCTTCTTCATTTTATTTTAACCCTTTATGATAATTTTCTTCACTGAAATAATATGTCATTTCTTTTAATCAGAAGAAATTCACTAGTTCCAATGTTTGAAAGTTTTCGTTGTTAAAATCTGTTATACACAAATTTAACTACTTGAAAATATCTCAATTTAAAATAAATACCAAGTTTTATTTTAATGTTATAAATAATTTTTTAAAAAAAATAGAACACCTAGAAGGGATTTATGATAACGTGACATTAAGAAGTGTCATGTATGTAATGAAAAAATTAAATTCCGACATATAAATATTTTTACTTTGATTTAACAATCAAACAGATTTTACCTTTTAAACGTAGAAAGCTGATCTGAGTTGCTCATGGCTTCCGAGTTTTCTCTACAAAACATAATAATAAAAATAATCATAGGAATAAATGTTGAAAGGAAGTTAAATAGCTCTTTGCATAGGATCATTTTTTTTAAATTACTTTAATAAAAAAATTCTTCTTTTCATTTTTACCATTTTTGACTATTACCACTTGATTAATATACCATTTTTTTCAAGTCAGAAGAAATTCAACTGTTCCAGTTTTTGAAAATTTACGTTGTAAACATCTGCAACTCATAAATTCAACAGTCTAAAAAAGCTCGAAGTATTAAATACTTACCTAGTTTTAGATTAATGTTTATAAAGAATCTTTCTTCTAAATTTAAAGCCATTTTCTGAAAATTTAAGACATCTGGAATAGTTTTAATACTGCTTAACTTTAGGAAGGAGCGTATATGTATTTTAAAAATTGAATTCCAACGTCCCCTTATTTTTTCCTTGATTTAAGATAAACATGAGATAAAACAGATTTTATCCTTTAGAAGTAGAAGATTGTTTTACTGAGTCTCATAAAAACGACAAAGGAAAAAAAAACTACAGAAATTAATGAATAAACAAATTTTTTTGCATAAGTGTAATTTTTTGTTTATATCTGTAAAAACGAATTCTTTTTTTCTCAATGCATTAATCTTTTCTTTATTTCCTTCAAAATGGAGTACAATAATATTTTTTTAAAAAATAAAAGTAACTCCAATATTTTAAAGATTGAAATGATTCCTCAAAAAGATACGTAACCCACAAACCTGGTGAGAACAATCTGCTTCAAGCCTAGCATGCTGTCCTTGTGTACTCGCAATATTCAAACTTTTGACCCCTTCTCATTTATTCAAACAGCATCATAAAACATTAATTTCCAAAAGTCATTTCCATTTTTTTATTTAAAAAAAGGGAATGCAATATCAGGAAAAATAGTTAATTAGCAATAAAAATTGAAAACTCTTGTTTTGCGAAAATTATTCTTTAATAACTGCGGACCTTAATCATATATCTTTAAGAAAGACTCAGTAATAAAGCGTTTCAGTGTTTTATATGAGAAGAAGGAGAAATAAACTTTATTTGATGCATTAAATAAATATTCATCTTAATTTATTAGATCAATACTTTTATTTTCATATGATACACATATGATACTTTTCTATGCAGACTAAGAATAATGAACCAAAATAGATGACGGAAAAACTATATTTTAGTACCCAATTATCTAAAATGTACGAATGCGAAGTCAGCTTGACAGATTTTACATTTTTCAGGGCTTTCATACCCTACGCACTTTCAGTGAATTTCGTTTTGGGGGCTTTAATCTTTCAACAAAGAAGCAAGACAGTCAACAGGTCATCTACTCCGAAATTATTAGATCAATCAAAATGATAAAAAAAAAAATCTTTCAGAAAACTTAAAACACGTGAATTCAAAGATCAATCATACTAACACCTTTCAGATTTATAACTTTTAAATAATCTGGGAAAGATTTCCTGTTTCTCAGCTAATAAATATGGATAGAAAGTGTTCGATTAGTAATGCATAAACGAAATAATTTGGAAAACTGCAGCTCATTTTAATATTTTCAATCCAATTTTCTTTTGTTAAAATCGTTTTTTTTTCTTGTAAAAAAAGACTGAAGTGGCAGAAAAAAATAAATACTTACATGTCGGCAGGCTTTGAATTGTCATACTTGGTGTATATCAATGGTCCTGATGAAAGCCCTTGCCCTTTGAAACAAGTTCCAAGCGTGTCTAAATCCTTCAGTATTTCAACTATTTTGTTCCAATGCTCCTTATTCCTAAAACGCATGGAAAAAACGATAAGGATCGTATCAAAAACAATTTGTGGAATATTGGTTCATCAAAGGGTTAAAGAAGCATATTTCTTTAATTTCTGTTATTACAAAGCTGATGTGTTGAATTAATACTAAATGGGCACAATATTTATGTATTGAAATATCTCGACTTTGCATATAATATATACAGGGTTACAACTTTACAACTCTTACTACTGTGAAAATATTACAGTAAGTGCACAATTGTGCTGAAATATCTCGACTATGCATATAATATATACAGGGTGTCCCTAAATTCATGGGCCAAATTTTAAGGATAGATAAAATACTTATAAAGACGCAGTTTTTGTATAGTAGTGTGGGGTCGGAAATGAAAAGTGTTGGCTTAAAAAAAACTGCTGAGAAAATGAAAAGAAAGCTCTTTACAACATTACTACTGTGAAAATATTACAGTAAGTGCACAATTGTGCCACCACTAACATCGATACAGGCCTGGTAGTCTCTAACAAGTAATTGATGTACTCTTTCGAAGACGCCTGATGTTTCACAAAAAGTGCATCAATGATTGAAAGTACTGCAATAAAATCCTTATCAAAGTCAATTGAAGTCTCGTAGATACTGCGTTTTTCTGCTTGGCTTGTACTTGCTTACACATAGTTGTTTTGCTTATGCTTTTCATTTCCGACCCATATTGCCATTCGAAAAATGCTTCATTATACATATTTTATCTATCCTTAAAGTTTGGCATTTGAATTCAGGGACACCTTTTATACATGCTTTTAAAAATCTGATAAATTCTTAATTTTTAAAATATTTACAAACTTAACTGAATTGCTTCATTTTACATATAAAAGATATTTGTTTCACATGACAATGAATTTATTTTTATGGTGGCATTTATTGATTTTTTGTGCTATTTTAAAGACATGTAGGACATAAATAGCTAAAGAATACTTACTTTAAATCATATCGCGTCCATATGGTATAGAGGTACTTTATCTCGTGTCTACATACTCTCATTTTTCTAACATAATTCCTAAAATCTATTAATTCAGGCCTCATCAACCTTAAAAAGGAAAGACTGGATCACAAAGAGCTTATAAAAAGCCTTTCAACTCAATTTTTATACATTACAAATTTTGTAAAATTATAACATTTCTACAATCTAAAAACCAAATTAATTTTTTGAAATAAAAAAATATTTATGATTAATCCCTTTTTAATCTTCGCTAATTTTTGATTCGCCTTTTTTAATAAGTTTCATTATTTTCATATTGTATTATATTTAATAACAAACTAAATATTTTTATGAAAATTTATTTTAAGTTCTTTGAAAAACAATTTAAAAGGCTTTAAAACTTGAAAACATATAAATCATTATGACTTCATCTTGTTACGAAACAACAGTAATCAAGACAAACATATGACGTTACACACTGAAATTTTCATTTTTTATATGACAAATAATTCTGAAAATAAACGCTTATTTTTCTATTAACAAATTGTATCAATATTTCAATCTACTTAAGTTAAATTCACTTTACCTCAAATTCCAGATTAAAATTTCATCCTAAAAATCTGATAGGAATGACGCGACATTGGTGACAATTAATTTACATATAACTATGCATTTTTATGACTTGCAAAAATTTTCTTGCAGCATATCCCATCTTTCTACAACATGCTTTAAATGTGAGGATGAAATCCCACTTGACACGTCAAATGTAAATGGAATAGTGCATAAAATTTCTTGAATTTTTGATTCAATGTAAAGGAAACAGTGTGTAGAAGTAGAGCGGGAGATAAAAAATTTAATTCTTGACCAGGGTGGAATCACAGGATTGCACTGGCAATCGGTCTTCAGGATTCCTCCAACAGGCATTTCATCCACTTTGAATCATGCTTGACTTTAAAACAGAGCAAAATGGTGTTATTCGATTTTTAGTGGCAGAAAATGTTAGATTTCGAAAATTGCATCGACGAATGGGGATGTACCAGAAAACATTCACTGTCATCGACTCATTTATAGGATTAACAGAAGCGTTCCCGCATCCTCTGCAGAGCATTTACTTCGAGATAATGTATAGCTTTTCGTACAGTGAACAAATTGGTGAGGTATTGGTACAGATTGCTGAAGGTACAGAATGATTGCTAAAAAATTCATTGAAACGTCGACTTTTTTACTGGGATGGCAAAGTCAAGGATACTGCTCGAAATTGCTTTAAATCTCTGCCAAACAACTTCTACGAACAAAATATCCACCCCTTAGTAAGTATGTAGTACAAGTACTTATGTAATTTTGTTGTACTACATACATTGTAAAAATAAGCGCTGCCATTTCTCCCGTGGGTCTTGTTTTTGTTCCATTTGACCCGCCCTTATATTTCTACACTGCACAATGCGAAATCATTTGAATCTCCATTAAATTTCTAGAATTTGAAGAATTGCACATGCACATTGCTTCTTCTCTTTAATTTGTCCTCGTACAAATCACGTCTTTCTAATTTGAGGTATGGGTTTATGCTGCATATTGAATCTAAAGTGACGGCCTAAGCAACCTCTTCTGTTTTGAATTATATGTTTGGGAAGTGGGCTGCCATCATTGGTCTGTGGCTTATCTTTTGACGATAATTAAAAATTACCTAAATTATCTTCAAAGTTGCATTTTAATAGGGCTAGATTAAATCTAACTAATATGGCTAGACTATAGCAAGCCATATCTGCATCACTATACAAGCCTTCAGCTAAAATCCAGCTATGTGGCCATGATATATATTAGCGTTTGCCTGAGATCGCATATTATATATTAAACAAACAAGAGCCTCTAATATATTACCCATTGTAGCTTAACAAATAAAATGAGAAATGCTTTATTAAAATTTTCCAAACTATAGTTTTAAAAATGACCATTTATATTCTTTATTTGTGAATGATTCATTTACTCCTCGAATCATATGTATATTTGAGACAACCGAAAAATTATTTTGGCAAAAATTGTGTGCTGAAAACTGTCTGAAATTATAATAAATTTATGAATGAGAACGTTCGCGAATCTTTGGTTTAGAGCTTTCACATTTAATCTTACCATAAAACATAAATTTCATATATTTTGCTTTTTAAAAAATGTTTATAGTTTGAATGTAGAGATTCAAGTTTCACGACCTGCAAAGAAAATTTTTATAGAAATGAGCTGAATCATACTATCTAAAAATATAAACATATATGAATATTCATAATATCCTAAATCATCTTTAGAACTATAGAGGTCTTCCATTTTATATTGATATTAACCACCTAGGATGATCAGTTGGTTCTCTGTGAATTTTAGTTGTGTCTGTTTCAGTTGCTTCTCTTATGAATGACAATGAAGGATTTTTAAACCTCAAATTGTGAATAGTATTTAAGCTGTATTTATTAATAGCCTTACATCTGCTCTTTTTATAACTACATGAACATTTTCAATGGAATGAATGGTGTCGCATTTGCCAGCAAATTAACTTGCTTGTTGCGTTATAGAATATAACATTGTATGAATCTAAAGTGGTAAATTCATTCTCATTTTATATATAAAATAAGCGATTATTTACAACATACACACGATATGACGTATTTCTAAGTTAAAATTAATTTACATTACTTGAAAATTTTTTACTTATAAAAATGTATTTATTATATTACTGGAAACAAAAATCAAAACATCGTGTCATTAAAGCTAACAGTGCGCACTTACTTTTCAGTTTTACGGCGAGCTTCTTCTACTATACCCTCGTACAGATCTTCAGCTTTGATAGGATCGGTAAAATCGTTAAAAAGGAAAAAATCTATTTCGTCAATGGAACATTTAAAGCGTTTAAGGTGCATTGACAATTCCTCAAGAAACTCCTCTTTTGTGCACTCCAAACGAATTTGTAAGTCTAAATTCTCGACTTTCACTAACAGTATAGGATGGATCTGAAAGAAAGAAGGAATGTACTGGGAGAAACAAATTATTAGAAATTTTTATACCTAAAAATTCGTTCATTTTGAAGCGAAAAGAAAATAACAAATAAACATTCGTGATTACATAGCTTTGCAGGAAAATCATGAATGGAAAATTGCATCCTACCATTAATGTCGAATTTCGTTTATGCATTACAGTTTTACAAAACATCACCGAATTTAACGAAATGGTACAAAATATTTCAGAAGAACAAAAAAAATTAGAAATAAATTAAAAGGAATGTATAATTAAAATTTAAGATAAATTAAAAAAAGGAATTATGTTGTAAAATATGCATGTTAATAGCATCATAAACTGACAGTTATTCAGTTAAATGATAAAGAATAGATATCTGCGCCAGAATAGAGAAGAATATGGTATTTTTGTTTACAAATTCCAAATTATTTATAGGCCAAATGGAATGTAAGAACAAATTTTCTGAAATCAAAATTAGTCACATGCTTTTCATTGAAAATATTAACATTAATGATGTGTTAAATCGTTGTCTTTTTAAATGTGGTTAGAAATTTGGACAACAGCTCTAGTAGCGTCTTCTTCATCTAACATCATTTCACAATGACATTTTTCATTTTAAATCTGCTCTCATATTGTTTAAAATCGAGACGTGAGCCTAACTTAATTTAACTCACATGCTAAGTCTAAATTATAATCGTTCGAACAATGTGCTTGAAATAGGGGTTGGAACCCAATCACGTTAAAAATTTCGACCGAATGTGCGTTAAAGCGCTCTGAAGTCAATACCTACCCTCATTTTGGAGTGGATATTTTGAGATGGAAAAAGCCGTTTCGCTATCTGTCTGCAGTTTCAAACACATTAAAAGTATTAGCTAAGCAAACGATTTTTTAAAGGTATATTCAGTAGGTGTTCAGTCTATATTTTTATATAAGAAAAAATAAAGAGAAGAATGCTCCCGATTTTTTAAAGATAATAAAACTATCAGCTTCTAGAAAACAATTTCCAGATATTTATTGGAATATAAAATCATCTCCTGTTGAAAGAGTTAAACCTTTATGACATTCTAGATGTATCATGTTTCTGCTGATGATGAAAAATTCTTCATTGCTTTTATCACTTTTTCATTTTTAACATTCATACTATTGTTAACAGAAAATATCTGAAATGCCTCATTTAAAATAAATCTATTGTAAAAGTTAGTAACATTGCTTCAAATTTTTATCAAATATTTTGACAATTTCTGTAAAAAAAATTTGGATACAGTCGGAAAATTATTTTTAATTTTATCGCCTGAAAATAATTTTTTAATGAGATAAGAATTTCCCCTCTGTTTATTTTCCGAAATAATGAATGTAACTAAGGAAAGACTTAAACTTTGTTAGAGAAAAGGCATCAAACTTTCTTATAGAAAAGAAATTTAGGTAAAAAAAGCTCTGAATTGTTGCAAAAAATTTTTATAAATGATTGTTTGATGATTTGCCAAAAACAGCAGTATTTGATCAGTATAAAAAGATTGAAGGTGTTAGAGAATCCGTCGCTGATAATCAGGAATCTGGTGGACCATCCACCTCTATGAATGATTACGATACGACAACATCGGAGAAATGGCGTTTGGTGATCACCTTTTAACCATAAGAGGTATCATTGATTATTTATTAGTTCCTGTATCATTTGGTTCCTAAAAAGGAAGTTGACAAGATCACTTAAGAGTTAAAGAGTATCGATTCTCGAATTATTCCAAGAACTCTGAAAGTGCTCAAGTGGCCCAAGAAAAACTTTCTCAATGAGATGATTCTTTTCTGAAAGGTATTATTAGAAGTGGTACATGGTTTTGATATGAAAACAGTTCAAGCATCAAATGAATTAAACCCGGGGGAAACTTGAAGCTATACCGTCAAAGTTGCTGAAAACTCAAGATAATTTTTATTGTTTCCTTTGACTACCGTGGTGTAGTGTATAGTTAATTACCACGAACTGGCTAAACAGGCAATAAACATTATTATTGGGTGTTTGATGTGAAGCAATTCATCAAAAATGACCTGACATGCACCAAGAAAACTGATGCGTTTTTCACCATCATAATGTGCCTTCTGATATTATTCGTAAGTTTATAACAACATATTTATCAAATACCCCGACATCCTTATTCTTTAAACATGGCAACGCGTCTCCTCGTGGTCATCATTTCTAGTTCATTAATTCGATAAAAGAAAATTCGCAACAAATTCAGATGGGTTTCACGAAAACGACATGCGGTATACTTTGACGATTGGAAATAGGTTGGAAATTGCAGTCGGAGAAGAACATTTTAAAGGAAAGGAATAAATTTTGAAAAATAAAATGATACTCTTTGTTTTTTTTTTCTTCTGTCTTTTGAGAAAATAAAACAAAAACTTAGTTTTATGTTTTCTGTTTTAAATGGTATTCTTCTTCACGAGCACAACAGCTCCTTGCAGGATTTGACTGCCTCAACCACGCTCACTTTCCAACGCTTTCTATCCCCCGCAACTCTCCTCCAGTTTCTTATCCTTGGAACACTCAGGTCTCTTTCCACATCATCTAGCCATAGAGTTGTAGGTCTTCCTCTGGCCCGGGATCCCCCAGGATTTTTAAAAGTGGATATTTTGAGGGCGCTGTTTTCAAGACTTCTCCAGATATGGCCGAGCCATCTTTACCTAGTGCTACGGATAACCAGTGTTATCTGTGGTTGCCTACAGAGTTTGTATAATTCAAAATTGAATCAAGTTCGCCAACATCCTCTCTCTAGTACTGGACTAAAGGTAGTTCTAAAGATCTTTCAATCGAACATGTTCAGAGAACGCTGGATGTCCAAGAGTCCAAGTTTCACTTGCATAGAGCAGAACAGGCGTAATAAGAGTCATATAAATTCTTAATTTAGTTTTTGAAATGGTATTATTAAATGAAAACCAAACAAGACTAAACATGTCAAAAAATTAATAACCAAATGAATTTATCGGTCAAATGAAAATCTAGTCCATGAAGAAGAATCTAGTCCAAAGAAAGAAGAATCTAACATTCTTTATTTTCGAATTTAAAATAGTTTGAACACCAAATAAAATGTAAGATGAAATTTTTTTGAAATTATAACCAGTTATTCTTTTTTTAAAAAGCAAATTATTTGTTAATTCGTTTTATGTCCCTAGTTTGAGTGAAGTTTTGGATAGCACCTCGGGCGGCGTCATCGTCGTCGTTCATTTGAAGTACTTGAAATGGGAGTTCCAGCCCAAACACTACAAAGACGCGTCAGTTGCCTACAATTTAAAACTTATTAAAATATTAGCTATTTTTGAATTTATTGGACATAGGCGTTGATTGATTCAATTGTCTTTTTTTAAATATCTATTCAATCTGTATTGTATGTTTATGTTGTTAAATACGAGATAGTCCTGGGAAAAAAAAATTATAAAATGAAAGAATTGTCATTCTTTAGGAAATCCTTTATTGATATTTAATAGAAATATTTAAAATAATTTGTCATATTCTGAAAGAATTACATTTTTATGACTTTGTTGATTGTTTTATTTTTAGCAATAATGAGAGAATTACTCACCTTTTTTATACGGTGCTCTATAACTATTTCAGAAGTCCCGTCCGGCTCTATTGTTATGACTTCATTTGTCGTACAAATGAATTTCATCATTTTCTGTAAAAAAAAGAAAAAAAATGTGAAATGCAAGGTTTGGAGACAATAAATTTCACGAAATACAAAATTGGAAAACTATGTAAAAACTAAAAAAATTAAACTCCATTTTTCCATCAATGATTATGACTTTAGAACTGATGTGTACATGGGGTCTTTGGAAACCTCTAGACTATTGGGGGTCTTCCGTCTGCCATTTAATTGAATTTGATGGTCAGTAACAGATCAAAATGTTGTGCATAAATTTTTAAACAAAAACTCCTAAATTCATTTAAATGGAATGAATTTTTAAAACATAAAAATACATACTGTTACTAATCAAAAAGGAACACACTGCCAAATTTAAAATAGAAACTTAATAGAAAGAAAATACAATTACGTTATTTATTATTGTATCAATCTGTCTACCTAGTATGTCTATTAGACGTTTCCGCACGCTGTGAGTTTATAGCCTATTGGGTGGGTAAAAAATTAAGGGCGAGAGAAGTAAATATGAATTCTTCTTCTCCAGACCAGAAAGAGTTAGAGAATGACAAGCTTGATTGTATTTCGTTACTCTATCAGAATTTACCACCAATTTCACAGTTTTAATTAATTAAATTTGAAGGGGCTATTTCTGTGCAATTTAGTGTATGCATTTAAAAAGTAAAAGAAAATAAATTTTTGGCTGTAAATTATTGTTAATTCGAAGTATTCAACGTAGCTTCGCTATAAAAAATACCAAAACAATTTCAGTGAAAATTTAAATATTTTGCTTGTTTTGGTCAGAAACGGGAAAAAATAGAGTATTTTGAGAAGAAAGTGATAAAAGAAATCTTTTATCGAAGAGCTTTCTGTTATCACTCATAAGGGAATGAAAGTGTTTTGTTATAACTTTTGATGTAAGTAAATGCTAAGGAATGTAGCAGATGCTTTTAGTTTCAATGAATTATTAATAAAAAAGATAGATTTCTGGTCTTAATTTTTAATATCTACTACGTTTGAAAATTAGAAAATTCTGTTTGTATACCAGATATTGTTAATAGAGATTTTTTGATCGAAATGGAGTAATATTTAAAGTCGCAATAAAGTAAATGCTGATCATAGAATTTTAAAACATTTTTACTTTCGTTTATAGGAAGCAAATAGAAGCTATATAATCTTGCAAAAAACTCAAGCTTTAGATTTTTTTATTCTTTAAATTAAGATTTCAAAAAACCCATTTTTGGAATTATACTTCCCTTTTTATACTTCCTTTTTCTATCTGTCTGTTTAGCTAGTTGTTCGAAAAAACGATAACTGAAAAACGGAATGAGCTAGACCAATGAAACACATTGAGTTTCTTAACATAAAAATTGCAATATTCTATTAAAACTTGCAATAAATTGTGGAATTACTGAATGTTTATCAGTCTATCTATTCGTAAGTATAAAATAACTGTAGATTGAGTAAAGGGAAGGAAATTGTGGCTTCCGCTTTAAAGTGAAATTATGGATTGTATCGAGTATCTGATTTAATATGTCAGCGGTAAGTGGTGGGATATCAAATTACACTTTACGACGAAGTTAAATACAAACCGCACCATGTTGTGGAAGTGTATGAGAGAGCTGAAGGAAAAATACTCCTCCTAATTTGAAAATAATCAATGCTTTTTTTATTTATTTTAAATACGAAATTCTACCTTAATGTACAAATTATATTTTGATTAAATAATTAAAGAAATGTACAAATAAAAACTCTATAATAAATAATTTAAATATTTATATAAATAAATGTTGCCGATTTATTTGCTTTGAATTCAATCAAATAAGACCTGAAATTACTGTTATATATTCATCAGTAAGTGCAGAAAATGATTTAAAAAAGTCATGTTTTATTTGAATATACTATGAGCCATAGGAAACTTATTTTTTTCTCCTTAGTGTAATACAGAAATCTGAAGAGCGAGATGAGGAATCGAATGTGATTCTCACCACAGGCAAATTTCAGCAAGACAAAGCCTTTCCTGAAGGACTTAAAGAAGCTTTAAACTGAGCGTTAAATTAAGCTTCATTAAAATGGTCTAAATTCTTATATTATATTAATTACTTTATGTTTAATTAAGTTATTTAACTTCTCGATGGGATATGTTGGTATCTGAGAATTTAAATTTTAATATTTGAATTTCTGAAATTTTGTTTATTTTTCATATTCTGTTTTTCACAAAAAAATGATTTAAAAAATGTTAATGAAAGGAAATTTCTTTTCCTTGAAACTATTATACAAATTTTGATAATAGCACTATTTATTAACGAATTAAGGATATCAAACAATGAAATAGAATGTATAGTAAAATGATAGCAAAATAATTTTCATGCCTTAAATACATTACATGCATGTTTTGTAATCCTTCAAATCGTCTTTTGCTATCCTTTCTGAAGTTCAATAAATTATAATCATTGAAAAAAATAACTGGAAATATTTTATTTCTTTCAATTATCATCTTAAAACGGAAAAAAATTAATTCAAAGACCTCATTTATTGATAAATTACAAAGTTTGTTAATTGGTCTAGTATGAAAAAATACTTGTTTCATGAATAACTGTATTTGTAATGAAAACTGTTAAAATTTCTTTTTATTCATGCGTCGATATCTTGTATTTAGAATGCGCATTGTGAATTTCATTACTTTGTATAATTATTTCTCCACTTTTCTTATTCAAGGACATTTGAGCATTAATTTGTCTCAAGCATACATATATTTTCCTCCAAAGAAGAAGCTTAAAAAATCGCGATTAAAATCTATTCCAATTATTTTAGGCATTCAACCCTTTATGTTAAATTTCCATGCAGTAAGAAAGAAACCATTACAGTATCTCATTTAAATACATAATCAGATATTCAGACTATATGCTGAAAATATTTTAAATGCGTTTAAGCCATGACATTGATGAATTAAACAAAATATTTAGGTATAAAAATGTAATGTATTGCAGTTCTCTGTTATGAATGGTAAGAAATCAGTAATTAGTATTCTCATGAATTATTCCGTTTTCTTAACGTTTCTCTTTGCTGATTGTTAGGCTTTCAGTACTCCACTGAACACGAAGTCTTTTCAAGTTGTATTATATCATAATAATTTTAGTATTAATTTATTTTATAATTTTTGTAGAAATTGAAGAAGCTCTTGTAAATTCTGGGAAAAAAGTAATTGAATATTCATAGAGACTGTCAAGTTCCTTGTACGAAACTAGAGATATGCACAATGATGAGAAATAAGTATATCTTATTACGGAAATTTGTGGTCGAAAATGACATTTTAAGGAAATAGAAGACGGTAATGAAACAGGGACTGGTCCGTATATGCTTTACATCCATTTTTCTCATCCTTTGTCTCGTGATACTAGGTATATACTTGCAGCTACGTACTTATTTGTGATCAAGCAGGTAATTTCTTTAATTCATAGATTAGAATTTTCTCATTGATATTCTATGCTTGAATATTTTCGAATCGATATACATGTATCATTAGAATATAGATGACTATCTAGTCATGAGTATTGATCATATTTTTGCCTTTAGCATATTTGATATTACAATTTAATAAATTTTTGCTACAAAAAGAAAAGAAAAGCGGTATACTAAATGGTTGATCGGTGACTTTGAACTACAGTCCATTTACCGATTTAATAGCATATCTCCGAATCAAGAACCTTTAATTATATGTAAATTTTGAATTTAAAAATTTCATTAATTGTACTTTTAAAAATTATGGGAGACTTTTAAGTTGTACGTGCACACTAGAAGATTTTATTTTAATTTTAACTTTAAAAATCCAGTTTTTTCACAGTAGGTCATTAATTAGGTTAGGTTAGGTTAATTAATTAATTAGGTTAATTTAGGTCATTAAGGTAGGTTTAAACGCATTTCAGTGAGAAAAAACCATATTACACTAATTATTAATTAATTAAATAATATTTAATGAGCTAATTAGTCTATTTTTTGAAACATGACATCTTAAATTCTAATTTGTGAAGACACACAATTCTAGTTGGAAATTACGCCAAATATTAGTCTTCATGTTGTCTGCCTCAATCAAGTTATAAAAATATATACTAGTTTATTTAACAATTTTTTCATCAACGATGAAT
Organism: Argiope aurantia; assembly: GCA_026543865.1. Lineage (NCBI taxonomy): Eukaryota > Metazoa > Arthropoda > Arachnida > Araneae > Araneidae > Argiope > Argiope aurantia. The sequence continues at coordinate 22,236 of JAPMOR010042488.1, forward strand.
AGAAAAAGCGAGATTGTTCTATAATTTTAACTTTTAAATAGCTATTAAAAATTTATTTCTATAAATATAACTTTGATCGAGGCACAAAACATCCGCTACTTCATACAGATTATTTTGATATATCAATAACTGTATTTGGTTAATTTCTTGTTAAGTTATGATTATTTGAATGCAGCAACAAAGTGAAAAATTTCATTCTTCTTAAAATGAATTTAAAAAAAAAAACGTAACTAGAGTTTTTAATGAAAGCACCACCATTTCGAATATTGACAACATCTTGGTATCGTTTGAAAGGATCAGAGAACATTATTAAGCAATAAAAAATATTCGGTATTTTGAACAATTTTCCAAGTATCAAGTGTGTACATACACCTTAAGACTCGTTTTACGTTTATTTGTGTATCATTAGGAGGTAATCCATAGTCCTATTAGTGAATAGACACTTCAGATATTGATTTAAATAAGCAAATTTAGACACCGTAAAAAGTCAAGGGTGGATAATAACATGCTCATTTCCCATCTTGAGTTATTTCAGCATTTATTAAAGAAGGAGATGCGTCACCAAAGAGAGACAGATCTAATCGAATCTATTACTTTAATCTATTGAAGTAATTTTTTCAAATAATGGCAGGACAGTGAAAAAAAATTAATGCATGTTATTATTTATACCGCATGACTTTAAATGCCAATTCCATCTTGTGTTTAAAAAGGCTTTTTCACTGTCACTTAGTTCTGTAATTGTTCAGAATTATTTGGCAATCCTTTGTATTGATAGCTATAAAAACTTAAAAAGAGATTTAAAAAGAAAACTATTTTTCTTTGAAATATTGGATTTTGAAAGCAATAGTAACCTTGAAGGCATATTTGAGCACACTATTTTTAGTGTAGATATTCTGACAGTTAAGAATTATTACCACTAGGCGCTGGGGTCTCCCACAAAAAGTGGATGTAGAAGGGAGGGATGTTTCTTTTGCAGATAATGTACTAGATTTTTTATAACTTGTTGCACCACTGCCGTGAAAAATCTCCATTCTCTCCGTAGTAATTGCCAAGGATATAACAATCTAGTGAAGATAGAAAGAATACGTTTCAAACGAAGGAATTTGATTTTGAAAGTGAAGTTTTTTAACTGCGAAAGTTATTTTTCTATGCAATTTGCATGTAGAAGGATTCGATTTATTTTTTTAACATCAATCTGAAAAAACGATAAGTAATTGTTTTTTTTTTAATTTATAGGAAAAAAAATAATTGTTTCTACATCAAATTCTTTTTACATCATGTAGACGTATGAGAATTTCATTGGGCAAAAATCAGTGCATAATGTAGGAATTCCAAAAATTATGCCCTTTATTTAAAATCATTAATTCATATTTTAATACCTATTTTTTATAAATCTTTCAGCTTAAAACAGAACGTTAGTTTGTTCATCAAGCTTCCGTTTATTTAGTGCCGTTTATTTAGTTAGTTTATTGGAAAAATTATTTTCAATGCAAAGAGTAAATTTGAATCAGGTCGAAAATTTAATCAAAGCTGATACATTGAAAGAAAATTTCCTTATAAAATTGATTTCAAATAGAAAAAATAGCTTTTATGATAATTAATCTAGGTAAACTTTTCATAAAAGTAGAAAAGAATGAATTAAGTTATAATATTTTTTGGAAAACACATTAAAAATATTCCCGAGCTCAAAGGGGAAAAAAAATGGAATTTAAATATATGAAACGTTAACTCTTTTTCTAGGAATTTTTTCATACTGCTGAAAAAATTTGAAGTCAGGAAAAAAATATCCTTATAAAATTGAATTATCTAGGTTAAAAAGTGTGTCCTGTCGAAGATTCACTAAATTTTTACTATAAAATATTCAGTGACTCTGAGAACTATGCGCGCGAGATAAAATACAGCTCTTTTATCATAACATTTCGAAAGATAATCTCTATGAGTCTTGGCTGATATAAGCATTACATGAAGAATATACTTCGATGATTGATATTATTATTGAACGTAGACTTATATATCAGTCAGCACATTAATCTTCATTTAAGAAATTAAAATGTGAGAGGTACGGCTTTTAAGATTTATTTGATAAAATAATTTGGACAATTTTAAGCTTTAAAAAATTTAATTTTGAAACGTCAACATAAAGTTTATTTTTCTAGCTTTGAACAAATTTTTTCACCTAAAGGTATCAATTTTAAATTACTTTCATTTTTTTTTCTTTTTTGCTTCTAAATCATTAGAAAATTAATATTTTGGGTTGAATTTCAATATCTAAAAAATGCTTAACCATTAAAAGAATTTCTTGAAAGATCACTTCTATATTTTATTGAAGGAATATTTCATCATCACATTTGTCATTGGAAAATTTATATTCAACATGAAGAGTAAATTTGACTCAGATTAGAAAAATGAATCAAAGCTAATAAATTGGAGGAATATATATTATATATATCAAATGTATCAAATATTAACATCTTATTTAAAACAGATTATGAAAAAAAAATGATGAAATTGTATTATTTAAAATTTCTATTCTATTGAATAATATTTCTATTCAATCCTATTGAATTCAAATTTTATCAAAGTATTAAAATAAATAAAACACCAAAGAAAATAATTCCTTATATAATCAATAAAGCAACTTTCATGAGAATTAATCTAAGTAGGATTTTCATTAAATGACTAAAATCTAAACGTATTCCTGAAAACAGAATTTAAATTCGAGAAGTAACAAAAAATAATTAGTAGACATTTTATTCTGAAAAAAATTCTAAGTTCCAAAAATCAGAAAAACACTGAAAAAATTCTTCAAAGTCCGAAAAGAAAGATAAGCTTTATTTGCCTTCAAAAGGGTTGTGGAGGGGAGGGGTGAGTTGCAGAGAGAGGGTTTCGCTATCATCCATTTCAGCTGGGAAGATACTGTGTCAACATTCAGGGAATAATTTGAAGTTTGAATATATTTTTAAATCTTCACTGTATAAGCTAGATTTATTTTTTAACTCAGATTTCATCATTGTTGCTCTTTTTATGCCGATGTTTTTGCACCAGTAATTAATATCTTCCATACATTGAATGTTTTTTTTTAAATAATTTGTTTAACATTTAACTTAACTAACATTTTATACCAAAAGATTTGATTTTTAATTCCTCTGTCATATGCTTTTTAACAACTTTGACTTAAAATCATTGCAGAATTCGAAATTAAGATAATTTTGAAATGATATGTCTACATAATGTATGACATTCGATCAAATAGAGGTGAACAGCTATTTATTTTCGATGAGCACATAACTATTTTTAAATAAAAATACACGTTTCTTCTGTTGATGTCATTAAAAGCTGAAATATTTTGAATTTCAGGATGGGTTCTTCACAAGATGGATATTGGAAGCACTACCAGTTGATAAGAAGTCAAATAATATTGTATAAATCCAGTAATAAAATAAAAATTTTGAAAAAATAAAATACATAAACATATGTCACAAATAATAAAAATTGCATATAACAATAATAGAATTGGTTTGGATATTTATTTTTATAACTGAAATATTTTATGCCTGCAATTTGCAGTAAAAAATGTAAAAGAACACCTGCTGAAAAATACCCTTTCTGGTGATCACTCACTTCCCCCATTACAACTCCACTGAAGCAAAAATATATCAGCAATCAAAGAATTTTTCAGAACATCGTGTTTGGTGGTTTTTTGTTTTGATTTCCTTACTCTTCAAGATAGGCATTAACAAGAAGGGGAACATCAGCTAAAATCTTGCACGATTGTCCCCTCTTCTTCTCCACATTCTTGATCGCTGTAGATTTTTGAAAGCTCAAGTCTATTCATTTTCTAATGGGCTAATGTCTTATTTTAAAGTTTAACGACTTCCTATGCTGTACAAAATTTTCAATCATTTCCTCTCCGGTTAAGTATGTTCACACACCGCATTTATTTCCTGTATAACACAGATCTTATGTCAGTCTTAGAGATTTACAATTCATCTTAAAAATGAAGAATGGGACTAGGGAAAATCTTTAAGATTACTGACTTCAAATTTTCCAATCATTATTATTTTTTTTGTTATGAAGATCATAAAATATTTGTTTCAAGCTTATTGTACTGTTTAATTTTTTTTAATACTCATTTTTTTGCACTTTTAATTTCAGATTTATTAGCAATTTGAAAATTCTTCCCCGGCCATTAAATTTTTTCGCGATATATCATAAAAGGTTTACGAACAGATTTAAGTAAGAATGAATATGGATAGTTCTTATCAAAAAAGATTTTTAAAAAATATAATAAAGTATTTGAAAACTCTTTTCTACAAAATTATTTTCTAAATTTTCAAAATAAATCAAAAATAATTGAAAAAAAACCCCACAATATTTAAAATATAATTTTCTTTACTTTTACATTGAGTATAGAAGCGACTCTAAAATTATATGATTAAGAAAACAGTGCTATTTACTGAGAACATTGTACAGTACAAAATACATAAATGCAGAGTAAATGTATTTATTTGAAAATAACTTACAGTTTCCATTTCGATATTAATAATATCTACAAATCCGTCTTAAAATGGGAAAAAAACCACTTCTGACCGACAACGCGATTTGTTCCATCCAGATTTAAAAAACAAAGGGGGGAAAAATAAAGACCTGATCATTTTACTTTCTCTGACTCAACGCACTCTACCGGCAAGAATTTGTTTCTCTTTAGTCCCCCCCCCCCCCCCCCTTCATGTTTCAAGACTTACTTGAGGGGTATGATTTTTATCACTTCCCAGGAGATTGGAGACGCACTCTCAAGGAGCGTCACATCTGTGGCCCTGGTTTCAGAAACAAAAACACCTGCTGACTCTCTGTCCGTCAATACTATCATTTCGACACGGCAGTTACCGTAAACTTTGTAAACGAGTCTCAGTGAAGAGTGAAATATAAACTATTTCTCCATTCCTTTCCCTTCCCCTTTCTTCTTCTTCTTCTTTTTTTTTTTTTTTTTACTTTACTAAGGTTGCTGCACATTTGCTGTACCGAGAAAGAGCAGAGTGACAAAGGGCATTCATCCTAGAAGGTCCTGACCTCACGGGGGATTGTCCATAATAGGGCAGGGGTAGTTTTCGCCAATGTTATTAGTTGTGTGCGCATTTCAGATGATTGGTTAAGTATAGAAATAACAATTTCAATAATGAAATACTCCATTCGGCAGTTTCATGTTGCTCATAACAGACAAATTTTGCAAATTTCGTGTTCATTTCTTATAATCTCATGTAAATGGAAATTAAGAATTTGGTGACTTATTTAAATGAATAAAATTTTGATGATGGTGATTGAGTGTGAGAAAAAGTTAAAAAATAGCATTTAGGAATAAAAGGATAGATTTATATGCGTCAGTGAAATTCATTGAGAAAATAGAAAACTTATTTTCATGGAAACAGGTAGAGATCGGTGGCAAAAATTTTGGGGGAAAAATTTTAGAAATTTTTTCAGAGCTAAAACACTGAATTTTTGGAGATGTTTAACCGCGTAGTTACAGAAAGTTCTGATTTGACATTCGACACACTAAATGTTCTTTTTATGCATTCATTCCTAGAAAGTATTTTAGTAATAAGGTATAACTGTCTCTTTCCTTTAAATGTTAATTTACACAATGCAGCACTTTTGCTATGATAAATTTCTTATTATTTAATAGTAATGAATTATTTTTAGTTTCATAAAACACATAAAAACATTTGACAAATTAAGAGTTGATTAAAACTGTTTGAACACAAAAATAATAAGCTTGAGATGAATTATCAAATTTTTTTAATACGTTTCATATATTTAAACAATTGATATCGTAAATAACTTCGAAATAAGTTACATTAAGTAATTTGTGGAGAAAAAAAAACATGAATAAAGCCAATACAAATTATAAATATAAGCTCTTTCATTTAAATATGATTTCTACTAAATTATTATGTAGGGGAAATGTTGAAATTATTATCTTTTGGAATCTAAAATTCTGTGCTTAAAATTCTAATAAAATTATTTTTATATTTTAAAATTTACGTTAAAAGAAAAAAAAATCTTGCATATTACAAAATGCACAAATCTCATAACAACAAAATAGGTATTTCGAAGGGTGCAAGTCATTCAATTAAAAGCGGAAAGAATGAGTTTCGAAAAAAGTTATAGCGCCAAATAAAGCCAAATCTAGGAAACTTTCTAACAAGGGAATGATTCCTGAATAAAAATCGGCAACCCTTCCCCTCACAGGGTGAAAATGGATAAACTCTGTTGAATAAATCAGCGGCTCTTTAGTGGATTTCTTGGGAAGATGATTTATGTAAAATTTAAAAACGCTTCTATTTTTTTCGATTTTTTCATTACGTGCAATGAAAGTAGATCTAATTGATCAATTTTATTTTAAATACTTTCGAGAAATCTACCAATTAATTCCATCATTCGATGTTCCTCATACTTTTTTTTTTTTTCTTCTATTCTTTCTTTTTTTTTTTTTTTTTTTGCAATCATAAACTTATTTTTTAATCTAAAGTCGGCGTAGAAGAATTTTTTTTTTGTATCCAAAAGGAATTGGAGATGAAAACAGGATAAAGCTTTATCAGAAAAGGAAATAAAAATTCATATTATGTTTTATCTAAAACGCTTTTGTGTGACTTGTTAAAATTTTAAGGATTGTTTTAATTATTATTTAAAAAAACTGAAAGAAGCTGCTAATATTTTTGCTATCCTATTTGTGACCCTTTTAACACTCTCAAATTAATTTCATTTTTTCAGTAAATTAGATTTGTGTATTAAAAATTAGCATAATTTTTTGGTCGTTTATTTCTACATTTTATTGCTTACGCTGAATAGATATTATTGTCTTCAAGCACAATTTTTTTTTACATGATAATAAATAAAAAAATTAAATGGGACAAAATGGGGTGGAATAGAATGCCCTTTTTTTGGCATGGACCAAAGGTGTACAATCACCATCCGAATTCAGTTCAAATTTTGAGGTCAGTTGCGAAATAGTAATTGCTTTACTTCGAAACAGAATACAAATATAATTAAATTAAACTAAAGATATTTATAGCAAATTAAAAGAATCCCATTTCCAAACGAACTTTTATTTGTGCTTCGTTTAAATTCAAGAGTAAAATATACTATTTTTCGAAAGAAAGTTACTAGGATATTTTTTAGTCGGGAATTATTTTCTTCTAAAATTAAATTATTTATTTCCATTTTAATTTTAGTTCACCACTATCATAATTTGAATTTATTTTCAAGAATTGATATGCTCAAAGAAAATTAGAGCTTTTAAAATGAAAATGAGGCATTGTGCATTTTAACTTTTAAAAAAGATTTATATACAGAGTAATATTATTAATCATTCTATGTATTAAATAAACAGTAACAATAATAAATTATCATATTAAAGTAAGAAACAATATATTCTTTTCAAATCAGTTCGTTATTATGATCAGAAACCAAAATATGTGTCCTGAGTCACTTCATATTTTCTGGGGTAATTAGTTGCATACTGAAGTAATTACGAATTTTGCAGTAATTATGAAAGGCTAGTTAATAAATTAATGTGGAAAAAAGTATTGATCCTATATTAAAATATTTTCGAAATTATGAATAATTTAAGAAAATAAATTCAGCTGCCTTATTAGATAAAATTAAGTTAGTTAAATAATATGATAATTAATCAAAAATTAAATAATAAAGACATTTCTTTTGGGTTTCAGAATAAGAAACACTTCTAGATTTTTGTGTCCTTGAAAAATTTCACGGGTAAATTTATTCCAACCTTCTTTTTTCAGTGTTGTATATTGGAGTTTTATAATCTCTAAACAATAATAATAATTAGTTATGCACTTCATTGGTGAACCTATATTATGTGATCAGAGTGCTATTATTATTATACTTTGTAATCACCAAATCCTTCACAGACAGATTAATATTTTGAGGAGAATATTTAATGAAATTTTTATATCACTTTAAAACAGGACTAGAACACATTTTAATTACTTTTAAATAATTCTGGATAAATTTTGTTGTTTCTTAACTTAAAGCATAAACAAATATCAATATAAAATAAAGAAACTGTATTAAAAAGGCATTTTCTAATTTCTGATATCTCATTCTCCCCAAAAATAAACTAGTTTTTCAATAGCTTAAATTTTGAATCAGCATACAGCGAATCAAATTTATAAGTGCATATCATGGACGAAACTGTAACTGTAATTTGTTAAATTCAGTCATTTTTTGGAAATATTCCCTTTTGGGTACTTTAAATTTAATTTAGCAGATTGATGATTCCTCAACTTTCATCCAACAGTAGAAGTGTCGAATTTAAAGGAATAACTCGTTAAATGAAATCCACCTTTAGCATTTGGAAAGTATAAAGTAAACTGTTTACTTAATTCTTAAAATATCAAAAGCAAAATTACTCCAAAAAGTACATAAACATTACTTACGAATCTATCAATTTCTTCAACTGCTCTTCAAATAGATTACAATCTTCTGAGATAGGTCACAAGCCGGTAAGTCCTAAGAACAAAAAAAAAATTCCAATTTACAGATATGAATAAGAAATACCAAAGAATTTAAATTTAAATTTTTGAATTCACAAAAATTTAATTTCAAGAATTATCAATTATAATTTGGCATGCTTGCAACTAAAACAAAGGATTTTTTGTTAAAATTTCGGTCATAAACAAAAATTGCGAAAATAAAGAAAGGAAGACTGATGGATTCGATTACTACTAGATCTATACGTATTTTGGTGTGCAATAATTACACGTCACTTTTACTGAAATTATTACATTTTTTTCATTAAGAGAAACACAGAACACGTGAAAAATGATATGAAATCCGATTAATTATGCAACAGTTATTAATAAAATAACTCTTTAAATTTCGAAGCCTATTTTAAAATATTGCTAAAAATGTTGGTATTTTTTTTGTTTCGTAAACCATGTTTTATACGAATTTTGTTAAGAAATTTATGGCAAATTTTACCTTTGATAGGACACAATTAATATTAGATTTCATTATTTCGCTTCTATAAAATATTAATATTTTAATAATTAAATTAAATTTCTAAGTTCAAAATATCATACTACAATATTAGAAAAGGTATTAACATTTAATGTACTTAACACTCTCTAAATACAGTTTATTAAAGATGTCCATAAAAGCATCACATTGCAAATACATATCTGCGCTAAAATCTATTTTCTGCTACTTAAAATTTCAATCAATAAGTTGGGATACCACGTATTCTGGTGTTATTCAACAGAAAAATTTATTACGTTTTTTGCTCAAATTAAATGCAGTCTATTCACTCACAATAGAACAATCTATTTGAGTTCATTAGATGTTGAATTCTGACAGCACATCAAAGTAGTTTTTACTTCAAATCTAATATTCTCTATTTAATTTTAAAATTGCAGTATAATAAAATATTGAAGGAATCCGCATGAATATTTTATTTCCAGAACATCGAGAAGTTTTAATAATTATGAAAAGTTATATACAGTAAAATTATCTACATTTGAAATTTACATTTAGGCATTTTTCAATCGGTTTAGGATTTACAATTATTAATGCAGTAATTTCCTTTAAATTAAAACTGAATATGCCAAATTTTTCTTTATTTCCATTTTCTATTCAGCAAATGAATTTAATTATAATTGATGGTCAATAATTTTTTTAAATATGTATAGATTGTAAAAAATACTTAGCAAAAATGGGTAATTTCATATTTAACTTATTTTATTTTGTATAGCAGTATGCTCTGACAGCAGAAATAAATTGATTATCAAAAAAAATTCGTTAAAGGATTTTGAAAGAAAAAACATCTAAATTAATCCTCCTCAATAAAATAAATACAAAAAAAATTTGATTTAAAAAAAATGAAATTGTAATATTTTATTCATAAATTTGTTTCTAAATAGTCAACTTTTGTCAATCATATTAAATGAAAAGAAAAATGAATTCTTTGATTTCACTTAGATTTTTCCTTTACTTTTCATTTTTCCTTAAGTAATGTTTCCATCAAGTTAATTTATCCTTTAAAGCCCACTTTTCTTTCAACCAACTTTTCTTTCAACCAATTAAATGACTCGTTCCAACCGCCTATCAATCACTCCATCCTCCATCCGGCACTTGGAAGCCATGGAGAACAACTGAAAGCTTTAACAACGTGGTACTCTCAAAAACGATTTTTCCTTTCCTTATAATAATTTTAAAAATTTCAAAATTATTTTTGACGAAATGAAATAAGAATATGATGCTGATAAAAAAAAGTTACGTTTTTAAATTCTTGTTAAAAAAATAATCTATCCCTCCAGTCACGTCGCATTGCTATTCCGGGATCGCTGAAATTATGTTTCAAAGAGCTTCCTTCTCCTGGGATGACAAAAATAACTTCTATCCGGGACAATTTCTGGTGAATGCGCAGACGGAGTTTTATTTTGCAATTCACCCATGAAAGCAAAGACTTCTTAAATAATGAGTTCTGATACTAAATTAATTTCAGTTAAGGACTCTCATCATAGGAAATATACACTTTACTCTTTCTTTAGTGTATAAGTAAAGCTTATTATAGTTACACTGATACCCCATCTTTACACTATTTCAATTGCTTATTCAGTAATTAATCTTAATTATACTGATTAATCTCCACATTTCTCTAAAATGTACAAACCTGAAAAAAAGCAACATTATTTGGCAAAAAAATTGTAATTGTATGGTATCCATCTTATTTTCTTTGCTAAGGCAATATGCTCTCACAGCAGAAATGAAAATTCGATTAGAAATTGAATTGATTATATTAAACAAAATTCAAGATTTCAAAGGAAAAAATACCTGAAATAATCAGTCAAAATAAAAATAATTAAATAGGCAGATTTTTAAAATGTTTTGTTAAACAAATTGGAAATTTTAATATTTTATCCATGAAAAATTTAAAAACTATCGGTTTATATAAATCGCAATAAAATAAAAAGAGATTTATTTGATCGCATTTAGATTTTTTCTTCCTGAATTATTTTATCTTGAATGATATTTTCACGCCTTAAGTTGTTATTTTCCCCTTTAATCTACCCCGCTTTTCTTCACTCCGATAAAATGGCGCGCTCAAGCCGTTTATCGATTACAATGAGGAAACCGGAAAACAGAAACCATGGAAAACTTGTTGAAATGTACACAAAAAGATCTTCCCTTTCCTTATCACATTTTTAAGAACTAGAAAATCATTTTAAACAAAACCAAAAGTGAGATAGACACTCAAGAAAAATTTAACTATTGAATTTCTTACTTCAAAAGTCTCTTTCCCGTCTTTCAAACAATGGTGGCTTCCCTGGATTTATGATCATTTTTAAATGATTGGTCTCTATGGATACGAAAACATCTCCTTCCTCCTAGGACCATTTCTAACGCATGCGCAAATAGAGTATTCTTTACCGTCCACGGAGGGGTTCTTGATTTTGAGGTCCGATCTTAAATTAATTCCAGTGAATGATTTTAATAGTCTTAATACCTCTAGCCTCTAGTATTTGTCTGAATTTTTATTACAAGTAAAACTTGAAAGTGCATTGATCCCCCATCTTGAAACTGTATGAGATTTATTCTTGATTGGGTTGGAAATTTTAAACTTTTATCAAATGATAAGGACAACAGCTTCTTTCTCAGCTTCAAGGCCTTTTTTTTTAATTCACCGATATACTGTCACGAGTTCAGAATGGTCCTATTCGTAAAGGGAAACAAAATTCGAAATTTGTTTGATTTAAAACAGATTGTGCAGTAATCATATTTAAGTAAATAAATTTTAATTCATCATCAATACTTTATCCTTTATTACACCTTTCTATCTTCATATAATTTTAATAAAATGTGATTTTTTTCCGCTGCATAAATAAGAGCACTGAATTTTAATTCAACCCAAAACAGGCTGCGAGGAGTGAAATGCTTAGACACCTGTTGGATAGGAAAAGTTTCAGTCAGAAAAACAGATCAATAGAACAGAATTTGGCGGATATCGCCAAATTCTAGCAACCTTAATGGAGCTTTTAACAAAACACCAAGCCACTATGTTATCGCCAAGCTGATATGTTGGCGTTATTTTTCTACTCTTCAATATTCCAGCTTGAAGAATTTTTAGATTCGGTTAACTAACAAGTTTCTATTTTTTATGTACTTTAGGGATTGTTATTACGAATTTTAAAAAATTCTGCCCGTTTTGTAGAGGTAAATTACAATATATATATATATATATATATATATATATATATATATATATATATAGTGATTCATCGCTTTGAGACACACTTGTGAAATGATGATCCATTAAATATCCCAGCTAAATTTTGATTAAATGCTAAATATACAATAAATATTTTTGTAACATGAAAAATCAATTATATCATGTTAATGATTCTTGAAACTGATTTTTTTCCTAAAAGATTTGCTTCGAAGCCCCTTGATATAGCCCAAAGATGAATGGAAAGGATAGTTTATCTGAATTATATGTAACCAGAAAGTGTTATGACACGCAGTTATGAATTTTCGGAACAATTTGCAGCAATCTTACAACTACTATTGCTACGGAAATAGCATTTTAAATGAGATGTATAAGATTTACAAATAAATCGCATTTTTATTTAATTTTAACCAAGTATAAACCATTTTGAACTATATATTTTACTTACATTTTGTGCTAAATTTTCATATTTCATTTTTTGAGGGGGGGGGGATATTGGCGTTTTCTCCCTTTCTCGCCAAATATATACTTCAAATTCTTTTAAGCTCAATGTTTTAAATATTCAAAATAAACTTAATCAATTTTTTAAAGGATTTTTTTTCCTAAAAAATGAAATTTTTTCATAAATTTACAATCTTTATGTATGCTCCAAAACAAGTTAATATGATAATAAAATAATAAAGTACTAGTTATTTTATTTCTATTTATTAATTAAATAATTAACATAAAATTTAATCTTCCAAAAAAAATGAGTTCTACCTGGTAGGGAAAAGGCCCTTAAATTTATTATATTATTCTTGTTTGCCACAAAATGAGGTTCAAATGAATTCAAGATCATGCATTTAAGACGAAATTAAATTATTACCTTAAACCTTTCGTTTTACAAAATAAGTGACAGAAATCCTCAGCAACAAAAATATTATCAATTATACAAATAAGATTAAAGATGAGAAGTTTGGAATGGCAATTGCAAAAATTTTATATATAGATTACCACAGCATATTGATTGAGCTCATGCAGCTAAATAAATCTTTAATTCTGCAGCATAACGTCACGTACATTGGAAAAATAGAGTTCGCAAAATCAATATATAAAATATAAATTGATCTCTATTTCAAAGAGATTTTGCTATTTTTCAGAATACTAATGATTAAACTGTTTGATCAATACAAGCCAAGCATGAAGCATTTTTATAAAATGTAGCAGAAGAGCATTAACTTCCATCGAAGAAAGTTAAATAAAAGATAGTCTTGAAATATACAAATCACTATTTATATTCGGATTCCTTAGAAATCAATAATTCGATTCAAAATTCAATGATGTATGAAATTTCTTATCAGATATAATCAGTAACAAGCATTTTGCATTAGTTAGATCAAAATAATTTAAATAGTTTTCTCAGATAAAAATATTTGGGTAAATTTAATTTGTTTTTAAATTTTTTGTCAATTAATAAATTGCCAAAATCGTCATAAAACATATATTCATGATCAAGAATACTGATGAAAATTATATGAGAAAATCTTTTATATATTAAATATAAATCTGAAATAATTATATATTTTAAAATCCTACTCTGTCCCTTTAAAGGAATACAGTTTCATATACCTAAGCACACTTGTGTGGCAGAAAAATTTTTTTCCTCATAAATGTGGTTTTCGAAATTTGCTCCAATTATGTAAAGTTTAAAAGTAGGAAATATAATTCCAATGTAATAATATATCATAATTATATTCTTATAGTATAATTGTAATATATTATGCCATAATTATAAGAAAAAAAAATATTTGAACTTTTAAACAGAATTGATACTGGCTACTTTTTTAATCCGATGTTTCTAACGAATACGCCAATTAGTTCACTCTACTACTGATTGGCTGTTCAAAATGTTCATCCAAAATTATTTCTTGGCTTGTTGGATATTTGAAAACAGATTTAAAACTGACATTATGAAATTAGAATGAAATTATAAAAAAATAACAATTTATGATATTATGAGAATAAATGAGTTCATGAATGAATTGATAGTAAATGTGCATATGAAGCAAACATATCCACTTCCATAACTTTCACTCTCACGACCACGCTCACATGACAGGGGAAAATTTCAACAATACCATTTCTGAGGAGAAAGCATTTGCAACGTACTCAATGTAATGCTTAAGAATATTTTCTATTCCTAATAATAATAATAATAAAATAGTTAGATTCATGTACTAAAAATTTTAAAACAAGATAACTTACCTAATAATCTCTGATGAATTAAGACTCGATAAAGCATCATCTATCTGCTCTGGAGAAGCAAATTCACAACAACCATGCATTTGAAGAGAAAATAGTGCACATGCTGCCATCTATGGGCTGCCACAAAAGTCAATGTATCGATTGCTGACTGCCTTGCATTTTTAAATCAATATTTCTCTTGTATTTAGAACAATTTAATAAGAAAATTTATCCATTCGAAAGCTAGAAATTTTTTAATCAGTTAACAAAATACATTATTGAGTTTAAAATTCTTAGGAAAAATCGTGAATTTTTAACAGTATTAGTTGGATATTCAAAGCTCATAAACTCACGATTCCTGTACTGTCTAATCTCATTATTAAAAACCATCGAAATTAAATAATTTAAAATTATTCTTCTGGGAAATAGTATAATTCTACAATAATTAATGTTTCCTTCGATTTGTTTTTTGGTTTTTGTTTTAAAAAAAATTAAATACGTTATTGTACTGTGTTTTTGAATAGCTGAAGTTGAGATAAAAATGTGATTATCAAATGAGATTTTACTTTTGAATAGTAATAACAATGCGTTTAACTATCACAAATTAATTACAAAAAATTCCATGTATAAAAATATAAATTTCTTACAGCATTTTTTAATTTACTCAGCGTTCTAAAATTTAAAAATCCTCAATCATAATCATTACAAGTTTTCTTGCAATTTTTAGTTTTGTAGAAGGGTTTCAAAATATATATATATATATTTAATTTAAAAAAACAGTTTTTGTTTTTGAAATTCATTAACAGTGAACAAAATTAGTAATACTCGATTTTTAAAATCTGAACTGAATACTAATATGACAAAGGCTAATGGCCATATAGTGCTGAAAGAATTGTTTCTCATCTAATAATATGGGAAACTGATTTGAGTTCTTCCTGTTAATATAATTGAAATCGATTTTTTGAGAATTAAATTCATCAAAGCATTTTCTTTCAACTCATTCGTCTTTTTCGACTAACCCTTTAGCGAATGCTTAGTAACCCTTCCAATGTATTTTGTTGCAATAGTACTCTTGCAGTGGGAAACCAACATTTACAGGGAACTTCCTAATTTAAAATGCGAGATTACTCATTCCCAATTTAAATGTACGTCTACAAATTCATGCATACATGATGTTGATGTTAAATAAACTACGTTTCATTAATTCCTTGACTATCTAAAAATAAATAATAACTGTAAAAAATTATAGTGATTTGTTTGTAATAAATATCATATATTCATTATCTCTAAATTTGATTAATCTGTCTATTTCTATACTTCACTAAATATACTTTGAATTAATATTAGTTTATATGATTGTTACAGAGAAAACCCGAAAGCAGTCAAAACGCGAATTAACTAGGTAAAACGTGTTTTAATAACAGCGCTAGAGAGAACCTGAATTAACTACGGAAAACGCGTTTTAACTGACAGCACTCGGGAGAACTAGTTTTCTCTAGTTATTTTCTGTTTTGTCCGGTTAGAAACATATGTATCTAGATTTGTTGCTTGCGAAATAATAAAAATACATAAGTATGATAAAATAAGATTAAAAATGTAAAATTAAAAAAGTAAGTGAAGCACAATTAAAAAGCAAATAATAAAGTATTTTTTCTTCAATGATAGAGTTTCCCCTCCCTCAAATATTGTTTTACTAAATATAGTTTAATACAGTAATTTTGGATATATACCAGATATAGTTTAATACATATAGTTTAATACAGTAATTTTGAATAGATAGAATAATTGTATGACTAAATCATTACATTTCTCTCTTTTTTTTCGAAGTGATTTAAATTTCAAATCCTGGATAATTTTAAAAACAGTTTCTCCTTTAATTTATATGTTTAGGCGAGATTGATAGCAAATGAATTTTTGCTTTGAATTTTTGTAAATTAATCAATCACATTCCATATCTTTATTATATTTGTATAAAGGAGTTTTTGGGTACATTATATTTAAAATCAAATATGAAATGCCAGTTTCCTAAAATTGTTTTAACTGAAGAATGCATTTGCAAAACTATAAAAGAACAACGCTTTATGAATAAATACATAATAAAAATGAAGAAAAGTTATTAAAAAATGAAATATTAAAAAGTGGTATTTTTGATGATTTAGAAAAATCCAAAACTATTTCACAATATTTGGTGAAGTTGTTATATATAAAAAATAATGTTTTGATAACAATCTATGCTTGATAATAGCTTTTAATGTAATAAATGTGAAATAAAATAGTTAGTACAACGCTGTAACCGAATGTAAAGCAATTTACAAACCTATAAAGGGCAAGTCAGCCATATCAAAAGATATATACAGGGTGATTATAATTAAACTTTCCCTATAAACAGCATCCTACAACGCAAATGGTTGCACGGATTCAACGAAATTTGGTATATAGACTATGTGCGATATGCGGAATAAATACGGATACACGGAACGGATACGATACACGGAATTTCGAAAAAAACATTTTTAGTTTCAAAATGTACACCCGAGGGCACTTTTTCCGGAAAAAACATTTTTAGTTTCAAAATGTACACTAGAGGGCGCCTTTTTCGGAAAGAAGCATTTTTAGTTTCAAAATGTACACCAGAGGGCGCCTTTTCCGGAAAAAACAATAATTTTAACACGATAAGCGACCAAAAGGGAATACAGAAACAATATTAACAATCAGAAACAAGCTTTATGAGTAATAAAATGTAAAACCGGGAAAAGCAGTCAATTCTAAGAAAAAATGTCGAGTTGTGCATGCTTTCGTAGAAAAGGAAGCTTTATGCAAAACAGGTTAGGGTAAGAAACGTTTGCAATCATTGTCATGTTTTATGTCGGTGTTTCCGGCTGTAAAGATGACGGTATCTTGTTGCGACGTTGAATGGCTTAAAGAACTCCATAACACTTCATGTGCTAAGCATCACAACTGATTAGTTACAATCTGCTGTTGAACACATTGTCCATTGACTTGAAATTTTGTAGGTGAATGAGGGTGGTCACATGGAGCACCTTTCCCTACATCATCTTGGACACGATTAACAACTGCTCTTCTTGTGCAATTTCGTCCTAATCTGTTCTTATTTCTTCAACTTGAATTTTTTTTCTCCTCAAACAGCCTACTGTTATTTTTTCCTTACCTTTATTAATGCGGGTCGATGACAAGTTGATAAGAAATGAATCAATAAATGTTAATACTGTTTCTGTATTCCGTTTTGGTCGTTTATTGTGCTCAAACGAATGTTTTCCAGGGAACAGAGCCCTCTGGTGGACATTTTGGAACTAAAAGGTTTTTTCGAAATTTCGTGAGCGCATCTCGTGTATAAACCAAATTTCGATGTAATCCGTTCACCCGTTTGCGTTGCATGATTCTGTTTATAGAGGAAGTTTAATTATAATCACCCAGTAGATAAGCTACAGACACGGTAAAAGACGGGAGCTTTATGCTAGTTCAGATTAGTGACGTTAACAGCGCTGTTTACAATACTGGGGTTACTTCTTAATTGACATGGTATTTTTGAACCGCGGTCAGATCACCAGACCTGGTCATGGCGATACCAGAGCTTGCACCCCTTCTTCAAACTTTTTCACTACACCCGCGGGAGATGTGTTTCTCCCCGACTGATTTCATGTTCATCAGGGCAGCTTACTCGACGATTTTTTTTAGAATCGGATCTCGAACATGAAGCCCTTCGGTTCCGAAGCTGATACCTTACCATCAGGCCACCGCGGCCTTGTCAGAAGCTCTAAAGGACAGAAAATAAAATTTACATCTTAAGCCTGGCACTAAAATTAATAAAATTTACTTGAACTACGAGGCATAGTGATGGGGAAGTAATAACATAATATAAGCTCTAATAAGTATAATATAATATAATATAATATAATATAATATAAGCTCTAATTTTGGGAAGCAGAGTGAATGCATCAGTGTGATAATGCAACTAATAATTTTGAAATAGTTTACATTTTTCATGAGGCCTTTTTGGCCTCGTGTCAAACATTCGATCGAAAAGTAGCAAACAATGGCATGGCAGTCTGGAGGAGACACCTTCATCATCATTTTCAGTGAGCGCCAAATTTTAATTTCAATTACGATAAGCGAGCGAAAAAGTTATACCGTGCCTCAGGTAGTCTTTAGCTTTGGTAATTCCTGACGACGATTGGGATGAAAAATTATTTTATATTCAGACCTCCAACCACCTCCCTTTTACAATCCCGGCAAGTGGGAGATCCAGTTCCACAAAAGTATATGGGTCAAGCATTCGATGATTACGAATATAATCAAATATTCGCTCTCGAGTGTGGAGCAGAATGTGTCACCTCATTGGTCCCCCTCGTCAACAGTTGAACGCTCATAGATTCGTCCTAAAACAGCCTTCATGTAGCTTCAAAATAGGCCGATAATTTGATTAAAATAACAATATGATTTTTTTTATTTCAGTTAGTAAATCACGGAAATACACATTGAAATAGAACTCTTATTATGCACTGTAATATTATTTAACTTCAAGTTCTTCTAAGCAGAATCTGGTAAAATAAATAATTTTTTAAAAATTATTTTATTAAGATCAACGATCTATTTCGAAACTACCTTTATACTATATTTGAATTGAACTCATAATTTTGCACTTGTCAGATAGCAAGAACTACAGTCCATCTATTTCCAAATTCCAGAGTCAGTACCATCTATTTCAAAATTCTACGACACAGCAACGGAAGAGCAGTTGACATCCAATAATTTTAGCCTACACTGACACTTGCTTATATGGCTTATCTATGATAATAATGCATATCTAAAATTCGACCCTCTGTTCCTAAATAATAAAAACGATAAAGAACAGAATACCTAATAAAATCATTGAAAACAATTCCATTAATTCATTAATTTCATTTTAAACAAGTTCGATCAAATATTGAAGAAAACTGTGAATTAAATCACTTTAGCTTTTCGTTACCCTATCTTCTCCTTTGTTTTTAGACAATTTTCACACAAACCTTTCCTTTTGATGATGATTTTATCATTTATATATATATATATTTGATAAGTAGCATATTTATTAGATAATGACATTATGAAATAAACTTATTTGGCTTGTATGTAAATCATTTTGAAAATCTTATTTTAATAAACCTCTATTTATTGCTCTAATTAATAAAAACTTGATTAACAAAAAAAAACAAAAACTTTTAACTTTTCTTGAAAACACGCCTGCCACTCTCACGTGTTGTTACCACAACAATAAATTAAGCTTGTCATCCTTTGCAATGCCAGACGGCAAATGGTTTTCTTCAATAATGTCTTCTCTTTTCTATTTCTTATCATTCAGTGATATTGCTGCAATATACCTTTTCGTTCACCAATAGGCGCAGTGCTATATCATGTTTTTCGGTGCCTCCTTGACCTTTGCTCAGAGGTTAAATAACTAATAGAGATATAACATGTTCATATATAAAAGAGGTCATGATTTTGGTATTTCCAAGGCTAAGTGCAGACCCTTGTTTCGCGCTCATAATGACAGTTTAAATGGAGGCTCAAGGCTTTTCAAACTATGTGGTTTTTAGAAAACTAGACAATAAAAAAAATTCTGAGGTTTTTTGTTTTTTTTTGTACAGAAAATAATATACAAGTGAGAAAATAAGAAAATACAGGATATAATGCTATAAATAATTTGTAGTACATAATTAATATCATAGAGCTTTAAGAATGAATATGAAAAATTAATTGACTACTGAAAAAATATAAAATGAGAATGATTTTTCAAATATTTTCGTTTGTAAATATGAAAAAATTTGGCAACACGTTTGTTTACAATTCTATGCATGGATTTGTTATATACTACCTCACATTATGTCAAGTTGCTGAAAAAATTATTCCTGTTTTTCTAAAACGACTGTTCAGCTATTTAAATGGTTTTTGTCAGTCATTCGATTTATTTTATTTGTTGTTATTTACATAATTCTTTAACCTAACTTTTAATGCAAAATGAGTATAATTTTGTTCAGAACTGTATAGTGTTGATTTGTAAACGTAGTGAGGGGAAAAAATACCTTATATCTCATTCTTTTATTTAAAAAAAAGGAAGAAAGAAAGAGAACTGTTGGTCACAAAGAGATTAATAGAGGTTATGTTATTGTTAACTTGTATCTCGCTTTTAAAAATTGATTTACCATATTTTTTTTTCTGCTCACTTTTCACTAAATATAAACCAATGTTTCAGTCAATAATCTCAAACTGATGATGACTAAATAATTGATAAAACGTTTCGAGTTATTACATATCAGAACATGAGATTAGAAGAATTCTCATTTTTCAACCATCGAGAAGCGTTTTCAAATGCTGGGATTTTTTTAAAAAGCTCAATATTTGTGTTCTACATTAATAAAAACAAACTTAATAAATACCGATAATCAAATGTGTAGTTTACTTCTAAAATGATCTATTTTAAAACGAAAGATAAATGCTATTTCAAAATGGATCTTTCATCATGATATCAATATAATTCTTGAGTACAGAGACAGCAAGCAGCGTAAACCAGGACGAAAATTAAAATTCTTGAAATAAATATTAACTTTTAGTTTGTTGGAAATACAAAGGTTAGTTTAGTTATATTAACGTCCCGTTGTAAAGCAACACTAGGGATATTTTGGGACGGACTTCGTAATTTTGAACCTCGGTCAGATGACGAGGACGACACCTGAGCTGGCACCCCCCTTTCCACGTCACACCACACCAGCGGGAGGACGGAAATACAAAGGTAATGTGCATTTTTAGTTATTTATAACGTTTGAAAACCTTTGTTTCTCCATGATGATGGAAAATTAGCCTCATCTTTATTAGTTCATAAGAAATTATTGGAGCTTAGAAGATGAGTGATGTTAATTCATCAAGAAGTTGGAATTTTGTGGTATAATTTATTTATGCTTACAATATTGTAACATTCACAATAATAATAATAATAATAATAATATTCGTTTCTTGTTGACAAGGGGCAGAAGCTTTAAAGAATAATGAATTTGCAGTATAAGCGGTAAACTGTTATCAAATAAAATTAAAAGTATGTAATTGATGAAAGTTCGTTCATTGATTCATCATGAATATTGTAGGGGAAGAAAGGCATTTTTTTTCTGCCTTATCATATAGAAAAAGGGAACTTTAATTGCACATTTCACATTAAAAAATTTATTTTCATGGCATAACTTGTTAACTTCAAATTATTGATGGAGTAAGTGGTTGACGGGGAATTTGAGCACACCGAAAATACTTATAAAACAAGGATATAGGGAGTTTCCAAATCACGCATTGACAACATTGGAACTGTCTTCTTTTCTATGCAACGATCAGATATTTAACCGTACCAAAGCTTTTAAGAAAAGAAGCTATTCCTGAAAGGAGGAATCTTACTGCCTATATCTATATCTAGCTACTCGTTTCAAGCAAGCCTCGCTAATGAAATTTTATATTACAATAAAAATAACTAAGTCACTTTGGAGATTACACTATCGTTAATTTCATCGGGCTTCGGGAAGTTTTAATACAAAGTTAGGCCAGAATTTCTACTTTGTCCAATAATCACTACTGGACTAATACTATCAATGGAAGTGGAATAAAATAAAATAAAATGTAAGGAGTGTAGAAATATCTGAAGTCCACATTCTTCGGGTCTCCTGAACCAAGATGTCACAATTACAAAGGCACAAAGGTATTGCTACTACTCTACACATCAGAACTGAAAAATTCGTTCCCATCCTAAAAATTTTTAGGGATACTCATACTGCTTAGTTATACCTCTGATTTTAAGAATCTTTTGTAAAGAAATAATAATAAGAAAATAAGTGAATGAGAGAGGAAAAAAAACTTTTTTTAAGCTCAGAGAGAAAAGGGACCTAATGGAAACTAGCTAAATATTAAAGGTAAAGAAATTAATACTATGAATATAAAAGGAAAAAAAAGAAATTAATCATATCCTCCTCAGATTCGAGTACTAAAAGTGCTGAGAACTTTTTCATTCACGATTAAATTTGTGTTAAACTTTTATAATAGTAATTGTTTACTTAGAATAAGTTTAATAAATAGCTTCTCTGATACGAAAAATGACTCAAGCATTTATATAATAATTTTTTTCTTTGCGATTTAGTGCTTCAAATATAATAAAAAATTGAATTTGCAGAAATGAGATTAGTAAAAACAAAGTTATATTTTTATAATATTAAATGTGAAAGAGACCTAACGGAAACAAACTAAATATTAAAGGTAAAGAATGTAATACTATGAAAATCAAAGGAAAAAAAGAGGAAAATAATTTTATCCTCCTCTGATTCTAGTGCTAAAAGTGCTGAGAACTTCATCATTCATGATTACATCTGTGTTAATCTTTTCAAAGATATAACTATACTTTTAAAACTATTCACTAGACTCCCTAATGCCGGAGGCCGTGGTAACCTGGTGGTGGGAACTCCGTCAGGACAGGGTTGCAGATTCGATATTTGATGGTACCGAGAAATCGCAATGTAAGTTGTTGTAAGATGCACGTCAAATGTATCAGGGCCAAATATCTTCCCGTTGGTGTGGTGCGGAAGAATGGAGAGAAGGGTGCCAGCTCATATGTCATCATTGTCATCTCACTGCAATCCAAAATTACGAGATCCGTCCAAAAATATCTCTAGTGTTGCTTTAGAATAGGACGTAAACGATTAAACTCTCAGACCATTCTACGGCTAGGCCTTCTAGTATTAGTGTGGGCCCTAACCTCATTAGTATCGAGAGGGACTAGTGATTTATACATCGTTATAATATGATTTCTAGTCAAGTTTATTTTCTGTTTATCCATATTCACAAAAATTAGATACAGAAGAAATAATAATAAACCGCAGTTGTGTACATTGAAAATATAAAGAGTAGAATGAAAAATTACGCTTAACATATTTAATCATTTTTAGTATTATGTCTGCAAATTCATTTTATCTTTTTACAAGAGTTATTGTTTACTTAGAATAAGCTTAATAAATAGTTTTTCTGATAGAAAAAATGACTGAAGCCTATATATAATGGGTTTTTTTTTTCTTTGGGATTCAGGGCTTCAAAAAGAATAGAAAAACGAATTTGCGAAAACGAAATGAATAACAATGAATTTATAATCTTTATTACATTAATATTAATGTGAAAGTTAAATATTACCATTTAGATTTTAATAAAATTTTGTTTATTCTATTTTGCATTGAGAATTAGCTACATTATTTATTTATTCAATGATGACATTATTCAGATTTGTGTCAAAATCCAGCATTGATTTTTTTTATTATATTATTAAACATTGGTTTTATTAGATAATTAGAAATATCCTGGAAAAATTGCATGGGGAAAAAAAGCGATGATGGTTCTCAATGTATTACAGAATAAAAGATCATAACTCACAAAAGCTTCTACGTTCCTTTTATTTTCATGTCTTGTTTGTAAATGCACAATATAATTGTGCAAGATTCGTGCAATTATATTGTGCATTTGTATTTTTATTTGTAAAATTATATTGGGCAGGATTTTGTAGAAGTTCTTAGATCAACTCTTCGAACTAACAAATAATTCAAAACAAAAAGAATAAAAATAATGATTTGTTTCAAAAATCAAGCAAACAAACTTGAAGCAAAGAATTAAACATTTAAAATAATATGTACTCAAACTCGATTAATAATATGTTTATAACTCGATTTCGAAATCATTCCTTAAATATTTTTTGTCAGCATTTCTTACCTTTCTATTCATAAACGTGCTCATGTTTAAAAATATTTTTGAGCTAAAAATTTTCTTTTTCTTTTCACAATTAAAGCTTGATTTTTATCTTTTACATTATACTTGACGCAGCATCGCCACTCTCATGCATCAATAAACCCATTAAAACAATCAATCATCAATGTATCATCTTTATCTATATATAACTAAGTTGTAAGATATTTGTAAAAATAACAGAAATTGGAACTCTGCATTCGATTTTTCCGCATTTATTCCCATGGAGAGAAATAAAAAAAAATTCTAGTGATGTCAACAGAAATGTACAGTACATTATTACAGATATGAAATGTATTTGAAAATAAGCCTATAAAGTTGTGTTAATGTACCAATTGTAGTTTAAAGTTCAATATTTTTATGTTTTAAAATCAATCTATAATTCTATATCTGTATTCTATATTCATTTTGTGTAATCACCATCTATAATTCTATAATTCTCGGATGGGAGGGGGATTAGACTATTATTGGGTAGTAATTTTAACTTCAATTTTAGCAGATCCCATACTTTCATCGTTTTTTACAACACTCATCATTGCAAACTAAATTCTTAGAAATTATGGTAGATATATTTCATTCGAAACTCCAAGTGGTATGCCTATTGATACCCATAATTATTCATAAAAATATGCAAAGAATGATTTTATTTGCACTTATCAATAATAAAGCGCCAAATCCATTTGAAAATTCTACGCCTGTATCAGGAACTTGAATATTAAGTAAATTAATAACTTAAAAAAGGCGAATATCTGCATTCAAATGCCCTTAGTAATTTAGGGAAACCTTATCAATAAGCTTTATATCCATTATACTACTGCAATAAAGATTTCTTGAAAAATTCTAAATGGAATATTCGAACCCATCCATTAATACTTGCTTGATTATAAACATGTCTTAGGGTCATCTTTTCTCTCTATTTTCTCTTGTGAATTAGTTGGCAACCGACTCAAGAACGTGAGATAAGCTTTTCTATTTTCAAAAAGAGCAATAATGCATTAAGAAATAAAATATCTTTAGAGGATTTTTAAAAGTACGTTGTTGAACCATGAATTTCAGCTTTATCCAGGTTATTGCTCCGAATATTTTCGAACATCTGCTAAGCACTAGAAGCTATTCCGGTTATTATAAATTTAATCTTTTTTTCCTTGAACATAAAACAAAATGTCCAGTTCTTAAAGATTCGGATATTGAACTTCGAATAAATTTCTTAAAAATATACCTGTATATTTTTAAGAAATCTGCTAAAAACTGGTCATCTTATAATTAAAATTTTTATCTTGTATTTTTTATTTCAAAGAGAAATTAAATATCCGGTTGTTTAACTTTCAGATACCGAACTCTAACATTTGCTCATCTGGTATTTTGATCTTTTCGCATTTTCAAATATATATAAAATTTTGTTAAAATTAATGATAACGTTTAAGTTTTGCTTTAGAAAAACAAAGCTAAATAATGAGGGAATTTGAATTGATCTGTTCCTATTTTTTTTGCAAATAAAGGATTTTCTTCTGAACATTTTAAAATACATAATTTTCCATTTAAAGTCATTAAGATCTGTTGGAAAAGATGTACTGCCTATAACTAGAGTAAAATTATAGCAGCTATATAAATAAAATAATAAAAAAGGCAATTTTTGAATATATTAAAGTGATAAAATTTTAAATATGAAAATTACTACTAATTCTTTAACTATATTTCCACCAATTACCAATTATCATTAATGAAACATGTCTGCTCTAATTTAATGCAAGGTTGTTCTTTTGGAAATTCACACAAAACTTTCACTCCATAGTTTATAAATATCAAAAAAGGTATCAAATGCAATGCATTTGTGCAATGATTACAGGACAGAGTGAGGCAAGATAGGGCAGAAGGCAAGACGAACTAATTGAACTACAATTTCACTGAGCGCTACAAGAAAATTGAAAACTTTTGTACTATTAGTAAACATTGAAAAGAAACTTTGTATAAAAAGTAACCATTTTTATTGGGTCGCTTGGCTCTTTCATATAATACTGGTAAAAATGTGCAGTTTCTAGAGATTAATTTACATGAGTTATATGTAAAGCATATTTTATTGGAAGCATTGGGTGCTGGAAATGCAAATGACTGGTTTATTGCACTCATGCAGATGCAGAAGATAAAAATGATGAATCAGCTTATGTTTATGCTTTAAGATAAGACCCCTTCGTGATCCACTCAGTAGAAGAAGATGAAGTTTATTGCGAAAATATTTTATAAATAATAATTAAAAATAGGAAATAAACTCATATGTCTATTGTTATGAACATCTTTGATGAACAATAAATGTAATTTTTAAAAAATGCGAAGATAATTACAAATTTTATAAATCCAAAAGTATTAGATTTTCCTGAAAGCCTCACCCCCTAAATGACTCCCGGACTATAATTGCCTTCCTTTCTTGTTATGAGTGATTTAGTAAATACACACGATGTCAAAGGTAAAGAATTATCCCCCCTCTCTCTCTCACTCTCTTTTCATGCATTATGTGATCAAACGTATTCAAACACTTTTACACATTTTTTTCGAATTTTTTCAGAAACGCTGAACTATCTGCTTTTGAACTTCGACCTTGAAATCGCATTGTATTGGGTAAATTCGGTCACGAAAGCGTTTAGGGGGACGAACCAAAAATGAAGAAAGAAAAAAAGTTCATTGAATTCCCTCTGTTTTACAGAATATCGATAACCATTTGTAACTTTCACCAGTAGTTCCTTTTGCCAATCAAAATATTCATAGTAGTTTCTGTAAAAATACCAAGAAGTATATTGAGGACGATGTAAAAGCGTTTTTTTTTATAATAAGTAGCAAATTTATCTGCTTTTTTTTTTCTTATAATGCATAGTTATCAACCGTGTTGTAAGAAACTAATAAAATATGTGATAATGTGCTTGCAAAGTTTTATTAAAATTCGAAATAGAACTTTGTATTTAAGGTAAAATATAAATATTTATGGTAAATAATTTGTACTTGCGACTGTGTGATACTTATATTTTTTTTTCTTTCATAGTTTCAAACTAGATATACAAGAGAGTTCAAATGGGAATTTCAGCTGAATTTTAGTTGCTCTTTAAGATAAGATAATGATGAGTATTTTTTATGGTGATTTTTTTTTAAATTTGAAACTTCTAATTGATATAAGGAATTATAAAAAGGTAAGAAATATGTAAAAAAATTAGAATTGTAACATAATGGCAAAAATTTAGCAGGATGATTAATTTTTTTGAATTTTTCTATGAAAAATGAACGTTATTCATGTAAAAGAAAACTGCTAACTTCTTTCTCTGATACGGGATGATGTGGTCTAGTTGGAATTCGAGTTTGCAATTTATCCCCTAAAGGTTTTATAGTTCCAACCCCCCCCCCGGCCGAAGACTCCTCGTGTGTGTGGTGGCTGGTACACGTATAAATATGTCGTGGTGACATAGTCCTTCATGTCGAGAATAATATCACTGTAGGTACTGGATCAGGGGTGATCGTTCTCTGATTCAGGTCTAAATTACGATCTGTGGATGAGTGAATGAAATGCATGAATGAAGTCCGTCCCGTAAAATGGGTTGAGACGTGTATGTAGCTAAATCGTACTCTTGGCCCTAGGTGGCGCTACTGAAAAACAAGAGACGCACCTTCAAATTTCTGTCTGAATTCTTGCCAGATTAAATATTTCGAATATCCCAAAAGTAGTTAAAATTAAAAATGATTACTTTGTTCAAAAATTATAGTGCATGTTATATCAAAAAACACAATAAAGGAATATTAAAGATATGAAATATTAAATCAAACAGAACAAGAGTTAAGGTTACGTAGCCTGGTATTGTATGTGAGAAAACAGACGAACAGCCAAAATAAATAAATAAAAATAAGAATAATAAATAAATAAATATACAAAAAAAAAATTAAAAATTATACAGCTAAAAACTTGAGTTCAAACGTTGTGTGCTGATGCGAATTTAAAAATCAAAAGCACTTATGCTTTATTGAACTTAAAGAAATCGATTTGCAATTTTGGAAATCAGTTTCTTTAATTGTTTCCTTACAGGTTTATTATGCTATAGTTTTTTTCTGCTTTAATATTTATTTCTTTTAAAAAATGTAATTCATTTTTTTAAAATAACTAAACTACAAAAATTTTTGCCATTTTTGATTTGATAAGATTGCTTCTCTATCACTATATATTAGAGAAAATGTTTAAGTTGCTCGAAAATGGCAAAATTTCCTTCTTTTCTTCCCTTTTGAAATTATAAACCCTAGAGCAAACTATTCTTCTTTTTAAGATACCCAACAAGATTTTCAAGCAAACGAAGTCCTATCGAATGACAATTCTGAGGAGTACGATAATTATTTTGTTTTTCAATTAAATGAAATTTTTCTATTAGTTTAAATATTTGAAACAATAAAACTAAGATTTAAAACCAATACATATGTCTATTCATAACACAAAATTTCAGTTTCCTAACTGATGTATTTTCTTTAAACTTCATTGGTGAGAATGTACACTATCCATCTTTTATCTATTTTCTTAAGTTCTCAGTGAATACTTTCATAAAATATAAAAATATATTTTAAAAATAAGGCATTTCTTAGTATAATGGAGGCAGTAATTATGTGAATAGAACTCTTTGAATTTAAAAATGTATTTAAAAAATAATTCACAATGAAAGTATATTAAAAGGAACAGCATTTTTTTTTGGCACAGATGGCCATACTAAAGTGCAAAAGAATGCTTGAAATCCATAGTCTAGCTGTTATATTTATTATACACAATCCTTCATAATATAAAGAAAAAAATCTTCAATATTGTTTTGAACAAAAATTCCCTCATTTTGTCTGTTAATAGTATTTATGTAATTATCACAATGATGATCTCCTATATAATTGAGAGAACCACTCTCAGCCTCTTGAAGAATAAAAAAATATATAATTTTCAATAATTTCAAAATAATATTTCAACAGAATTCTATTTTAAGAAATTTATTTCTAATCCACTTTCACAAATTTATAATTGCGATTGCGATTAAAAGGCTTTGATTAGCATTCTTGTTATGTACATATTTATAAAAATTATTATAGACGTTTGTTATTTTGAAATTTGAACGTTGAGCGTTTGCTTAACGTTTTTAGTACCAACTTTCAAAGGCTATTTCATATTATATTTAACTGCATTTCACTCAGTAAAGGGATAAAATAAATATTTATTATAAATTACAGATTTACATGCCCGGATAGACTTATTAGCATAGTAAGCAAAGTTTATTTTTCATCTTCAAATCATAAATCTCAACAACCTAAAAGATGATCATATAACAAACAGAATCAAAAATCAGCAAAAAATATCAAGAATCCACCCAGCAGGGAAGAAAAAGAAATATCTATACAAATAAAATATTACTAGCAATAAATCCGGAAAAAAAAAGCTAGGAAAACTCAAAAGAAAGACTAAGTTTCACCAACCTAGATCAGATTATCGCGAATACCACGAGCCACCACCATACACGCCTTTGATTTATTCATTGATATTTTGTTATTTAAAACACTAATAATCTATCGATATTTAAATCGATCTTTTGGTTTGTTTAAATGAAAAATATCCGTAAATTCTCAAGGAAAAAAAATATATATCTGCGTCTGCGAAGCTACCGTAAAGATAATTTGAATTAGCTAAGATTTTAAATCTGAAAAGATAAGAAAGAAAACGATCAGGATTAATTTAAGAAAAAAATAATTTATGAGATTTCAAATTAGGACTGAGAATAAATTTCCTGACTCGTTCCATGTTTGCGGATTTGGATGAAAAAATATTCCAATAATTCATTTTATTTTTCTTACGACACAATTTATTGAAAAATAGGAAGGGAGTGGATCGGAGAAATTCGCCTTCAACTGTAGCTGCTTCTGCATAGTGAGCTGCATCTCATTCTCCCCAATAATCAGCACTAGCTTCCAACAAGGCTTTGCTGACGAGATCCCTATAAACAACAATAATCTTTTTAATATTAGTAATAAAATTCGATTCGATCTTATAACTCTTGGAATCCTTCAAAGACTATCGCTTAAAATAGAAATTCTAATTCTATTTTTTTCTCTCTCTCTCAGTTGATAGCAAAATTAATTGCCTCGAGCTTGGCCTGGAAGATGGAGTTAAAAAAATCCAATTTAACAGGAAAAATTTGAATTTAAATATTGCTTTTAAAAATGTGCAAAGACAATCCAACGTTGTCAATATACTGGACTATTAATGTAGATCTCATATTCATGACCAAAATGTTTTCTAGTTAAACCAACAAATTTATATTTAGAAAGAATAAACTTAATTTTACAGTTAAAATCTAAATTTTTGATGTCGAATCAGAGAAGAAAGACTTATTAAATCAGGCAACCATTGGTCAGTAGTAATAAAAAACCGGGGGGGGGGGGGAATCTTATGAAATTCGAATTTAAATTGTTTTTCTAAACACTTTATAAACCTTAGAGTTAATAGAAATGTCCCAATAATTTATTATTTATTCCCTAAATGAGATATTTACAGTTAATTACCAACTTTGTTAGAAATTAGGCCTATTTCCCTCTCTCAGATAATTATTTCTAAACACCCTTATTGATCCCGATGACTATTAATTGTGGTCTCAAATTTAGGGGGCTATGAAAAGTCATCGTCTTTATTTGAATTATCAATCTTTTTTTAATTCCTTTACCAGTTTGTCCAAAAATTCATCATCTTTTGCCTAAACGATTAGACCACCTTTACAAAAATTGTTAATTTTCAGAAATTTAACTGGAAGAGTTTTAATGGCCGTCTCTACGGTAATCTTTTACCTTGTTTCCTCGAATGAGCCCTCACCAATAAGTCGAACAACCAACACATTTTATTTTTCAGTCTAATCAGTTTACGGGAGTTAATAATAAATACGTTAGTCTTAAGCCACAACTTCCGTAAAGGTAGGTTGAAAGTAATTTTACTAATATTGACCAATTCAGATAAATAACTTGGCTATTATTAAACAAACTGGAGAGTTAACCCTCAACAATGCCAAACTCGGCCAATTTCCCCTCAAGAAGCTGTCTTTCTCTCTCTAATTTCTTAATTTTTTGCGTTAGAGCTACAATGTCATTATATTGGGCTGTTACAGCCAGCAACTCTAAAACCTAAATTTAGCAATAAGGTTTCTCTTTTTAATTATGATATGTACAAAGTATACTAATTGAGCCGCGAGTTTAGTTTTAATATTTGGTTTCCTTTTGTAATACAGTTCTTTAAAAGATTTGAAAGCAGGAACAACAGAAGTGAAGAAACAATCTCTCTCATTTTCCGCAAGTTTAAAAATTCAATTCAATTTCAATACCGATATTTTCCATCAAAATTAAAGCGATAATAATAATAAAAAAAAAATACACGAATCTAAAATTGCAGCCTTATATAAACTTCAAATGCATGAATGATTGGAAAAACACAGTAAAGCGCATTAGTTTGAAACCATGGAAACGGTTCGGGATAAAGAAGACGTCACATTTGATCTCAAATTCCGGGGGCAAGTTACCATAGAAACCACCTAGGGTTACCGAAATGGCACGTGCACTCAGGGCAGGAATTGGGCACGTGGCATATTAGCGATCAAGAGGGGTTGAAATCCCAGCTCGTTATAGGTACAGTTGTACCTGTCTATTTAGAAAAATTTAAAAAAAAAAATTCTGATTCATCAGTTATACTATCGAGAACCAGGCTATTCGTGCTTGTTATGATTCTCACACTTTTCTGCCTACCAC
Source organism: Argiope aurantia (assembly GCA_026543865.1). Taxonomy (NCBI): domain Eukaryota; kingdom Metazoa; phylum Arthropoda; class Arachnida; order Araneae; family Araneidae; genus Argiope; species Argiope aurantia. The sequence goes on from JAPMOR010042488.1 coordinate 54,298, forward strand.
TAAAGTTATTAATTCGAGCTTTAAAATCAAGCACGATATTCCGAGATTTTCAGAGATGGTTAAGAAAATAAATACAAGCAACATTATTCGAGATCATTAAAATCCAGAAGTTAATTTTAAATTCGCGAATTAATTTACAGACGCATGGAAGTAGCTTGTAGTGACAAAAACACAATACATAGGAGTTTATTACGCAAATGTTAATTATATAGTAATTAAAATATAGTTACGCATAACACATGTAGGGTCAAAACACATATATTAAAGAAGTATAAAAATTTTTGCAAATTTGACAAAGCATTCAAATTTAGAATTTCACAAGCTGTGTAATAAATAATATAGCCTTCGAATTTCAGTCTGATCCATTATTACAACTCCTCATATATTTATCACTGTATCTTATGAAATACATTCATTGGTAGTTAAACTGTAGACGGAGTCTTAGAAACAATAAAAATGGAAACTGAATGAAGGCAAGACTAAATGGAGCGAAGAGGCAGCTATGGTAACTGCTGATTTATGCTTCAAGTAAAGGAAAAGTCAGGAGAAATAAACTCTTGAGAGATAGAGATTTTTAAGAAACTCGATGCTCTCTTTGTACCACGTGAGAAAACTCCAAATTTATATATATATATATATATATATATAATTATATAATATAAAATAATGAGCCAAAATACTGCTTTAAAGATATGGTCCAAAGAAAAAAAAATTACTAGTCGTAACATTATTAGAGATAAAAACACATGACTGAAATTAAATGAAATAATGGTATTGGTCTAAAAGATTTTCTTTGCAATACAAGAAGGTTTAAAAGAAATGTTTTAAACATTCTTGTAGATAAGGTCAAAATATAAGAAGGTTTTCTTCGATTTAAAGAAATTTCTTTGCATTGTTATAAGTGTTTAAAATTAATTTTTAAACATTAAAATTGCGAAATGCACAGAAATAAAATTTCTGTCACTAAAAAGTTAATTTCTTGAATCTTAAAGTGGTATAAAAATGATTTTCTTGCAGTTATATTAACTGAAATTATTGATAAAAAATTTTTTTAAATTTCGACTTTTTTTATTAACTAAAAATGTCATAAAATTTGAAAAAAAAACATTCTTTAGTGAAATAGCTATTACTCAAAATATAATAACGTGACAACATTGAATGAAATAATAATGAAAATAAATTCATTCCAAACAACGCTGGGTTTATTTTAGAGAAATATTTTTATTGTAGCTAGTGTTTCTAAAGTTTTTGGAGTAAATAGAAACGTCATAATCAATATATTTAATCAGCACACAATACAGAAGTAAACTTCTTTTAGTTCAAAGAGAGAAATTGTGAATTTGCAAACACTATAATGTACCTGATACTAGTTTGTTTTATAAAAATAGCTTATCTCATTCTTCTCCAAAGGAGAGAGATAATTTCAATTGTCGAATCCTGAGCAGATCTCAGCTTGACCAACTTTCATCTTAGGGAGCTTTATTTTACGAAAGGCATGAGTTATATATGACTGTTTAGATTATATCTATAAAATATCGCTTGACCAGAAGATAATAGATACATTATTTCTCAGAAAAAAATGCCGAAAAAATATAAAAATACATAAGCAAGAAAATTGATAAACAAAGAATCATTCTGATAAAAAGAAGTGTATTAGAATTTTTTTTTCTATATTTTTTGTTAGAATTCCCATGTTTTTAACTTCTTATAAAAAATTAAACAGCGACAGTAGAGATGCAATGTAGTAACTTTTTTTTCTGTATTTTTCAAGAAATTAATGCGGAAATTTGTATAATGCCTCATATTCTTTATTGAATAAAGTTTCTTCCACTAAGATGATTTTCTTCTTTTTTCCACTGAAGTATTACGGATAAATATGTGCTATTAATTGTGTGATTTATTGCTAATAATCGTGAATTAGAAAAAAATATTAACATTCCATTCACCTTAATTTGCATACTGAGTAGCAACGCTATGTTTCTAATTATTATAAATAAAATAATCACTTATTTTCTTAAACTCATTATTTATTTAACCCTTTAAAGGGTCATTTTTTTCTAGTAATATTATGTTAAAATATTTTTTATGCTTGAAATTAGAATAAGAAAATGGATTCATTTAGCTTATTAGATAAATTTAATTTGATTAATTAATAATTAAGTAACAAATCAAGGCACATCATTTTGTCTGAGATTAAGAGCTGAAGCATCTAAGTTTCTGACTTACTAAAAAAATTTGTCAGAACTTATGCCAACCTACTTAATTTCATACAAAGATTGATAAATTTGGGGGGAAGCATACCCTAGAAAGGGTTAAAATACGAGCAGAGAGTAAAGAGTCATAATTGTATAATAATTTGAACTTCTTATTCATCAGTTTTTAACTTGAAGTTTATATTTCCTCTAAATTGAGATATGAATTATGCCATGCTGTAAAATAATTGCGTACTCCTAAATTACGAACGTAACGGACATCGAGAGTCGAGCTCCGTCGTTTCAAATTTCTTGGGACAAAAAATAGGAGTGATGCATGATTGGTTTCTCAAGACAATGCTTTGACCTTCGATGAAAGTTCATGATTAAACTTTCCCTACAGCTTAAAATTGCTGTCACATAGCAAAATTTCTAAGAGCACGCAAAAGCGAGCTTGCATTTGGATCTTTGAAAAATTTTTTTGACCTCAGTAATGGAAGAAGGAAGATTTCAAGCAGCTTAGAAAAAGATCGCCGAAATTTTTGCTCGTCAAAAACTCAGCATCATTTTCTACTTGGATAGTAACATCACTGACGAGGAAAAGCAGAGATTATATTTCTATTTTTTAAAGTTAGATCCGCAGTAAAAGTCAACTAAATAACATCGTATAAAAATTCCCAAAGACATTTTTGGTTTATATGGGAAAAAATATTGCGAAACTAAATTACACATAATAAAAAAAATTGCTCACGTTTTATTTGAAATGTACTTTATGTGATAAAATTTGCTATATTCATGTGTGTTAGTTCATAGTTAATGACTTACTAAACTTCACTTATTTTCCTTTATACACTTTATCAATTTGAAAGATGACTTAACAAACAGAGAGAGAAACATTTTTAAGTGAAAAATATATATGCACGAATTTTTTTAAAAAATTGCTTATTAAAGATACAAGAAAAAAAACTTTAAATGTACAAAAATAAGTCATTCAACCAACAAAAAGAAAAGATACGACATATCAAAAGTTTTCCTGTAGCTTTACATATTTTTATGAAATACGTGGAAGTATTTAATGGAAACAAACATTAAAAAGAAAAAAACTGAAAAATAAAGCTTATAATTCTTCAAATATTATTCTATAATTCGTAAAAAGAAAAATAACCTCTTTGGAGTCATTTTCGATCGAAAGTTGTCGAATAAATTTTAATACTAAATTGCTGTTATGTTTAAAATTTGTTTCTTCTGAAAAAAAGTAATGTAGCAATCACACAGCCAGGACCATATTAAGCTTTCGAGAATCTTTTAGGTAATGCAAGACTTGGGTGTCGACTCCCTGACTTTCAAACTCAGATTTTTTTTTTTATCGATTTCAATTTAATCTCTATATGAATAGTTTTTAATAACAAATTTTAATTATTGAAATAAAAAAAAATTGAGCTTCTTTCTCGAGAGCTAGTATCAAGAGCTTGTGTATAATCAAATCCAAAATGTAAATGTTTAAGAAATTTTGTATAATTAAAAAAAAATCAGGGTATTTTTAATTCAATCTCAATTGTAATTAATTATAAAAGTGGATATTTTTAATCATAAAATAATTTTTTACAGTGCAATAAAACAATATAATATAAAATTTCAAATAAATAAATAATTACTAAGGTATATTTTTGGAATATCGTTCGAAAATTTAAACGGCATTTGATTTTAATTTGAATAAGTGCGAGTACATGACCTATATAATAGAAAAGAAAGAACCAAATTAATACTTGGAAAATACCGCGAAAAAGGTATTGAATCCTCTCATAATACATAATATAGTCCTGCATACAGCTTCTTAAAAATAAATGTTGATAAAACATGAAATACGATAATTAAATATTTCATGGAATTTAAATATAATAGCAGTCACTTAATGTGATTATTTCGAGACTGAAGAATTTTGATAATATTAATCGATAGATAACAATAATCAAATTGGATAAAATCAGCTATATTCTTATCACATTAAGGAAAAAAATAAAGCATTTACTTATCTATCTATGATTCAACTCATTTCAAAACTATCAATTTTAAAATTTATTAATTGTTGCTTATCGACAGTCATTTTTAATGGCTCAATTGCATATTGATCGTACTTGTATTTATTTTTATTTGCTGAACGGCGAGAGAAATTTTCTGGATTTAAAAATAGCAAGTGCTTTATTCATTTCGGCATTCACTGAAGTTTCTTTTCTTTTTCTTTTTTTAGCACATTTTTTCTTGTCGAAATCACAAACCTCTATTCTTCAATTTTACTCGCAAATATCTCACAGTTTCTCAAATATTTACAAAGAAAAGGGTGTGAAATTTTCAACTGCAATGAAGCATTGCATTAAAATATTTTAGTAAACTTCCATGCTTATTAAGATATTATTAATTGTTCAGAATTTACCTTTGTTTTTAACATTCAAATTAGATCTTATTTATCCATTTTAGCTTTCTAAATTTAAGCGGGGGCAACAACGGTTTATGGTTGCTCAACAATTTTCAATTCAGGCCTAACAGCGTAGAGGTCGATTTATATCAATTCAGATCACTCTAATCCCGATAAAAGAATGTGAAGCCCATCCCATCGTAAAAATTGATTCCCAGATGTTTCCTTAGAAGTGAATCATGAAATTCTACCAAAGTCAATTATTAATGTTGGTTGGAAATAAAGGTTTGGCCATTTCTTTATTTCAAGATAATAATAATAGCATTAAATGATATAGTAATCACGCAAAAGGATTATTTTTCTATACATGTGAATACGTCAGTTCAGGAGAGAGGATATTTCATAATATAAAGTGAATTATAGCATTTAACACCATCACATTAAGTGGTATTCACTGTACACTAGAAAGAAAAGACTTCTTTTCACATGCAAAAATTTATTTATTTTGCGTTATTTTATAATAATAACTTTCTTTAAATGTAGCATTAGCTGTATATAACGCATTTTTTATTTCTTTGCACAAGAAGTTAACAAATTGCTTTTCATCATTTACTTCATGAAATTGAGAAAACATTTGCTCATCTGAGGTTTAGTCAAGCTTTAAAATATTGTTTTATATTTAGTAATCAGTTTATTCATAATAATAACAAAAAGAAAATCTCTATTTTTATGAATAAATCTTGTAACGTTTTAACCCAATCAAGAAAATTTAATTCTTGATTAGACTATAACTTTTTTTGAGCAAAATGAAAATTTAATTCAATTCAAATCGTTAAATACTTTGAAAATTACTAAAGACCTTATTTCCAAGGCAATAGCAAAATGCACATAACTATACCAGAAATGCGAATGATAACTACGAAAATACAAACTCAAACATTCGATGAAAGATCGCCTGAAAAGCAATAAAATAATTTCAAAAGTGAGCCTGTCGTTTTAGGGTTGTCAGAGTGAAATTAAACATCTCCGCCCATTGCCCTATTTCTCATAGCGTACGATGAACTGCTCGCTTTTGATAATTCCAAGAAATTTCTACTGCAACTTGCAGTCTTAGGGTTACCACAGAATTTCATTGGTCAACCCGGACAAAGGAGAGGGTGGAAAAATTATATCCAGGAAACAGACCCCAGATGAATGGATAATCGTCAGAAACCGATTTTTTAGACCCTTATTGTGTTTTTTATTTTCCGTTTCCTTTTTTTACTTCTTGTTTATGAACCTCAGAAACAAGAAAATAATTTTAGTAAAAATTCAGAATGGTTCCAGAGAAATAATTTTTAAGTTCAATGATAACTTTAATAACTGAATTTAAAAATAATTTAATAAATTAATAATTTTAGTTATAAATTTAATTGATAATCCTCATTTTCAAATAAGATGCAGAGAAAGAGATTCTGAAGAAATATTTCTATGAATATGCATTTTTTTTACACTTCTCTTATATAAATGCTACATGTTTCTAAGATTATGCAACATTTTAAATAAACATAAAATGACTTTATATAATATGAATTAATAATCTATTCTTTTTGTTAAATTTTAACTTCTTTTGAGGAGAAAAAAAGGAATAGATACCACATATATTTATTCATTCATGAAGCTATTTTTTTTTTCTTTTCATTTTCAGTCACTAATAGCACAATGTTTATGAATTAAAAAATGCTCCATGAAACACAATTTTTTTTAAAATTTGAAACCTTTTTACACGATTTCAAGAGTTGATGATTCATCTGAAATTAATTTTTTGACTTCTTCAGTTTAACGAATTGCTTACCTAGGTGCAGAATGTAGAAACCTAGTGACCACAGTTAATATCATTTTTTAATCTCCTACAGCAATTTGCTTGTCACATGCGCGTATACACACACACACACACACACATATATATATATATACGATATGAAAAACATAAAATGATAATATATAAATGTGTAGATGCATATTTTAGATGTGTACTTAGATGTATTTTTTCTTCTGTTTTTCTATGTATAATTCGGTTTTAAAGTGTTTTTGAAATTCAGAAAAAAACAATTGTTTTCGTATTTTAGGTACATTTTCATTAACATTTATATTAGGTAAATTTCATATACAATTAGGTATATTTTAAAATTACCTTAAATATTAAATAGGACATTCTTTTAGAAGTTTAGTTTGAAATCTAATAATTTACAGAATATCTAAGCTCTGCAATTTCATCTTATTTTCTCAAGAAACGTTTTAGCATTTTATATTTTCACGGAGATTGTAAGAGCATTTTTTCTTTGCCTTGTGAAGTTCAACATTTAAATACCTTCGAAAATTTTCATTAGTGAAATTTTTAAGGCAGAAAACATTTCGATTTTATCCATTATTTCGATTATAATCGTTTATTAGTTATTGGCTCGTGCAAAAAGGAAATACGTAGATATTAATTTTGTAATGATTGTTGGATATCATAAATTGCATCAATTTCAGTGACTCCACAATTATGTATTCTGTTGTATAATTCTCATGAACTACAAATTAAATCGCACCTACTGTTTTGAGATTATCACACATCAATAAAATCCCTTTTACGGCATTGCTAGGTGAAGATAACTTATTTCTCAAGCTTTTATTTTGTCTTTAATTGATATATTTGTTTTTTTTTATTCTTTCGAAATAATTTTCCTACTTTGCATCAATTAAATAAATAAAACATCAGATATTGTTTTGGGCCGTTTTGTTAAAATATGCGAAGCATATAGCAATACATACTTCGCTTTTGTATGTATTACTATGCATACTTCGCTTTTGTATGTATTGATATATGCTTGGGATATGAGCGATATCCACTTTATCTGAGTATATTGCTACAGACTCGCACTGTATTTCGAAAGAAAATAGAATCCTTGTTGTCATTAAAGGAAAAACCCAAAAATGATCTTTGAGGGATACAAGCACAACAAAATATTTTTCTATAAGCATCTGAACTTGCTGACTGTTTAGAAGTGTAACAATTTTGCATTTGATTCTTTGACCTTTTATATATGAAATATTAAAAATGAAATTATAATAAAAATATTTCATTGTGCATTGTATGTATCGTAATGTTGCTGCTTTTTTTTTTTTTTTTCGAAAATGTCTAATGCATCTTACAGTTTTTGTCGACTATGGAAAAAATTTGCGAACACTTTACGTGCACTCCCTTACATCGTCTTAACATGAAGATTATGTTATAACAATCAATAACCAGAGATTCGATAACTCTTCTGTATTCTAATATTGAAGATTTACGAAATTTTCGGTTATTTATTAAATATTTTCCGTCGAATTGTGATATTTTTGGAATTATGGATCAAGTTAGACAAGAGCATATTATTAGTACTTTCTCTTGAAGGTTTATATATTCGGGAAGAATGTTATTCCGCTCTTGCAGAAACGAATTTTGCATTATTGCATTATTCTAAATTTTGCATTATTGTATTTTATATCTACATTATTATGTAATGATTTATTGTTAGCATATAAAAGTATAGTAAGTTTAATTGTAATATGTTACTGCTTATATTTATTTGATTATGTAGTGACTTATTGTTAGTATATAAATTTGCAATGAATATTTAATTGAATTTCAAATGAATTTATTGTATGTATAGAAGTTTGTGAAACTATGAATATTTTATTAGTATAGGTATATTGTATATTGTATTTACTTTATATTTATTTATCGCATTGATGTGCTTTGTATAACTTACTTTGTATTGATTATTAATTATATTATTGGCTTTGTACTGATGGAATTTGTTAATAATTGGAGGGCGATTTCTATATTATGTCTTTTGATCAGAGTAGAAATAGGACGTTTCAAAGGAATGATTGTATGATATCTAGTTTGTGTTGCCGGTTCAGGTGGATTCAACAGTCGAGGTTGATTGATCCAGGAGCATGATTCAGTTGGCACCTTGTGCTATTAATGTCTTCCCCCCTACCAGTGGGGCTACGTGGATATGGATAATAGCATTTTTTTTTTTTTTTTCATCTCCGTATGCTTTGCAGGTCGGAGTTACTTTTGATATATCCCCCTCCCCTACCTGTAGGGATACGTGGCTATGAACAATAGCATTTTTTTTTTCTGCTCAGTGTGCTTTGAAGGCCGGAGTAATTTGATTTATCTGGGTATTTCATGCTCCGAATCGTGATAATGCCGTAATGTTTTTGTGTTCATAATATTTGTTGCGTATTTCTCGGGGGTATTATCCGTTAAGTAAAAGCATAAAATATATAGAGGCTTAGATTACCCAATATATGTACAAAAATACTTCTACAATCAGTAATATTCGCTATGTATATGAAACAAAATGACTATTGCCTCCATAGTACGAAAAGATGATATTTTGATATCAATATCTCCTTGATATACTACTAAAATTGATCAACTCGAAGGGGTAAAAATGAGTGAATGTGTTCTTATTGTTTTAGAATGCCATTTCTCTAACAGAAAAAAAAATTCTCATATATCAATGCATAGTCAATTTACAATATGTACAGCATTTTTCAATAGATATTGAATGAAGGTTGCATTTTATCCCTTATATCATAGGTATCGGTAAAATAAATACAATAAAATGAAACAGTCGCAAAAAAGTATCATTTTAACTTTAATCGCACCTACTCGATGCAGATAACAGAATTATTCTGTTCAGTAATATTTGGAAAATAATTTATTTTTTAGTTAAAATGTTTTTTAATTTATTAAGCAACGGTTATAGGTTATTTTTTTCTAATAACCTATAATACTAATAATTTGGAAGAAGGAAATAATTTAAAAGACGAAAAGAATTGTTTTCTTTATTGTTTCTGAGGAAAGGAATTACGAATGGAAGCAGTTTGGACTTTTCTCTGAAGAACAGACTGAAACTCGTTAATATAATCACTTAATCTACCACGACCTGAAAAATATTCCTAAATAATAAACCGTTTTTATATGATAAAAAATAATCGAATAATTGTTTAAAAAATCTTGGTTTGATTATTGCTTGCAATACTTGTAAATTGTATGCTTAAAAATGTTTTAAATATATATATAATTTTCTTCCCTTTTAAAATTTTTTTTTCTTTTGAGTTTCTACTTTTTCTAAAACGATCGTTTCATTTATTGTTTCTGAAGAAGGGATTTACGAATAGAAGAAATTTGGACTTTTTCCTGAAAAACAGTCTGTAGCTCGTTAATATTATTATTTAATTTCCCACGGTATAAAATATATCCCGAAATAATAAATCATTCTTAACAGATACAAACTGAAATAATTATTTTCAAAATTTTGGTTTATATGGTACATGCAGTGCTTATAAATAGTATGCAAATGCTTTAAAATGTTTTAAACGTATATACCATTTTCTTTTCTCTTTAATGTTTTTTTTTGAGCTCCTATTTCTTCTTTTTCTACTTATTTAGATTCGGTGAAAGTGTGGAATAGAAACTAATAGTTCCTATTCAGAAAAAAATACACAAAAAAAAACAGCGATATATTAAAAAACGGATGAGTTTATTCATGATTATTAGTATTAATATTTCATTCTTGAAACTGATTAAATGTACTTATATTGCTCTCAGAAATCACATAAATTTCCTCAGCAAAGTTAGATATTTATTATTTTTATACATTCTTGCGTGACATATTGAATTTCCTTGTTAACAACACATTTTTTTGATAATTAAATGACACTTATGTAAAATAAAAACGATATTCATTTATCAGGAGCTTCCTCAATCCTTCAAACCAAATAATTTTAAAATTATGTAACAAATGTGACATTTAAGGTGGCTCATTGTTCAAACAGTTCTTCTGTCTGAAGGATTATTCCTCTTTCTGCAGTAAATCCCTCAGTAAATTACAGTTTTGGTATCTAGAATGGGCAGGCGCTTGGTTACTATGAACTTCTCTAAGGGGACGAGGTTGAGCCTGTTGGTTATCTGCAGCTCCTCTTGCACCTCCCTCTGCTCCACGTGGTGCGGTGTTTCCTTCGGTGGTATTTGCTTTTGGTTGCTGCTCCGACATTTTCACCTAAAAAGTTAAATTCATATGAATCTTTCTTTCATCTAAATGCTTCATGCTAGCAATAAAATTGATTGCATTTTATAAACTGGATATTTTTTCAGAGAGTTCTCAGTAAAATTGTTGAAGTTTTTTTTTTAATTTTAACTTAGGAATTTAATTTTTACTAATGACTTTTTTTCTGCAGCAAGAACATCACTAGGCCATATAGATATAAAAAAGTATATATCAAAGGGAAATAAAGTAGGGGAGTGAAATGCACGATGATATTCAGGGCCGGATTAAACTCTAGAGGAGTTTTAGGCATTGAAATATTCAATTCCACTTGTTTCCTCTTCCAATTTCAATATTTTCTTGGTTTTAATTTGATATCATTATAAACAGATTTTTAAAAAACTGAAATTACAAAAAATGTAATTGTATGTTGCTTTTAAGAGCGTCGATTTCCAGTATATAAAATATTTAACTTTAGAGCTACTTTAAGTTAAAAAAGTTACCCTTTAAATTTATTCTAAATGTTAAAATACAAATTTAAAAAAAAAATTCTTCACAGTAATATTCTGAAATTTAAACGATGACTGATTTTAATTTGAATATGTTCGAATACATGGCCCTTTTTAAGTCATGTGCAGAACATAAATTTTTATTTCATTCTGCAAATGCCGAGAAAACTCTTCGGACTTTGGAGTCCCCCTAAAGTTGCTGTGTCCTTAGGCCGTTGTCAACTTTACCTATTCCATAATTTGGTCCAGTTGATATTGAGAAAAAGGAAATTAGTCTAAAAATTATTTTATGCAAATTCTGAATAAATTTTTTAAAACTAAAATATTTTTGGAATTTACCTTCACTTAGCATGCAAATTTAACGATCGTAAGATTTACTACTGTTTTGTCTACCCCAATTCGAGTTGGAACTCATTACTCAAAAAATCTCATTTTATCCTTTCTTTGGAAATATTTCATCATATGTATGATTATGCTAAACAAGCGAAATTAAATTAAACATATTCAGACCACAGTTTATTCAAATGCATGTAATAATTATCTGACCCCACTCCTTCAAAATGAAGTATTATATTTAATAAAAGTGTGATTGATTTTCGTTTTGCATAAAAGTGTTCGCTAAATGAAAAATATAATGTAACTAAATTATCGGGTAAAATGTCAGACAACAGCACAGGATATTATGTGGATTGACTTGAACATTCCCAATTAAAAAGCTGCGGTTCATATTTTCGAATAATAGCTCTATGAGAAATAAGGAAGCTTTAATTTTTTTAATTATTATTGCTTTCAGAAACTGTGCTTCTCCAAAACTTTGCAATTAGATCAAAAACAATCATACGTAAATTTTAAATAAGTTAAACAAAGATTTATCTTTCATGTAGTGTACCATTTCTTTGAAATTGTAGAAAAAAATTATTATAAATCTACATAGAAAGTTCTTATCTAAATTAAAATCAGAATTTTTCACATTTTATTCAAATTTGTCAATGTGAGGATAAGTTTATTAGCCGTGTGGTACGAATATAATCATAACAGATTGGTTCAATGTATTATAATCGCATCAGTCTTCATTTTTCTAAAATAAGATCCATTCTTTAAAAGGTATATACCAAAAAAGAGACACGGAACTAAATACATCCATAAGAATGCTTATAGAATGAAGTTGGAATGTCGAATGTCATGATTACAAGAGGATAAAGGATTTGCATTTCTATTGTTGGTAGCTACCGGAAACTGAACAAAAGAGGAGGGGGCTTTTTAACATTTCAGGGTAGGGTAGAAAATCCTCCATCCATAAACGAACATTGGGGATAAGCGTATGGGAAATAGAACAATTTCTGGCAAGTTACAGATCGGATATCAAGATTGAAAGTTTTTATGCAAATGTCAAGGAACTTTTGACTTTAATATTGAATTGACTTACTTGTTAAGTGACAAGCTATAAGTGTAATTTGAATTTTTATATCCTTCCTGAAATTTTCCCTTTTTAACGTAATCGGATATTCTACAGTAAATATACTAATTTTTCTTATATAATTAATTAGCAAATATACTTCTCTCTTCTGCTTTCAATTTTTCGAATTATTCCCATTTAGAATTTTTTCAAAATTATTTTTTCATTATGAAATTTAGCATCACTCATTGCTAAATAAAATTGAAAAAAAAGTTAAAAGAAAGAAAATCAAAAATCAGTTTTAGACTTATATAATATGTAGTAAATTTATATAGTAGAGCAATATAGTATGTAGTCCAGTCAAAATGAAATTTTAAAGCTTATCCATCACGAACAGAAGTTTAGAGAACGGAGATAAGGGGAATGGGATATAGACGTCCCGGAATCCAGTCTTAGCGAGGCTCCATGGATAAATATGTTTCACTTAAAAAAAGGATGTATATGGAGTTTGTTCATATACGTCACTTAAAAAATTGCGATAGAAGTGCGGGAAAATAATGTCTTTGTCCCACTGCAATTTACACTTGTTAAGTCAATGATAGTGACTAGGGTCGAAAAAGTCCTATTTTTCTCAGATTCCACTTACTTTCGCTAAACCACTGATCATGCTTAGGTCTTATTTAATTGCTGCAAAATCAAGCTATTATTTTCGAAGCTTCAAATCCTTTAAAAGAAAAATTGTAAGACTATATATCAATAAATTTCTGTAAAGCATGTGCATAATCCAGAAACAAAACAAAACAAAATATTGTTAGTATATAAGTCCACCAAATAAAACATTTGTAAAAGATTTTAAAGTTATTTTTTCTAAACAAGTATTAATCATTTAGTACAAGAAGTGAACCACGGGAAATTTTTGAGAATGAAAATTATGGATATATATTTAAAAACACTGGTCCATATAAAATATGTTGGTCTGAAAATTTAAGATGGCCTACAGTCTGAACAGGATTTAGACATATAGGAGTCTAAAGACATATAAACTTACTTTCCCAAATTTGAGAATAAGGTATTTTTTTTTTTATTATTTTCCATTTCATCTCTATACAAGTAATTTAAATGACAAACATTAAGACAAATTCAAATAACAAAATATTTAATTCAGGGCTAATTCGTGAGATTGGATTTCAATAATTCATAAATAAAAATTGGATTTAAATTTTAAAATTAATTTTTACACATTACATTTATTCCTCCTCAATCTCAGTGTAATATAAAAATTACCTGAACTACTGAGTCAGTCAGCCAACGTAAGATGGACTACACTGATCTGCACGCGAATCTGAAAATATAAAAAAAAAATCTGTATTGAAATTTTTAAAAAATATTTAATTTTAATTTTAATAAATTCGAATGCTTACAAATTATATAAAAGCACTAAATTAAATTATCTAAAAAATAATGTTAAAAAAGGTTTAATTTCAGAGAAAAATAATGTTAAAGAAGAGTAAAATAAGATTAAAAAATACCTAAAATTCTATTGCCTCTCCCCCTCCAAAAAAAAGTGAGAATAGGTTAGGTTTTGGAGTCCCCAATAATAAGAAAAAAGGTAAGGTTCCAGAACTCCGAAAATCAGGTAAAATGAGTTCCCCAAATTTACGGGATAAATAGGCAACTGCCTGTTTGATAATCTGGCCTGCATACAGTTTAAGTAAAAAAAAAAAAAAGACAATAAATAAATAACAAAATTAAAATTTCAAAGATTTTTTTATCCAAAACATTTACAAACTCTGTAGTCTATATTTATTGGTTAATAAATAAAAAGATATGGAAACGTATAAAAACTATATTTATTTAATTTCGTTCGCGCAAGAATGCAAATAAAGGCTGCAATTATTTCAGTGCTTGACTTCGGCGCATCTTACACAATTAACTGGTAATCTTCTGGTAGATAACAACTCTAAGTATGTGTCCTTTACATGAAGTACTTCACACACAATAAGATGTTGAAAATTCAGTTAGCGTGAGATTTTTATGTATTACCTGTTATGAAGATTAAATTACAAAGTATGTTCAATGTAATCTTATACATTACAAGAGATTCTAGAAATTTTTTTTTAGATTCCCGAACAATTAATCAACTTTGATTTGTTACTACTGTAAAAGTGTTCAAAAAATTAGATACAAACGTGGAACGAATAAAGGCCTGCTTAAATATGTATTCAGTTTTCTTTATTTCATGGATATGCATATATTCACTAAGGTTTATAATGTATTCGTTACATTTGAGCTCAGTGTTTTAAAATCTCAATGTGCATTATATACAAATAAATCATCTCGACTTTGTTACTAAATCATAAATATTATTCTCAGAAGGATTTAGTGATTCAAATTGGACATCTATAAGAGTCTTATAATTATTAAATTATCTATAACTCAATAGATTATTTAATAATAAGGACTTTTTTAATTAAAATTACCTGGAATTTGATCCTGAACGAAGCAGGTTATAAATTAAGATATTGTTTCCTCAAAGTTTGACTTTACCTACATATGCGCAGAAATTCATACTTATATTGTACATATAAGTGTGTGAAATACTTAATTTGATGTTTTTAATCATCATCTTAATCAGTATATCAATTACAATGTTGGTTTGATTAAAAAAAAGCTGCCACAGGGTTAAAATTAAAATGTGTACAAATTTAATGTGCTAAAATGTATATGTTAAGAATTGCACAATATAGTATAAATTCTTAAAAAGAGATGCATAAGAATTTTTATCTTTCGCGACATCATTTTTTGGATCTTAATTCTGTGTACTGTTTATTAATAGAGGCAAAATGAAACATACCAAGACTTAAAATCATTCTTAATTGATTGCATTATTATTAATAAAACAATTTTGCCAGTCAAATTAAATTATCAGAAAAATCACGATAAGACACAACAAAATACCAATAATCTCACCTTTTTTATAAGTAGCGCTAAGTCAGCGATGTAGAAAAATGGATATGGAAAACAGTAGATACTTTTTTATAAGCTCTTGCAAATGATACTTGTTCTCAGACGCTCTATCCCTAACTTATCAGCGGACTGTAATGGAGTCAGTCTCGCTTATAAAACTATTGAATTAATTTTATCAACGAATGCAGCTTTATTTATTTGCGGCCGAAAGCAAATATTATGAGGAACTTAATTTTTCAAAAACAACTAATCTGATTGATAATCAATCACTATATTCTGAGCTTTGACCTTTTAGAGTTCGAATGCAACTTCCAAGCATTTTGCTAATCTTCACCGCAAAGTAAATAATGAGCTTTTGAGAGGCAAAGCGGCTGAATAGCAGTCATTTATTTGAGAGATTACAAACTCGTCATCAATGTATTTTCGTATCAATTTCTTTTTCTTTTTTTTTAATTTCATGTTTTGAAAATCTTATTTTTTTTTCAAAAAGATTAAAAAAAAAAAACCTCCAAAAAGTGATAAAATTAATTCTCAAATACAAGTAATTCTTAATTTTTTCCTTCTGATTTTATTATTAAAACACATCGAAAAAAATTAACAAATTAAAATGAACATATGAAGTTTTAATTTTAAGTTTGAAAATAAAAGCAGAGGTTTTAAATAAAGACATTTTTAGCTAAAATTTAGACCAATGCGATAAAAAGGCATGCAATAATCTCTAAATCAAATGATACAAGTTTAAATGTGCGTAAAAATTACATATTCCGCTTGACACAAAAGTATAGGCTTTTTACAGCAGAACGGATTATCACTGCAATACGTTCACATTCATATTTTAGGGTTCTAGAATGTGTGTTTATAGTAAATATGCAATGAAAATGACACAGGGGGGACTCTCACTTGATTTACTAAGAAGTAAATGTAGAAATTAGAAAGTAAAAAAGAAAGAAAGAAAATATATAGAGTATAAACAGCTCAGTTTTTTTTAAAGTCATTAACTCACTAAAAACATTACTCATAAAACAAGCTTGAGGAAATGAATTCATCACTACTTTAACATCAGAATTTGTTTCAGCTTTTTGTCTGGTCTGATTAAGTGACATTCAGAAAAATTCATTTCAATTTTTCCCGCCGAATTTACAAATAGCAGTAATTTATCAATATATGTGATTAATTTCGGAAAAAAACAGCTAGATAAGTAAATTATTTTCTGCAATCAAAAGAAATTAATAATACTAATACCAACTGCAAAGGTTAATCCATTTCAACTTGTTGCAAGCATTACGAATGCATATACATATATGAAGCATTGTTTTAACCGATATCATCATTTGGCAGTTTAATGGAAGTAGAGTTATGGCAGAGTGCAAACGCCAGTGATTCATAAAAACAAGGTGTCAAGAGCTATTTACATGCATAGAAAAACTTTTCAGCTGCACTGAACTTAAATACTTTCCTTATACCAGCCTGTTTTGATCAAAATCGAGTGGGGTCTTTTTTAAAGTTGAATGGGCTATGAATTATTCATATAACTCTAGCATTAATTGCTCAGAAATGTATTTCAAAAAATGTATTTTCAAGAAATTGCTCCTGGCAAAAAACAGAATGCATTCACCAGGCAATAATTTATGTACATGCTTCTTTTCCCATGTATATTCTCTGCGTCGATAGAAAATACTTCAGCAACTGCAATTTGCTACTTATAAGTGGCGGAATATTTCAGAGATAATACTGGCATATATTTATTTTTGCCTAGAGCAAGGAAAATAAGATGGTGCAATTGGTTTCTTGAAAATACACCTTCATTTTCTGAGCAATTAGAATGTGAATGGCATTAATAATTCACAGCCCGTTTATCTTTTAAAAAATATTACCTGACTTGGGTCAAAACAGATTGGTTCAAAAAGAAGATAAGCGGATACATAGCAACAGCAATTCATTTTTACACTTGCAGATAGCTCGCGACACCTTGTTTGTGGAAATATTAAGAGGCATTGCAGTTTCCTATCAGCAGTAACTCTCCTTCCATTAAACTGCCAAACTGTGGTATCGATCTTAAAAATTGCTCCATTTACGATGGATAAACGAGAGTTTGTTACTAAGGGTAGCTAATCGAGATGGTTGACCTTTGTTGTCAGTGTTAATATTGCTAAATATCTTTTGAAGGTCAATAGCCATTTACTCTTATCAGTACCATTTCTGCTACTATTTCACTTAATATTGTTTAACTATAATGGTTCGTAATTACATGAAAAATACTACTTAAAATATTTAATAAACGTCTGTAGAAATGAAATTTCAAATCTTTAAAAAATAATACAAAGAATTTAGTATATTCGCAATTAGATGAGATTAATTGTGTATGATTAGGAGAAAACATTTCAGTAAATACCTATATATCAATGTTCTTAATTGCTCAGCGTTTAAAACGTACCCTATTCAAGCCATTTCATGCTATTCAATGACAAAGCAACTGGAAGTGCAGATTGTCCTGGAAGATGGCTTAAGGGCCACCATGGAGACAAAATTTAGCTCCCTATAACACATTTTAAAGCAAAATATAATGAGAGTTCGACAATACAATATCACTTACTCGCTGTACGCCATTTCTACTTGATTTTGATCGGAGCTAAAAGAATTACATCTTGCTTCCAGTGCTCTGCTGTGCTGTTGATGTTATTATGATTATTAAATAAATCACTTGGTTGAAGCGACAGCGTGAGCCATACTAAAATGCTGCTTTAGCAAATTGTTATCAGAATGTGATGAATATTTTTTCTCGTTGATCCATTCAGCAATTTGATTCAGTTCATTTTAGTCTTCTTGGAATGCTTTTGACTAAGAGCGGTTGCCAGGGTCAGACATTATTAAAAATGCTGAATATGCAAATGAAAGCGAGAATAGCATCCCACGTGAAAAGATTTCCCCCCTTTCTTCTTATCTTTAGATTTTTGCCTTTTTGTGTGGATATAGCGAAAGAAAAATGCTGTAATCTTTCAGATGTCTGATAAAATATTCTTCTTAGTCAAATAGATGCTTTTTTCCAGTCTCTATTACTATTATTTTATAAAGGGGTGGAACAGTTAAGATAGAACATTTTTGAAAAGAATTGCAATCTCTTTCTATGGTTTTCTCATGTTTATTAAAGTTAAAAGGGACATAGAATTAAATTTTTAATTTCTCGTATACGAAATATTCGAACACAAAAAATCTCGTGTTCAAAAAAATTCGAACACGAGATTTTGAAGAACCTCCATGTTTCAAACATTCCTGAGTCAGAAAAATACATTTTGGGAACCATGAATGTCTTTCTCTGGTCATGGTAACATGAGAACGCCTTGAGTTAGTTAGTGAAATTTGATATATGTAATTAACACCAACTCTGGGGATTTCTACAAGTTTTTAAAAAATTTATTCAGAGTAAGTCTGTTCATCCAGTAGTCTTAATACAAATGAACAGGGTAACTATAAAATGTAAAAAAGCTAGATAGATAAAATTTGGTACATTGATTAAGCATTTAAAATATAAATGTGTCTCAAATTTAGAACCAAATCCGGCAAGGGGTTGATTATCTGTGAATCTGTATTTTCTTATGCCTTTTAGCGCGATAACTCCAAAACGTAATGATTTAACTAAATGAAATTCGATATATGATCTTGTGACTATAATTGCAGTTCTGTGCCAAATTATTTCAATCTGGCGGCAAAAAGTAATTGAGAATACATTTCGGTTTTTTGGCATTTGTGTATTAACCACATCCCAACTATTAATCGTCAAAGATCATAGCTAATAAGGTCATTTATTACTATTGTTCGGTAATTACATGTGTTTCGTACTACACAAATATATTTATTTGAGAGCATGCGAGAAAATTTCTGGGAGACCACTTTCGCTGGTTAACAGATGAAAAAGAAAATCATGGTCTCTTTATAATATGAAATTCAATCATATTGTTAAAAAAACAATATTCAAAAATGCAGCTGCTCATTAGTATATAGAATTAGTTAGGTTCTATTACTGATCCTTTCACTCCAAAAATCATTCGAATTCATATTCCTCAAAGAACTGGAACGCCGAACTTCATCTTTCAAAGATAAGAAAAAATTCTCTTCTCCCTTAAAACCGGATTGATAGCCCTTATTCATAAAGGGTTGATATACAAAAGAAGGCCCACTTAACTGATGGCTGTTAAGCGAATGATTGGACATATTTTGAGAGTTATCCGAAGTCCTAATTGTCTTAAAATTATCTGGGCGAGTAACGAATAAAGTAAGCACCTCGGTTATTCAATCAATCACACTTACAAAAAGGGTAAGAATTTTGTAGTAATAATTCAAGCATCTCTGGTGTCTGCTGTCGTTTCGTTTGACGTAGGAGCCTTTCATTACTGATAGAATTAAGAATTTGTTTTAATTATTGATTATAATAATTTTCACAATTTGAAAAAAAGCTAAAGTTATTTTTCTATCATAGTTTTAAAATTGTCTATCAATTTAAAGTTTTACATTTGTAAAGATGAAATAATTTTATTTTGCTTTAAAGAAATTCTTTCTGATTCTTGATTATAAAGATTTATTAACTTCAGATATTTAGTTAGCATGCACTTTTTATGTACATGTATTTTTAGCATATATTTATGGTTGCTTTTTCTTAGCATTCTTATGTTGTGTAAATTGAGGTTAATACTAAAATCTAAACGAAGCAATAATATTTTTCTTATTATTTAAAAATGTTACGTTTTGTTTAAAAATTGGATTAAATCTGCATGAGACGTATGAACTTAATAAATGTGTGGAAATGAATGTGTTGGTCTGAAATTTGAAATTGCTGTTAAGGTTTTGTTTGCTTAATATCACAGTACTTTGATAAGGAAAAATTGTTTTAATCTTTTCAATTTAATTTACCTACCTATTTAATTGTGAACAGATTTTTTTATTTTGATAATTTCAGTACTTCTTTTCTTTGTAAAATTCAACACTATATCAAATATCTTGTTTATTCCCCACACTTTGTCCGCAAACTCTATTTGTGGAGATCCCACGCGCTTTCCTTTCTAAAACATTATCAATATATTAATGATTTAGGAAGCCATCTTTGAATTTCGCAAGAAAGTGATGAGCACAAACTAAATAAAATAAAAATTAATACAACTGAAAAAAAAAAAAAAAAAAAAAAACTGGAGCAGTTCCACTCGAAAACAATTTCTACCCCCTGTTGAACAACCAACGGGCTATTGGAAAGATTTCCTTATGGCAACCCTTCGACCAATAGGAACTCAATCTGTAGATCGTGGGATGGTGTTTACTCTTGATTTCTCAGAAATAAGCCGCATCTGGAAATTATTGATCGAGATCGACACGTGTCGCACGTGGGTGGTTTAAGCTTCCATTTAGGGTGTATATTATTTTGAGGTACAAAACCCGGGATTTATCGATCTGTTGACGAATTCTCTTCAAAACTTCTTGGAAGCAATCTACCAGTATAATTTCGTGGCAAAGGCGTATAAGTGCTGATCATTTATAAAATTTATATATTTTGATCCCTTTTTATATATAGTTAATATATTTAATAGATTTTTTACATTATTAAAACTAAATATTTGTCTGGTTTTAAATAACACAAGTAACATAATAACGCTCGTTACAAGTAAAGAATTTGAAACTATTTGTCAATTTCAATTAGACGGGAAACCATTAGCCGCTTTTGAGCAACTAAAATCGTTATAAATACCATAAAACCTCTTTTCGGGGTATCAACCAACGTTGCTGCCTCTCATTCTTCATTCCTGCCACTTTAAAATATTGAAATATCAAGTATTGCAATTGGTCTACTTTTACTGAATCATTTAATTGTAATTTAATTACAACTAAGTCAATGATCTGTACATTGTCAGATCTGTAATAGCGGACAATTCAATGGAAAGGTTAAGTTCAGACAATTTTGAACCCGTTAGACTTTACTGCCTGAAGCCCGTAAAATGAGTTTATTTCAATAATTTACTATAAATCTAAGAATAATCGAATTATATTTTAATTTACGATATTTTACTTTTGAGTTGTCTAGTTAAAGTACATAAAAATTAAGTTTCTTTAGTACCCAATCCTACAATATTTTGGGAAAAGTCTAATGGAAATGGAAGCGTTTGCATTGGTTAATAAACTCGCCTGATTTTACTGCAATTGATGCTATTTTTAAGGTTCTTTTAATCATCCTGCTTCTTTCTGAGGAATGTCTATTATTTAACGTGGGAAGAGAACGAAGCTTTTCATTTTTTTTAAATATTATCAATTAAGTTTATCTAATCCATACAATGGTTTAGAGCTACGGAATGTTCTGTAGCTATATTTGTAACTCAGAAATAAGTATCTTGGGCGACACTATATGGAACAAAAAAAAAAAAAGTACATTGTAAGATGGTGTCTATATAAGACGATAATACCTATGGTAATAGAAGACTACGATTCTATAATTTCATATGAAATTTAAGCTGGTTCATTAAGGATAACTTGCGAGATTTTGAACCTTTATAGTGTCCTTTTGGAAAATCGGATTGAAAATTGATGTTCTATAAACTAAAGATTGAGTTTTCTTAGCAACCTAGAGAATTTATAAGAAATTACGATTAATTGAAATCTGGGCTTAGAGACAGTTAAATTTCATCCTTTGTATTAATAAATCCAGTTGATCCTGATAAATCCTAAATAATCCTAATTTTGTTATTTTTTAAAATTAAAACTTTGAGAGCCTTTGGAGGCATTTTAAAACACATTATCATTCGTGAACCTCTATTGTCTGATTCTGTGAATAACTGGTTTCTAAATGTATTATATTCAAGTAGGTACTTCGAATAGCTGAGGTAATTTATTTTAACAGCTTATCAACTCGCGTACAAAGGAAATTATTTCTCACAAAATCCCCTAGCTCTAATAAATGCCCAAAATAATAATGAAATAAATACCATTGACCTATTATTTACCTACTATCAATGTTTTCAAATAATTTAATCGAGTTTTAGGGTTAATTAGATGTTAAACGATGAAACTTGTAACAGAGAAAAAAAATGCGGTTGCCTTCGTACTGCCGTAGCATCCGAAATAAGCTGAATGATCAACATCGTCGAGTCAGCACTTTGATGAGATCGTTGATCACAGGTCAACATACAAATCAACCCAGTGGAGGTATATCCCGTCATCAGAGTGGAGATAAGAAGCACAATGTTAGAGCTCTACTCACCAGTGAAAAGAGAACCGACCCCATACATTTCATGGAAAACAGAAACATTTCATTTCCACTCTAGGGTGCTACCCGGTACTGTTCGATGGAACTTGTAAAATGACTTCAATTAAAATGACTACGAAACGCACATTGAACGCACATCTTAACAGCTTCATAACTAAGTCTTTGAAAATACAATAGTATATCAATCCTGAAAAAATCTGTTAACTATTAAAGGAAATTCGAGGATTTTAAAAGTTAATATTTCAATGTTACACGTAGAGGCAGTTACAGCTATTGTTTCTGTTCAAAGTTGCAATACTGAAGTGCCTTGAACTGTGAAAATTTTATTTTTCAAATTAACACTGGAATATTCTATTTCAGAAAGATATTGTGATGACATTCATTTCAAGACAGATTCGTCAAACATTTGAGGCCAAAGAGACCGATCACTTCAAACCCATATCCCCAGATTTATGTCAAGAAATTTTGAACACGATGATTAAATCCGATGCTCGTACATATTCTTCTGCAGTGCACAGTACCTCAGTTATAGTTATAGAAAGCAAATTAAAAGTTTACCATCCTTTAATAAATAAGAAAAATAATTCCGATACGTAGAAAGATAGATGGGTAAAATTTGGTACACAGGTTAATTTTTCAAATGTAGACCCGTATCGAATTTGGAGCAATCTTTGTCAAATGGGTTGACCATTTATCTGTCAGTGCTCTCTCATACATGTAAACACAATAAGTCAAAAACGGAAGAACTAAATAAGTGAAATTTCGTATGTGATCTTGCGTCTACAAAAGTTCTATGACAAATTTTAATTTCAGTCTATCTAAAAAAAAAAAATACATATAATACATATAATTTTCTGGTACTTGTCTTCACCCTATGTCAATGATTAATAGTCCCTCCCCCCCCCGAAAAAAAACACGGCAGTAGATCACTCGATCGAAGCGATTCACAGAGTGAACAGTTTGCCAAAATAAGGAGATATAAACTCAACATAGGCGTGTTCTACTCGCATCAAATTCTACTTTGAATAAGAACTTTTGCTATCACCTAAATTAGGGTGACGCAGCAGTCAGTGTATTAAATACCGCAGCGTAAGCACCGAAATTTGATAAAATATGAAAATTTAATATTCAAAATGCAATCATGAATAGAACATCGTTTAGCAAAAGCTAAAGATCAAATATCTATGCAAGTTCTTTTTATTACTTATATTTCAAAATAAACGAAATGCATTGACAAGCAGGTAACAGCATTCAGTATAACAAATACATAGGTAGAACATAAAAAAACAAGTCTCAAAATTTATACTGGTGAACCAGAAAAAAAAATATGGTAACAAGAACAATAAAAAAAAATAACAGCAAATAATAAAAGAACAATAACATTAGAAATAGAAAAACCATCTCAGACCAAGTTTACAAACGAAATTCCATTATAAAAGTTTAGATAGTATAAATAATAGAATATAAGTCATTGTTGCTGTAGGGACCCCTTAATTTAAGGACAAATCAATGTCCTCTGATGAAGAATTGTTTATGAAGCATTTATACAGGCTTTCGGAGAAATAAAGCTATCTTCTAATGTCTGTTTAAGTTAGTGATCTGCTTTTTTCGAATAAAAAAAAAGGTTTTGTTTCTTTGGAATTTTTAGTTAATGCGTTAGGAAATATATTTTATTTTGGTTAAGGAGTTTTCATAATAATAATAATAATAATAATTTATTTAAAAAAATATTGGTTATAAATTGAAATACTAAATTATTTGATAAATTTCTTTGATTAGAATATTCTCTTTTGCTTTCAGATAAATTTCAATGATATTTTCTATAGATTTATCCCAATATATAAAGGCAAATGTTTTGTTTATTCTTAGATTTAAGCTGAAATTAGCATATGAATATAATCATCTATAACTACATGTAAGATTTTTTTTTAAAATATAGCTATCCCTATTCAGCTATGTATCTCAGAATAAAACGATTTTGTCATTTTAATTCCTCAACGTAAGGCCAAAAACGGTTTGTCTCTAAATTCTGTTATGAACAAACAAAAAAAGGGCATTATCTATAAAGTCTTTGATTCTGGGAGGATTTAAATATAATTATTTTTATAATACTAAACATATAACCAACTATTAATTCGGTTCATTAAAATGATTAAAGTTATATTTTTAATAACAAAACAAATCAAATGAGAAGCCTTTTTTACTTTATCGTGTACAAAAAGAAAATACTGCAATTGTGGAAAAAAAAAAATCGAAATCGAGATTTCGACATATCTCCACATCTCATACTTCCCAGATTTCTAAAAGCACATTTTTGGAATGAAGTTTGTCTGTGAATGGAATTTGGTACCTGCAATTAACACCTAATTCTATGATTTGAGCGAAATTCATCGCGAAGAAGTTTTTGTCTGGCTGTCCGAATATAAGTAACAAAGATAACTACAAAACGAAGAGAGCTAGATAGATAAAATTTGGTACACATATTTAACATCTAAAGCATATGTATCGGACATAACATATGTATCGGATTTGAGGCCAAGGGGATAATTGTCTGTTGGTCTGTACTTTTATAAACAAGTAAAATACAGTAACTCAAACACAATTAATTAAAATGACATGCCAAATTTCATATATTTGTGACTACAATTGTAGTTCTGTCAAATTTTGGTTTTAGTTGGTTGATAAAAAGGTGTCTAAAACACTTATTCGATTTTCTGGTACAATTGAATTAATCGTAACCCAACGATTAATCCCAAAAAATAAAACGTGGAAGATAGTTTGCTAATAGTTTTTTTTTTTTACTATTTATTGCATGCGATTTATAATATGCAAGTAC
The DNA here is from genome assembly GCA_026543865.1 of Argiope aurantia. Lineage (NCBI taxonomy): Eukaryota > Metazoa > Arthropoda > Arachnida > Araneae > Araneidae > Argiope > Argiope aurantia. The sequence continues at coordinate 79,922 of JAPMOR010042488.1, forward strand.
ATTAATTAGAGAATATGGATGGAAGTTTCAAGGAGCCCACTGCAGCTGATTTGAAACCACATTCTCCCATGCTCCAATGTTTACACAGATAAATAATGACTGAATTATACTACAATACTTCGCGTAGTAAAAAAAGAAATTCTAGTAAAAAAAAAAAATCGAAAGCATATGAACAATTTTTGCAAGACTCTACCAATTTAGGGGGTAACTGGATTTGTGTGTGTGTGTGTATGGAAACAATAAAATTAGTTCAATGACATATGTATTGATAATACTAGTTCAATAATAAATTATTTAAGGTTTGCCATCTTTTCGCAGAATTCATTATTCTCTTCCCATAGAATGCCAATGGTTTATCCTTGAAAATTTCGTCAGAGTACTATGTACAATCCTTAAAATCCATTTTTTTTTTTTCGTTTAGCGTATTTTAGGAAGGGTTAAAGTTTTAATGTTTTTTTTTAGTTTTAATGTGTGGGATATCCAAACATTAAACGAAGGCTCATCAAATGCTCAGAAACTATAAAAATTGAAATTTCTAATCTCTATTTCACCAGCGGAAGCTAGTTGATTGCTTGTAAACGGAACTACATTTAACCAGTATTAACCGCGAAATAGCCAACTTTAATAGTCAACTTTAAAAGTAAAATTCGCATCATCAGGATTTCACTAACTATTTGTGAGCTGAATTGCTGCAAAAGTTACAACTTATCTTAGTAAAAAGCACGTATATCTTGCATTTTGAAATGCATTGCTACCTTTGCAATAAGATAGTTTTATTGCCTTAAATGCACTTATTCTATCTCCGAGTTTACAATGACACCAACAAAACACAAATAAATCCTTGTTCATGATAAATATATATAAATACTAGCGAAAGTAACGCCTTAAAATTATCCTATTTCAAAAGTTGATAGCAATTGTTTTGGTGTTTTGCGGATGTCATTTTAAGCAAGGACAAGGAAAAAGTGTTGAAGATGACAATGTTGCCAATACAGAGATCAGTGTTTGCCACTGTAGGAACTTTCAGAACAGTCCAATACATGATGTACCATTACATTTTGCTAAATAAACTTGAAAATGATTCGGTTGTACATAAGATAAATTATTCTATCTCCTTTTAGGCCAATGATCAATATGCTATACTGTGATATTCCATATTTAAGACGAAATCGTTGAATTTTTTGTGGTTCAATTTAATTAGATTATACTTTGATGTACCGTTTCAAAGTAACACGAACACTATTGAGATGTACCATGTAATTTTAAATATGATCTCATGAAGAGAATGGCACCTGGATCTCCTCCATATCTATGCTTCTACACCACATCAGCGAGGTCATTTGATCTTCGTAGTATTCAGCATCAACTAGGAAAGTTTAGAGGGCCGATCTTCTATGTACTTTCATGATCCCTCTCATCCCTGAAGCCTATATTCTATCACGAGACCACTGCTGTCCTTAACTAGTTATAGAAAATAACAAAGCCCTCATTCGTTGGTGACACGACTTTTAATAGCTCGGAAAGTACATATAATTTATTTTGTCATTGAATATAATATCCAGTAGTTATTTAATAGGAAAAGAAAGATATAAAACGGTTTGGCAAATTCTCTGTGTCATTCTAAATATGGTTTTACATGAACAATTTTCATTGGCAAATAATTCTATAAAAGTGAAGAAACAATTTAAGTAAATTTATAGCAACCGCTTGAAATGAATACTCATTACGAAAGAACATATATTTGAGTAATATTCAGCAATTTCTAACGCTATTCTTGGTGGAAGGAAGAATACATTACGTTTATCCAGTTGGTGGTGAGATCAAAGCTCAAGGATAGAGTTAAATAATTTTCCAATGTTATAGGAATATTTTCAAGTTCTCCAATTCTTTCAAACAAATAATTTTTCTTGAAAATAGTTTTTTTAATCAAAAGGTGAGTGAGATGTTTCATGAAGAAATACCTTTTACCCGTAACCCACAGCACAAAATAGAAGATATAAATATAAATAAGCTTTTAGAATATTTATGTATTATTAATCACACATTTGAATAGCATCCAGTAAAATCCATAAAATGTTATTGGTGGAATAACGAAGGATTAGCTTTCTTTTCATTCAGTAACGATTTCCTAATTCAAGGATAGAGTCGTAAATAGCTTTTCAGTGCAATTGGAATATTTTCAAGCTTTTCAATTCCATAGGGAAGCTCACTTTTTGCGAACATAGTTTTTCGGATTGAAATTCGGCAAAGATGTTTAAGGCTTCTTGGCTGGTACGTATTCAAGGAATCTGGATCACATATCTTCCCATTTGTGTAAATATGTACAATTTTGTGGTAAATTGGATGAAGCTCAAATTCGAAAGTTAACATAGAGAATATAGTTCTTATTTCTTCAAGAATCAGGAAGGGGTCTGCAATTGCCCTCCAGATTTTACGCCATGGAAGAATAAGTAAGCTGAAGGGATCTTTAGAAGGATCGTTGGCGCAGATGCAGCAGCTTACGATCATAAAAAATAATAGAAGCATTCTTCTCTTGTTCACGAGATGTGTTGCCCGCAATCCCTCAAAAGGACGTAACCTGAAAATAAAAACGTGATACAGTTTGAAATTAAGAAAGTTATTTTTTAATTACCAGAAGAAAAATGGTTATGGAGGATTTTAAAACGAATATGCCTATTTTCTCAAAAAAATGCAACTTTTGAAATAATAATAATAATATTAATAATAATAAAAGCGATTACAGTATCTCAGATGTAAACAGTGTTGTGTCGAAGGTGAACGGAATTGAAATGTATGGTTTTTGGTTTTATATTACGCAGAAATTCAGAAATTAAAGAACGACAGTGATTCCAGATAAAAGAATTATCAGTATTTAAGCTTGAATCTAAAATCTCTCACATAAGCAATATTGATAAAAAAAATTCCTTCTAAAGCATTAAAACATCTGAAGCAATTCAGTGCTCAACAGAAGATGATAAATTAATCCTTAATTTTTTTAGGGTAACATTTTAGTTTGATACCTGAAATCTACTTCAAAATCTGAACAGTGATCTACTAATTACAATTCTGTTTCAGAAAACGACCTACTGCATGACCCAACACCATAATGGCGAACAAGAACTCAGAGTTGAAACACATTTTCACACATGATTTAATTTTGATATTGAGACATTGAATACGAACGCTTTTTTTAAAGTAATTGAAACTTTGCTGCCAGAAGAGCGTTGAGGGAAGGAAACATTTACAGTGATTTTAGTAATTAATCGTTATTATTTCATGTAGTAATAATTAATAATTGCTAGTTATCGTAGAATTATATATATATATTTTGTTTGATTTCTGGTTTTAAATATAAGGATCTATAAAGGAATTGTTGTAAATGAAAAATAAACGATAATTCTCGTTTTTTTTAAAAGTTTATTCATAGTCTTATTATTAAGCTCTCTATTCGAAGTTCTTAGTTAGGTAACAGCATATAATGAAAAAGAAAATCAAACTCTACATTTCTGAACTGACTTTTGATGTTTTTAAGGCCAAGAATCAAACATTTGAATACTGTTCATTTCACATGATAACTTATGCAAACTCCGTAATTGTTCCTCTAAACGAAGTTATTATGCATTTTTTTATATTTTTATGTATTGCTTACATATTATCGTTCTTTTAAAGATTTAAACTTTAATTTTGAACAATCCTATTTCATTTACATGTTTATTTCAGATATATATATATATTTAAATTTTTATGAATTTTTTTCATAGAAGCATTTTTTTATCCATTATTATAAATGCCGTGATTTCCACACTATTTTATGAATAAAAAAACAAGAAAATTGAGTAAAAAATTATCAAAGGATGCATACACAGTTTCAAAATTAAATGAAGCAATTATTAAAAATTTTGTACAAAATATCAGATAAAAAAAATTACTTACCCAAGTAGTTTTAAAACTTCAATGAAGGCGTCCTCAAACAATGCCTCTTCATACTCAATAGAATATCCGTACTTCAATAACACAATGGCGTTTTGTATTCTTCCGCTATATAAGCAATAGTTTAATGGACAGAAATCAGTATTTATCATTCTCATAGAGTAATAATGGATATATTCAGAAAACAATGTTGTGTTTAATGCAACTCCAGGAAACAAATTGACCTTCAGTGCATGAGCAGCGTGTAGAAAGTGTTCAACTTCCTCTTCCGATCCTTGAAGTATTCTGAACTTCACGTGAAAGCAGCAACTGTCCAAAAATAGAATTTGGATCCATGGGTATTCCGGATGCTCAATCAGTACAGCTATGTAGTCATCGTAAATCTCAAGATTTCTATAAGAAAACTGGCAGAGTTCTAGTTGTTGAATGAGTGGTAAAAGCCTGACCAGATTATTCAGGCTGTCTCTGGAATTCCTAATTGCCCATCCTAAGGCTTCTGAGAACGGCTTCATAATGAACTCATGTGAAACAATGAAATAGATTATATGGAATGCTCCGCTATTTTGCGTGCAGTGTGAATTGCCATCCGTCTTGATATAGTTTGCCAATCCATCTGGCAAATCTAGATGAAATAAATCCAAAACTGTTGCCCTTTCCTCCATGCGTTTGCACAATGCATTAAAAGTGAAAGGAATTTTTTCCTTGCTTGAATATTCAAGGGTACTGAGATCCAAGTATGCAATGGAGTTACCGAGAGCAGAACTGTACTTTGCAATATCATCAGGCATCTGCAATATAACATTCCGGTATTCAATTTTATGTCTGTGGAACATGATCTTCAGATTCCCATACAAAAAAGTAATTGCTAAGCAAACTATACTCTGATAGATGAACTCTTCTTGCCAACTGGATATAATTTCAGTGATGCTCCTTCCACCTACAGCCGAATATTTATAATCAAAATATGTTATTCTTAAGAATATCGGGTAATATTTAGAAAGGCATATGAATTTAAAGTAATAATGCATGGATATTAGATAAAATTATCTGCAATGAACCTGTGTAAAAGGTATAATGCTGCTCAGAAATGTATTCAAATTAAGCAAAATTAATATCGGAATATATTTGAAAGCCATGAAAGTAATTTGTTATTTATTCTTTGGTTCAATGCCATCATCTTTTTAATTTTAAAACAAAAAAAGTAGACAGATACAAAAAGCTGTCTTCAAATACTTTAATCAGTGAAAAACTTATTTTTAGCAAACACTAGCTCGATGTAGTTTTATTGATAATTAAGTAGTATTACAGTAGTAACATAGTGTTACAATATATAATTCTGTTAAAAAGTGTAAATAAATGACAAAGTAAAATAAAAAAGTTGCACAACATTTTAAAGTTGCACGCTTTGAGTCAATTCGTGCTTGCAGATGCACTGCAATAACTTATTATAATCATAGCATGACATTAAAATAAATAAGTAACTGTACTTTAAATGCAACCTCTCGGATGCTATAAAATTGTGCTTGAATGTGTGTATGTGTTATATTACGGTAAAAAAATGAGGCATTGTTGCGAATGGAATAAACGACGTTTTAATGTTTTTGCCAATTGCCAAGAAACTGCATAGAAAAGTGAAATAATTTAATGGATACTCATTATTAAAACGCATAGATAAGTGGAGATTTTTTTTTACTAAATCGGCATTGAATATAAAATTCTTCATAGCAACTTTAATTACTTATATCTAATCTGATTGATTATTATTATTATTATTATTATTGTAAAACTGAAGTACAGACACATGTTTCTACAACTGCTGCTTTATAATTTAAAAGCAGAATTTTTTTAAAGCAGAAATTTCAGAAATATAACGGCCATTTTCCAAGAAATACATTTTAAAGAAACATTGCTCAATGATAAAAAAAAAAAAAAGACTTATAGTTAGTTGATAAGTGACTGTGGAAAGGAATTTGATTGAAAGTTTGCGAAACAAGTTAATAGATTCTTCAGTAGTTGTACTTGCACGCACTGAAATAACATATTTTGATTATAACATTAAAAAAAAAAACTACTTTAAATGCAACCCCCCGGAGGTTATAAAATTATGTGTGTGTTGTGTGTTATATCATAGTAAGAAATGAGGCACGGCTGAGGACATTGCCTCATTATAAGAATTGCGGCATTACGCATTGGAATAAGCGACATTTTAATTTTTGGCCAAATACCAAGAAACTGCATAGAAAAGTGAAATAATTTAATGGATACTCATTATTAAAATGTAGAGATACGTTCTTTTTTCCTACTAAAGCGGTTATTGGTTATAAAATTCTTTATAGCAACTTTAATTACTCATATGTAATCTGATTGATTGAATTTTTTTTGTAAAACTGAGACCCAGGCACATGTATCTACAGCTGCAGATTTATGATTAACATTTTTTTGATAACATAAATTGCAGAAATAAAATGGTTATTTTCCAAGGAATACGTTTTAATAAAACAAAGTGCAATTGTGAAAATAGACTTATCGTAGAGTTGATAAATCACTGTGGAAAGGAATTTGAATGATCCAAGGTTTGGGAAACAAATTAATATATTCTTCTTTTCACTGATCTGTTCCGACAGGAAGGATAAATAAGAAATTATATTGAATTATTTAAGTGAAGATGCTTTTTTAGAGACGCGTGTTTACGGATATGATAATCTACAGTTAGTTTTTTGATATTAAAAATTAACAAAATGCTTCGACATAATAAGCAATACTTTTTTATATTTTCCTCACATGTTCTTTAGACGCAAATTGCTTTTTAAGAAAATCCAAAATTTCTGGATATGAATGGTTATTGAAGCTATTTCCAGAATAAAAGGTTTCAATGAAGTTTCAGATAAGTGCAAGAAAAAATCTAACTCAGTACTGCAGTAATTATTTCGGATAAAATTCTTAAATTTGAAATCATAGTAAATTAAATAATTTGATAATTATTAAATTATGATAGTTAATCATAATTTAATAATTAACAATCATAAATGATACTCTCTCCCTCTCATTCTTAAGCATCCAGGTCCTGAATGACCCAGTAGTCGAGATAATAATACAGATACTGTATTAAGATAGAAAATAGCCATCACTGGTCTATGCATCAACCCTCACGATGGAAATGCCTCATGTCATCGGAAATGTAATCAAAAGAATCATATCAATATTATTTTGCTCTCCAGCAAAGCGAGAACTTGCTTAGTTCACTGGCATTTTTGTCATATCTACATTTTAAATGCCAGAAGAAGGGATGATAATTAGCAATATTTCCGTTCAAAAATATTCTTGCCATTAAAAAAAAAAAAATTGCTCAAATTTTTTATAACACATGATAATTAGAATTATAAAAAGTTTTTAAAATCGTTTCTAACTGTGAAACGTTTCAAAATTCTCTAAATATGGAAGCAGTAATGGTTCACACTTTGAGCATAGTCGTTATTTTTCTAGACTAAATAGAGTAGATAGATCAGGTTATAGGGAGATGTATTCTCTGGTGGAATTGTCCACAAATTTCTGTTTGGGATTGATATACGCTTTGGTCATACCTATTAATAGAATTAAGGACTCATTCTAGAAATATTCCAATAGAAGCGGAGTGCAGATGTTGGCTTTTATGTAGAGTCCGGATGTTATAGCAGTGAGAAATAAAGCTGAATTTTGCTCTTTGGGGTGAATAGGTTCTTATAAACATAGGTTAAAATCATCAAACAGAGGTACTGAAGGAAATGTGTGCATCTTAAAAGTAAAATTGTTATTATAGAAATATAATGAAATAAATAGAAAAAAAATATGAAAAAAAATCATTTCGAACAACTACAATTTTTTTTTTAGTCTAGGCTACTTGATTAAAAAGATATGTTCAAAAAAGAATCAACAAAATAAAATTTTTTAGATCGGATTTTATGATTTTGTTTATAATCAATTGTCTATGTCTATACTATAATTTGGTATCCCATTTTTGTTTCTACGGTTGATGGATTACTGAAAACAATTAAATCTATGTCTAATCTCGTGTTTTTCATTGAAATGAATGAATTTTTAAAATTGCTATGCTAAGACAACCAAAGTAGTTTACACTTTTCAATTTCATATTAAAACATTTATTAATTATTTCTGCATCTTCTTTTCAAATAAAAATTGTAGCAATCCATCTTTACTGGTTATCTAACAAATTTAAACTATTATGACGCTTTTGTAGATATAAAATTTAGCGTTTTAAGTAAGATCTACAGAAGAGAAGTGAAGCTTATGTAAAGAGTAACCTTATGCTCATTACCCGATTAAATCTATTTTATTGAAAATATAACGGTTAATTTCTTGAACAACAAAGTTTTAACTCTTTGAACTCAACTGTCTCCTCTCAAGACAATGCAAAAATTTTTTTTCATTTTTTGAAATCTTTATTATTGTTATAAATGCTTAAAAAGTAGTAAGAAAGTGTAGAATAAGTTTACGGGAAAAATCTATTTAAAACAATTATATATTTTTATTTTAAGGAGCAATAAACAGTTTCATGTGCTTGGTGTTTGTTGATACATGTTTATGAATCGAAGTATTTCTTGGAGTACAAAGTGTTATTTTATAATCATTTTCCTTTCTTTTATTTAAACAAAAAATGTATAACAAATTTGAAAGTTTATATGGATTTTTTTCATTTATAGAGACTGATTTTGCCACTTTATTAAGATAGTTGTTTTACTCAAATATTGCTCAGATAATGCAGAGTTTCTGAAGATTTTCAAGGGGGGAAAAAACTTTTTTCCTACATCATTTAAACCCATATCAATTCGTTTCATAAACTAAAATATTTTTACTTTCTGTTTTCTCGAATAGTATTAGTACTGTTCATTTTGTAAAATGCTAAGCAAAATAATAAATATAAGAAAAACAAAGAATGTACAAATGTGTTTACAAGTCACGGATTATGTCATGTTACTCGAGCTCAACATTTCACTGCTATCGTTGTGAAGATCTAATGTCTTTGAAACTGGGCATTACCCTTTGGTTTCTAAACAATAGGTACCATTCGTGGGTCATTACCATGAACACGTGATGTATACACGTGTAAGCATACATTTTTCGGCTTACAGAGTTTTATTTGCTGAAGAAACAATGTTTCTTTTCAGTTTTCATTAACAATCCAACTTCGGACTACCAAACGATTCCTCAAGGAGAATCCGGATAATGAGGTCACGTTCACTGGAAGAATCGGTTTGTAGTTCAGTGCCAGACTGAGAAAAGGATATTAACGCCTCATTTCACCGTACATTAAGGTTAGTAACTTTTCTCCGTTTCCTGTTTATGTTTGCTTTCATGGCAGATTGAAGAATAAGAAACAATTGTTACCGGGTTTGTATACAAAATCATTATAAAAAGTCACGCTATGCATTTCCTGTACTCTCTTCTTTTATTTTGTAGCCATTTATGTAATTATGTTTTGTAACTGAATAAATAAAATATAAACGGGCCGGAAGCATGGTCTGTGCTTCTAGAAATAAATAAATAAATAAAAAGAACGAAAGTTAGGGATTCTCTTCCTCAGTACTTTCTACATTTTTATATTTTTTCATCATATGGAATGTATGTATATGCAGTGTATCCAACTCCAATTTAAAAACGGTTGGTAAGCGACAAGCGTAATTTATTAATTGTTTTAACAGTATTCTTTTAGCATATATCCAGGGCCATGGATAGACTAGAAAGAATGAAGAGGAAGAAATATACATTTTTTCTTTTTATTTTAAAAACAATTAATGGTTGATTGATTTCTTGAATTAATTTCATAGCTAAAAGGCATTTGGGCACATTCTTTGCAATTTTTAGTAAATAAATAAAAATAACAAAATTTTTAAAAAATTACAAAGTGAAATAGAAAAAGATAAAAATAATTAAATAAAATGATACATTTTACAATTAATTTTTGATTAAAGAAATTCTTTCACATCTTTTAAATTAGAGTAACCATTAACTTTACGACCACTATCGCAACTTTTATTCTTCAGTAAACATTGAATAAAAGTTGGTAAGGATAATGTTTTCAGGATCTCACTTTTAAGAATTAAATGCATGTAATCTTTTAAAAATTATTTTAAGTTTAAGGTTCTATAAGTTAATTACAAGGAGAAGTCGGGAGCTGTTTTTTTAGTACTGACACACTAATCTATAGTGCCTGGTCATTTTAACTTAATACGTTACGTTATATCATGATGGTATTTTATAATACACTTAATGATTACTTTTTATTTGAAGATCATGATCATTTTTATATTTAGAGTTAAAATTAATCGGCTAATAAATATCGCAGATAATTGCTTTGTTTAGTATTATTTGATAAGCTGTTGGATTTTATTGCGCAAGAGACAGACTTGACTATACTAAGATGGGTAAGCTTTCGGGGACATATCCTAGACATGAATCGCCGCATGCTGGCAAGATGATTGAACCGCATTCACCTTTCATCATAAATGCAAGTTCTCGAGGTGAGAACATTCATTCCTTTTCTGCTGGGATCAGACATTTCTGGTGTCTTACTTCCAGCACCACGTGACCAATTGTACGTCGACCATGCCCACGCATGCTGGCAATACATCTATTGCACTTTATGCAAGTTCGATAGTCTGATCTCGGGAAGGCAATTCTGCATCAAGACCAAATGGAATCAATCAATAACGGTTATGAAATTTTATTCACAAAAATTGAAAAACTGAAATACCATTATGCATCAAAATATGAAAATATTCTGTGCATGCTACAAATTGCGAAGGAGAACATTTTAGAATAGGTGTTAAAACATTTTAGAATATAGGTGTTTAAAATCCAATCTGATAAATTATTTTTTTAAAACTTTTTTCTTATCACGATCCGTTTGCTAATGATTTGAAAATATTTTATTCAAAACCAGTTATATAAATTAATTTTTGTAAAGCAAAGCTTAGAGTGAAAACCCTTCAAATCTGATCATTTAACTTATGTGATGCAAAAAAAAAAAAAAAAAAAAAAAAAAAAATTAGAATATTTTTAAGTCTGGATATTCAAAAGGCAGGATATGAGATGACTATTCAAAAAATGAATATAATAGTAATAATAAAACACTTCACAACGTATAGCCTAATTACTTAAAATTTAACAACTTGTCGTCCCCGAAAATTTGAAGGATTAAGTTGATTAAAGATCAATTTTCTAATTCATTTCGAATTTTGTTCTGACTTGCTTTAATAAGAAGTTAGTGCTTCATCAAAAATTATCACTAATTTTAACTCTCCCTATTTTAAATTCATTTAATTTTCGTTATTATTACTAAAAAAAATAGTTAAATCACATGGGAGCTCAAATTTTCTAATTACAACTAAAGAAACCGAAATCAGAACTCTCTACATGTAAATCAAAAATAAAATCCTTTATCCATACTTATATATTAGCAAAACTTTAAAAGCTTCCGATAACTTCTTTTTTTAGGTATATAATTATAATGTATACATTAATAATTATATATGAATCTTTCAGACCGGACAAAAAGTCTGCAAATTTGCTATAAAAATATTTATTTATGAAGAATGTGCACTGAACTTTTTTTTTTTTCTTTCTTTCATTTTTTTTTCTTTTGCAGGAAAATGCACATTTGCCGTTAGACATATTATATCTTAGCCGTCTTAGACATATTATATCAATAAGTTGCCTTTTTGACAAGTGTTGCCACCACTTGGTTTGAGGCAATATAAAATATAGCTTCAAAATAATCTCAGGAATTCTGTCGCCATTTCGAATTCCACACATCAAGACCATTATCTCTTATTATGACCTTGGTAGAAGGTCCCAAATATTTTGTTTTACTTGTTTGTTTGGAAACAACATTCAACGACAATTATTTACGGGTGCAATGGCTGACATCAGTATTTACCCACGGATAACCTCTCGAAATAAAGAGAAAGGGATTGGTCTAAGCCTCACAGGGGGGGGGGGATTATATCTTCAAAAATAATGACAGGATGCTAGTTTCCCCCACTATGGAATTTCATTAGAAATTCTGCACAGGTTTCTAAACATCCCACAGAGCCGATCCATCCATAAAATATTGTCGTGAGAAAGGCTTTGGTAGCTTGATTTCTCTACAGCTTTCACTGGAAAATACCGGTTAAATCTAGGTCACACTCCTGACCTGAAATGAACCCTCAAAAAGTGCCTTCATGGGACAAAGAAATTTTACAGCAAACAACAAGAAACTGGTTTTGTTCTCTGGCCCGGGTGTTCCCCACCATAGCCTTTAGGCACTGAAAGAGGCGGAGCTCGCTACAATCTGTAAAGGTCCACCTAATGGGGGCAGAGATTTTTGCCCTTGCAAAGAAGCATCCCAGAGAAAAAGGACAAAACTTTACTCAAGGAAAAAGAATGGTTCTCTACTTCAAGCTTATATTCATAGAACAAAGAAAAGGAATGGAATATTGATATTTATAGAATATCAATATTGAAATTTACTATGACATATTGAGAAAAATGCAAGGTGAAAGAAAAAATTATTGCCCACTTTTATTAAGAAATCGATACGGAATTTTAATAATTTAGAAATCATATTTCATTAAGAATACGAAAGATTAGATGAGCGTATAGACCAATTAATTTTATGCAAGTTTTCTAATAAATATAAAATGCAATCCGAAATTTTACGGTTCATCAGCGAGTTAAATACATTCTTGCACATTTATGAAAAAATAATGATTGAAAACGGTTTATCCAAGTTTTCTTAGATAATATGCTATGACCCAAAATTGGGTCGCTTGGATGAAGTTTGGGATCTTAAATCTTTGAGAAGCACTTGTGTTATTCTATCATTTCAATTACAATAATAACTAAGATCTTTCTTACTTGAAATATTTCTTTAAAATATAACCAAAAATTATATCAATAGGGTTTCATTTGTTCTATTCTTTAACCAATTGGGATAAGAAAATTTTCTCTTATTTTCAAAAGTTATCATTAAACATTTATGCTCTCTAAAACGTCGTTTCCTGGATAACCAAATTTTAGAAGCCCTGATTTGCTCAAAATGACCAAAATAATAATAATATTTTTTCAAGAAAATATCAAGAAAACACAAATATAGTTTGGTAACTTGTTTGATTTTAATAAACAAATAGAAGTTTCAACTGAAATAAAAATTCTTGCAATTATTTTTGTGAAAATAAATAATAGCACAAGTTTTAATATTTAAAAGCATAGATCACAACTCAGAATCTTTAAAATATATGCTTTTATACAATAATTTTGATTATTTTGAATGCAGACAAAGGCAGATCTGTTATTGCAAACAAATTAAAAAATCGGATTTTGCAGATTTCTTTCAGACCAAATTTCTTACGAATTCTTTAAGTTGCTTTCCTCATTAATAGATTTTGCAATTGGATGTTATATTTTCCTACTTAATGTAGCTATAGAAACTGTTATTGTGAAGATTTACCAACATTTACCATTACCATCTTTGATGCGCCAGTCAAGTAAGAAAATATTCCTGTACTGTTAACTAACAAAATACATATTTAAATTGTAAATATGTTAAATCGAAAATGGCTCTTTTTCAATTGCTTTTGCTAATAAAGGAAAAAAAATAAGATGATGCAACTCAAATCAAGCTTACGAAATCGAAATATTATTGCGTAGCTTAACAAGCAACACCATCTATCTCAATTTTGCAAAATTTAAAAAAAAGAAGAAGAAAGGGGATTTTTTTTTTTTTTTGTAATCTATAATGAACATTTCAGACTTCGAAATTCATAAGAAATACCAAAGGAAAAAAAATCAGAAATATTCACTACTTGTAAGCGAGAAGAAATTCAGATAGGCAGTGTTGCTTGCTAAGCAGTGATAGAATCTGAATTTCTGAATACATCTGGCCATCTGAAATTTCTTCTACTCCCAAGCCTTCAAGTCAAAAAATGAATAGGAAAAACAAAACTTTAATATCTCTAAATAAAAATGAAATTTATTTCAAAAAGTCTCTAGTAAACTTTAATGAAATATTTTAGGTTAAGCTGATTTTCCTAATAACTTCTTACATATATAAAAGCATATCAAAAAAAGTGTTGTGTAACATTACATCATCTTAATATTTTCTTCTCCTTATACTTCAGGAATCCCTACTGTAGCTTTAATTCTTCAGAATTCTATTTCTCACCAAATAATTTGGTGTTTTGGAACATTAACTTATCCCTATTTTAAATCTAGTTTAAACTCCTATGTAAAAAAAAAAAAAAAAAAAAAAAAAAAAGCATACAAAAAGGACAATTACCTACATTAGATTATAAATTATGAAAATAAAGTATTTCAAAAGAAAAGGCTTAAGTTCAAGGCTTAATTCATAATATCCGGATGCTTTTAGACCTGCTACATATATCCATTCCATTTAAAGGATGGCGCCATTTATTCTTCCGTGGTTATCAAAAGTCGGTAGGACTGTTTTATCAATAACGATACACTTACGATTTCCCTTTTGGTATACTATAATCATAAAATCGAATATGAACTAATTGGAAAATGAATCATAAAATC
>JAPMOR010042488.1:94436-126925 GCA_026543865.1 Argiope aurantia
AATCATAAAATCGAATATGAACTAATTGGAAAATGAATCATAAAATCGAATATGAACTAATTGGAAAATGAATTACCTGTAGTTTGGAAGAGTCAGAAAGATGAAACCTCTTACGATATGTCGTCGGAAAGAGTCTCTCAAGATTCTTTAAAGCATTTATGTTTCATCGTAGGTTTTATTGGAGACCCCATGAACCCATGACCTAGTTTTTGGCATCCTGTTTTCGAGGCCCGGTATAATGGATTTTATCAATGCTAGCTTCTTATTCCTTCCTTCTACAAATTCTCCACCTATCTTCTATAAGTTTCAGATTTCTAGATTGACTACTAAATCTTTAAAAGGATACCTACTGGAATGATGCAAGTTGCGTGTTGTGACTGTTTCATATATTCATTGAATTTCTGCTTAGGAATACGAAATATAGTCTTTTGTTCCTTACACTAGGATCTAAAATTCATTAAATTATTTTGGATTATTTTTTTTAAATACAAGATATTCTTACATTCAATTCATTATTACATTCATTCATTGGAAAAATTACTTGGAAAAAATTAAAACTAATTTTTATGCATCATCGTTTTTCGTAAAAGAAAAAAGTTTTCGAGTGCTCCAGAAAGGTGTGATTAAGCCGACAAGAAATGTTTTTAAATTTCTTCAATATTATAAAAGGAAATGTTGTGAAACGTCTAAATTAAATTTAATGATTGTATTTTAAAGTCAAACAATCGCTTTAAGTTAATAGTTAAAATATACTTTGCACGTAAATATTTTTAGTAACTAATGGCATTATTTTACTGTCTATAAATAAAATTGTAAATTCATAGAGTTTTCGCAATTTTTCATAATACGAAAGCAGTTTTTGTTCCTTAATTTTTACAGGTTTTAGCGTAGGCAGAAAAAATGAACTAACGATTTATTCAACAATTTCATGTGCGAAAAAATTATACTTTTTAGTTATTTGTTGATTTTAATGTTTTAAGCTAAAATAATTAAGTAAAAAATTATAATAACGAATGTAAGTGGCGCCTGGGATACAATATATTTATATAGTACAAAACATCATCAATATTTTATGAAGAGTGAGTGGCACTGAAATAAGGCTTTATTTTTCCACCTTTCATATTTCCCATTAAAATGTGCCATAAATACATTAATATTTTTTATTTATAATTGTAATTGCACCTTAAGAATGTCTCCTTGGACGTCTATACCCTTTAGCCCCTGGCTGCTATATTTTAATTACATCTTATTAGATGGTTAAAGTAATCTGAATAAGTTACAATCCATATTTTTATGTCTTCAGTTTTAATTTGAGTAGTTCCATTTAGGTTTGCGAATATAATTTAAAAAGCATTGTACTAAAGCATTTGTATTGCAAAAAATGCAAACATCTTCTAATTATGTGTGTCTTTGTTATAGAGTTATCTAAAGTAATATTTAAAGCCGGTTTCATGCACGTAGTAGACATTTCCTTACGAATGCAAACAAAATGCATTAAGATCTTTGAGGCACGTGTTCTCGATTGACCTTGATCCAGAAAGGGAGACCCCTGGTTACAAAATCAAAATTTATTTTTCTAACGCAATAACAAAAAATATATTAAGTAAGATAAGTAAATATTTCTACATGTATGTCTTAGAAAAGAGTAACAACAAAGAGTCTCTTTGTTCTGCAACCCATTTTAAGAAAACAAAAGATTTCGGCGATTTTCGTCTGAAAAATTGTTTTTCATCAGAAAATGAACGCTAAAATTCGACTTTAAATAACGATAATGTAAAAATAGACTAAATATAAAAAAATGCTTATAAAAATGCATGCATTTCTTCAATATTTTTTTTCTCGTATGTAAAAAGAAAGCATTGTAATAGTCAATAAATAAATAAATTAACCTCTTGATTTTGACAAATCGCTGTTTCAGACCTTTAAAAATCTTCTTTCTTTCTTTCTTTTTGGTTTTTCGAATGTAAAAAAAAAATTAAATTTTAAGTTTAAAAATAATTTTACCCAAAATTTATTTAAGGTATGTGATTACATTCAGGATGAATTTTTTGAAAAACGCTATAAAATATATTTTTGAATTTTTGCATAAAGAAGATAGAAATAACATATAATAAACCAAAATATGCCAATACCAAATAACAAATGTCTTTTTGAAAAAAATGGGAAATAAGGTTTTATTGGTTAAAACCAAAGATCTTTTAATTTAGAGGTTTATCAAATGATTTGCATAAGATGTTCTGAATAGCTTAAGAAATACATTGTCCAGTTCCTGAATTAAGAAATTTGCTGTATTCCTACCTACTCTTTAAATATTGAGGTTTAATTAATAAATAACATGAAATTTTCAATTTTTACTATCATTAAAACAACTGTAGAATTTTGCTAAGTGAATAGTTTACTTATTATCTAGTTCAGGAGCTATAGGACTTATTGAGAAATTTTTATACCAAATGTTAATATTAAATATGCATAAAATTTTAATTTATGAGGTTTTTCATAAGAATATTCCTGAAAAGATAAGAAATTGGGAAAATAGCTTCTAAAAATGTAAAATAGTATTAAAATGCATTTAAATGCAAATGTAAAAATCCGTGTAACTTCTCAAAAACATGGACTTCGAAACAATATTCAAATGATTTAATGAAAAAAACTATTCAAATATTATTAAATAAAAAGAAATTCATGCTTTTACAAAAAAAAAAATGACTTTTCAATGTAGTCACTTTTCTGAAGAAAGAAATGTTTTTTTTTTTCTTACAATCTGAGTTTTCTAATGCAAAATTTCCCAGGAAATGTTGGAAATGGAAGTTTAAAACGATACTTGATTTTTATTTGATTAAGTTCAATTACACAATCTTTTAAATTAAAGAGCGCAACACTATATTATCTTGAAACTATGGAAAAAACATTTTCAGGGTTTCCCGAAGGTGAGGAATTGACTATCTTGTCTATCTGATAATCCGGTGCTGCACATTTGCATAAAATGTTGACTTTCAGAAAACGAAATCATTCCAATTGCATATATTGCACATATCCTGAATTATTGCACATCTCTAATTATATTTTATTCTTCTTCAAGTCGAAAAACAGAATTCAGTCTCTTATTTTTTCTTCATCTTGTTGCCAAAGAACCAATAATAATTCTGTAATGGTCACATATATATGAATTATGAAATGTTTTATGTATATAAGAGATACATTAAGTTTCCCCGAGCCATAAAATTTTTTAAAATGCCTTTAATTTTTAAAAGAGAAATTTCTTTTGCTTCAATTGAATCATATTAAGTCATATATCGTGGGAAACTTTAATTTTTTCCATGCCTCTTAAAATATAATGACATTAACTTTTGTCGTCGGAAAATAAAATTACCTTACACGCAAACATCATAAACCCCACAAAGCTGCTAAATTAGCAAAAATCGCACTGAATAACTATGCCTTCACTTAATTAAAACAACAGTTGAGATTCCTAAAATAATCTTCAAAGGAGATCATTATATGTGAATTTCCACAGAAGCACATGCGATTTAAATGACTACAAATCCTTCAAAGGAGATCATTATATTCTGAAAGACTTCCCTGATTGCATTATATATATATGGCTATTTTACTAACAGTTTTATTTGAATCTATTTACTTTTTATTGTAAATCGGAGTTTCTTAAATTATGAATAACTATCCTAAATAGGATCTTACCGAATAATATTGAGGATGTAGAAATTTTGAAAGGAAATCCTGTCAGATTCTCCAACATTTTTTAAATAAATAGTCTCGAAAAAAATAATTTGAATTATTAAAAAAATTATTTCAATTCAGCTACAATGAAAACTATTTCAAATTTGTTATCAATAATTATACTCTTTTTTTCTTATTTAATTTCTCATTTTCGGAACGCGAACGTTTTTTCGCAGTGCAAAATTGCTTGAAACCCCATTTCCAAAGTCTAGAATTTCCCTTTTCCCGCCCTAAAAGTGGTGAAAAAAAAAAAAAAAAAAAAAAAAATCCCCAAACGCGTTGGAAGAGAAATCGGACTGTTCCAAAATGCAGAGCATCAAGAAGTTCTCCCCTGCACGCAAAAAGCCTTGCTTCTAGTAAGGAAAAGGGTGTAACAAAGTGTTTCCGAGTGTGGTATTTCCTCTGCCTTTTCCCTGAAAACAGAAACTGCTGAAATGTTAATAAAGTTAAATTAACTACGGTATTAAATATTTTATCAGAATTCAATGAACTAGTGATGTAATTGATACGGAAGAATTTCAAGGAGCTGCAATTTCATAACGCCTATACAAGATACAATCTGGCCCTATGAAATTAAACAGAAATCATTCATGTTTGCTTTTAGTATATAATGAAGTAAAATTTATCGTACATAACACCTAATTAATCGATCGAAATTTAGGGCTCTAAAAATATATGTAATTGGTTCTTATAAAAGAGATGCATGTTTTGATGGCACGCTCTTCAAAACATACTTTACAATGACAACAACGAAACAATCGAGCATGAATTGGAAAAGGAGAAAATTGGAAAACGGGAGTAAAGACGAAGAAAACATGCAGGCCAGTGCTGTTCTGTAGAAAAAAAAAGGGATTGTGAATTTATATAAAAGTTCATTTATTGAGTAATGTTCATCTATATTAGCACATAATGATAAGGATTTAAGATATTTCGCACCTGTTTTCGAACTTCAAGATACAGTTTTCCGAACAAATATTCTGCATCTTGGTAGTAATATAAATTCATGCGACAATATTTTTTTGATATCCAAGTATTAACCCTAACACCTATATTTAAATTCAACGTTTTTCTTTCCTTCAAAAAGATACCTAATATTTTCCTATATAATTTCAAAATTCATTGACTAATTCAATGAAATATGGAAGACACTTCTAAAATTGTTGTATAAGCTTGAAATGCTACTGACGAAATATCTACTGACAGAACATCATTTGGCCCATAAATTTAGAGTAAAGTGTGTGTTCCAGTCCCTAAGTTTCAAAGACTTAATCAGGTCAAGGAATTGACATTAAAAAAGCGTGTGAATTTTCCTGGTTTGTGCAACCAATTAAATGCACCTTCCAAAATACGTGACTAGGAGCTCTAATCGATTCTATATAGTTAAGGAAGAAAAAGTATAAAAAAACTTCCCACCAAGTGCAGCTTAATGGTGAGATTTTGCAATAGCTAAAGAATCACATTTTTTTAAAAGTGACTTTGTAAAGTAGAGATAGGCTAAGACATGATAAATTGCACGTCTGTAACATTTTTTCTTGCATCATTTCTTGTAACCAATAAATGATAACATCATTGATTTCTAGCGATGCAACTACAGAAGATTTGGACTGTGTGACTTATTTATAAATTAAAAGAAAATTTAAGGACTGCAGGAAAAAGTAACCGCTCGATAAGAGACATCACAGAGTTAAGAAATAATTATCTTTTAAAAGCAGAATGTTTTACAAATTTCATGAGATTATCTTTGTATTTCATTTTATTGCATTTGTGTTGCAAGCGCATTCTTTGTATTAATTCGAAATATCGCTTGTATTTTAAAAATTGATACAATTTCCAGAATGGTGAAACAGCGCAACCTTTTCTTACTTTTAAAATGTAGGTACTTTTACAATTACATACTTTTTAAATATTTAAAAAAGTAACTCTATTAAAGAAATCGTGAAACTATCCGATTATCATATTAGAGAATTTCGTATATAAAAGTGCGATTCATAGTAGAAAGTTTTCGTAACTAACTTAAAGCAAAAATGAGTTAGAATCGTTTTGATGACGTATTAACATGGTCGCTGCCATGATTCATTCCCATGATTCGGGTCATTATCTAATAAGACGCATACTTCTTTGCTATGTCTTAGTTGTAGCAGAAATGAGAATATATGATTAGTAGTAATAGTGAATCACATGTGATTCACACGGTGCGGTGAACAACGTGTTAAAACAAGGAGGCATAAACTCACCATAGGTTTATTCTACTCATTATTAATCGGAAGGTTCTGGATACATGGGGTATCATTTTCTGGTCCTTTTTAGTCTCATTTTTTTGTATATTTAGGAGCATTTTACTTCTTTTTAGTGTATTATTTTACTATTGGTTAATAGTATAGAATATTTACGTACCAAATTTAATCGCAATAAATGTGTTATTCTTTAAGGTATCACATGCGTTCTTGAATTCAATTTTAGACACCAGATTATTTGCATATGCGAAACAGTGCAGGTATTCAAAATTGCAAATGTACAACATTCAGGATTGTTTGCATTTAATTTGCTTGTTTTGTCGCATTATCTTATAAAGCTCTTTATTTTATAATGAAAAGCATAATATCTAGAGAGTTTTCCAGAAATTTGATATCAATTTTTCAATAATTTAGGAGAAACGATAATATCGATAAGTGATGATTAAGCGTAAAAGTCTATTTCAAAACATTAGATATTTCCAAGGTTAAAATTTCAATTTCTCATTGCTACACTTAAGAAGAACATCACGAGTTAAAAGAAATATGATTTACAAAAAATGAGATTTTCAAAGAGGTACTTTTTAAATACATCAGTTTTAAATGCATCAACAGAATATCGAATCTGCTAGGTCAAAGTTTAAGGATGTATCACAATAATACAAACATTATTTCAAAAAAAATTTCACTAAATTTTATTAAAAAAGAATATTTATATAATAAATTAAAAAAACTTACTTTTTTTAGAAAAATTCTGTTTTAATCCTCTTGTATGTTCAGAATAATGCCTATGCGCGTATAATTCACTTCTGAATCTGAAAAAAACAAAAAAAAAAAAAACAAAGATATTTTAAATATAATTTTGTGCATTTTTCCTTTGTCAAGAAAGCAGATATGGGTATTTTAGGCCTTGGTCCACATGGGCTGTCGTGCCATTGAGTTTAGTTTTTTAATATCACATGGTAATTGCTAAACCATTTACCACCAATTACAGTGTTTATAATATAGAATTAACCAAGCGTTTTTTTAAAAATTAAATAAACAAATTTTTTCAAAATTTTTCATCACATTAAGAATTTTCCCTGATATCTTGAAGTTTTATCATTCTGTAACAAGAAGTAGATTTTTGCATCAAAATAGAGAATTACTCAAACTTTTAAAATGTACTTAAATTTTTAATAAGAGGAAGAGTTGAATTTATTAATTCTATGTTGCTATTAATATTTTTGATATGAAAACACATTTTCTTATATTGTTATGTTTTGGTGACACTTTGATCTGTCACTTGCGTATGTGTGCCAAATTAAGCGTGTGTAACAGCTCTAAATTTTGTTATCTGTGTCTTATATTAACTAATACTAAAAGCATATGACTATTGAATCAATCCACTGTATTGTTCCACTGTATCAAATAATCATTCTCAAATATATAAATTTAAAAAAAGGTTTGAGTATGTGAATTCTTCTGTTTACAGATATGTCCTTGACCGTTAAATTACATGGTGTTTTTTCTTTCCCAATTTCTACCTTGTCAGGATTTCAGTGACTCTAATAAACTTTATTTTCTTTTGTTACTTTTGAAGACAGGTAAGCTCCTCTCTTAAGAATCTTGCTCATCAGTCTTGCGATTGCAAAAAAGATAACAGTAGTCGATACAAATTGTGTTGTTTATTTATCTTCAAAAAAGACAAATGTCATCGGTTCAACCTTGCAAGGACTTCCAAGAGTAATAAAAATCTGAGTACTTGTTGCGGTCCGGTCGTGAATAGATGAAATTTTGCGTTTGTAATTTAAAACTACTTCCTATTTTCTTATTTTGTTTAGAAAAGAGGCAGGGAATTTGCTTGAGCAAATTAGGTCCCCTCCTCTCCCTATCTCTCGCTCTCTCTTCCCTCCTCTCTCACTTCCATTGGGCCCATAGTTACATACATTCTATTCCAAAACTGTTTTACATATTTACGGATTTTAATGAAACAATGCTCTATCCCTAACTAAAAATTCATATTTGAGAATGTGAATTTTTTAAATAAATCTGTAACTATTTCTTAACAAAATTCCTTAATAAATTGTCAGAGTATACATTTTTTTTGAAAAATCATTAATCAATAAGAAGCAAAAATGTTATTTCCCAAAAAACTTCTTAAATTGTAACAACATTTATCCATATTAAAAAGATATTCTAGTATTTTGATAAATTTATACTTACGGCGAATATTATGGCGAATCCAGATTTCCAGTCTTGGCATAGACTGCATTAATTTATTTGATACTTCTTCATTAATACTGGATACTTCTTCCATCAGATATATTTCATTGGGTTTAAATCCGGCCAATGAGGAGGGATTTTTAGATTTTGTGAGCAATTATAAAAGCACAATAGTCAAACGTTGAGAGCAAAGGCTAAGATTTCTAAACCGATAAAAAACAAAGCTATTTCCAATATTAAATTTTGGACTGATAATTTTATATTACCTTTTAAAATATTAAATAAAATATATAATTAATTATTTCTACAATAAATACCCAATTGCTTAATCTGTATGCTGACATGCTCCCTACGCAAGAACACCTCCACTTACATGTTTCACTATTCCCTTTAAATTCTTTATATTAAGTTCCAAGGGTTTTTTTTCTCCTTTCGATATATACTCCCATCAAAACCAAAAAAGTTAATTTTGCCTCCACTAGTAAATAAGGCTTGATTTTAATATGTTTCAAGCTTATTTATCATTAATTTCGCCAAGGAAAGTATAAGCTTTTTGTTATTTATTTATTTTTAACTAATTCAAATCTTCTCCGTGCTGAACGTCTATGTAATTCAGTCGACTTGAGCATTCGTTGAACAGTTCAAGTGAAATGGAAATAAAAAACATTTTGATAAGTCTGCAGAAATCTTTACTGCACTCAGATATAGATTTTTGATAAATTGTTTTACAATAAATCTCTTTTTACGTTGAACTAATTTTACTGAATAACTTCATTTATATCCTGTTTTCGATTCGAGTCTCTTTAAAACATTTCATTACATACTGTATTTTAGAATGGAATAAATTTATTAATTTAACTACATGCCGAATTCCTTTACCACCACTAATAATGAAAATGATGAAAGATAATCACCTTTCAAACGCTATTTGACTAAACAGACAAATATTAATCCCTAACGATATTTATAACGCCTCAAAATTCAAAAAAAAAAAAAAAACGATCTACAATAAATTTAGTTATGAATTTATCCGAAACTTTTCGATGTATGAATATTTCTGGGATATGTTTTATTTCTGCCTTCTTACGTTTTCATTTTTATTAAAAAATAAAATAAAACCGATTTTATCTCAGATATAAAAAAAGATATAAAATAAAATAAAAAATATATGACATAATATTCGAATTCAAGTCCAGGATACAAAGCCTTTTCTTCAAATTTTAAAAGTGTGCGAACACTTTTGGAAGCTTACGCCTGCTCAGTTATGCCTGACCAGCCCTTTGCTAATAAGCATGGCTTCAGAGCAAGAGCGATTCGCATGAGTAAGCATGATTCAGAGCAAGAGTACCACAACCGCCGATAGACATCTATCGAGGGATCTAGATCCATTGTCTATCGGGGGTTGTGGAAGCACTCCGCATCTTCTTGTGGGCCTTTAAAGCTCTCTTCAATAAATTTAGAACATTTGTAACAGAAGCCAAATAAGTATAAATATTTATGACAGTCAAATTTCTAAGTATAAGGTATTGAGACTTCTTATAAATCCTTATAAAGATAAGCATTACAAAATTCTACGAAATATCATTTTATTTTTCTGTCTTGAAATATATAAGTTATTTATTATTATGAAGAACTAGTCTTCACTAAAAATACATTTAACTTCATTTTTTTATTTAGTGTATTATAAATTATTCCAATAAATATCTTTGTTTCTTAACAGTTATGGAGTAATGAAAGTAAATAATTTTTTGGCTTTGGTTTTAGATTAGCAATTTGATGTTAACATCACCATCATTCTATTATAAAAAAATATTTGTAAAATCAATAATAATATATTCTTTTGAGCGATTTGTTTATTATACTAATAAGCATTAAAAATCATTATTTCGAATATATTAAGTGATGATTATACAACATTTCTCACCTGCGACCACTTTTCCCATTCAACATTTTCCTGAACTTCTTACCGATGAAATGTTATTTCGTTAGTCTAGTATTATTTTATCAGAGAAAATAAGATTCTATTTCAAATATTATGTAAAAAAAATATATGTTAATTATAAAAGGCGTACTTTTCTTTATAAGTTTGATAAATTCTTTTTTGTTGTTGTTATTTTTGACATTGAGAAATCGTAAAAAATCAAGTGCAACCAACTTTTTATCGATTTGAATTCGTATAAGAGAATATATTTAAGGAGACAAGATAAATAGCACTGAATATTTCCCCTTTCAATTTACCTTTGATGAAAAAGAAATGGTATTGAGATTACGGAACAAAATACTAGGTAACAAATACTTAATAGTGACTATTCAATTCCGAAAATAATTCTGTTCCAAATATTAAATAAATGAATTTTAGTTTATACCCATTCAAGCATTGCTTTTAATTGATGAGTCAAGATTGATTCTTCTTATTCTAAAAGTAGTTTTAAATGAAGTTAAGAGTATCAAATTCGGTTCCTCGCGAAACTTCCATGACCTCGCACTCCACATAAAAATGGCCTTGCATTCAGTGCTGGTCGATTATATACAATTAGGCCACAGAAGACAAAGCAGACCTTGCAATTCTTGCTGAATCTCACATTTCGATTTTTTTCCCTTTGATTTTTTTAAAGCCCTTTGGTTAATCCTCTTCTACTGTTTAAAATATTGGAATTACTACATCATTTAATACCATAGACGCTGATGGTTTAAATTAATTTCTATTTACAGAAATCATTACCAAAAGTGCATAAGTATTTGTATGTTTTGAACAGAGAGATATTTCTTTTCGACCCTTTTTATGGAGACCGTTCTGCTGTTTTCTCGTCAAACGACGTTCAGATCCAATGTTTATATTTATAAATCTATAATTTCTACTCCAAAAGCACACAATACTGTTTCAATGCTATAATCGGATCAGCTAATTTTGAGAACGAATTTCCTTTTTGAACATTTAAATAAAATTCGAAGTAATTTTTCTAATTTTTACGAAATTACTTTCTTAATTTTTTTTACTTTATTGTAAACATTCTTCAATCAAATAAATAAAGTAAAACCAAATCTGACGCTTGTTTTCAAAATAAATAAATACGCGCCAAAGATATCAATGCACAAGTTAACATAAATCATTATTAAAATTTTCAATTTTATTATATGTGTTTGTGTTTCAAAATTTTGATTATCAACCATTAGTTTCTGTAAGCTTGTAGTCTAGAATTTGGCGGAATATTTCAACAAAATGACCAGTAGCTTTTGAAAATTTTTGTCATACCATTTAAATGGACTTTCACAAGAAAATCAGTAAAAATTGCTCAGCTAAATGTCATTTCATCAAAATGCTTATATTTCAAATGCTACATTAGAATCATTTATTTCTAATTTAATTATAATTGATGTTTTATACATCCTTTGTCTTTTGTAAACTGTTTTTATTTTCAATTTAATATAAAGTTTCCAAATCATAGATTGATAATTCTAACCTTGGTTTGACATTACTTGAGGGCAATCGAAGATGTTGAAGATAGAAGAGTGTTTTTTTATCGTTTTTTTCCCCCTTCGCTTAAAATTATTATTCTGCTCAAGGAGAGAAAACCTTTTCAGCTGCCGCAAGGTATTTCGATATCGGCCTTAGAACAGGGGGTCTCTAAAGGTCATATTTTAGACGAAGAAACACGCCCATCTCAATGAAATAAGGGTCCATATGTAGAGGAACACATGCTGCACGTGACTCAAGAATTTCTGGGGAAACTAAAGGAAGAACTTTCTGACCTGGGAAAAATATTGGATACATTAATTGAGCAATAAATTAGATTCCAATCAGTTCATAAAAAGAAGAATTAACAGTAAGAATATGCCCTCTTCGACAGAAAAGGCAATAAAAAATGTAAATCTCATAATGTTGTGTTAAGCATTATGTTTCTTTTTTGAAGAAAAACAACATTTAAAACATTAGAAGGTATCTCAAGATGAAATTAATGAGAATTGGAGAATTATATTTTCATTGCTTAAGATCAAGGAAAAGACTTTAAATATTAAATCAAAAGGATAAATGCACATAAACTTCTTACTGAGATATTACCACTTTAGCATACTGAGTAGTACTTAAAATACTTTTTATATAACATTAATGAGTCTAAGTGAAGAACATGTGTAATTTCAATAAGAAAGGTTATATAAAAGGAATTTTCTAGAACTTTCCTCGATAGTAGCTGTACATTAAAGATAGGTATGCATATATATATATTATATGCCTAAGGTCAAACCTGTTATATAAGTGTATGTATTTTTTACTGTCTGATAAAAGAAGTGTTCAGAGAGAAAGAATTTTAATCATCAGAAAATTCTACATAGACATTTAATAAATCCTCAAGTTTCACACATCTACGAATTCAAATAAGTAACTTTTTAAATTATATCTGTCTATCTGTGAATCGAATAACTCAACACCACAAAAAACTAAGTGAATAAAATTTAGTATGTGGTCCTCACACCAAAATTATTTTAATTTCTCTCAGATTTTAGTCGAAATCCGACCAAGGGAAATTTGTTTATGTCCATATACACACTCTAATTCAAAAATATAAACAGGTAGATGGAAAGAATTTAGCATATCATTTAGCATATTTAGCATAGCATTATCAAAAATTTAAATCTCTCTTTATTTTAAAACTGCATACGTCAATGGATGGAGAGTCTGTCAATCTGTATATTCAAGTGTTTATGAACATGTGTCTCAAATATGCAACAAGCTAGACACATGATATTTTGAAGTGTCCTTACGACTAAATTTTTTTTGTGTCAAAGCCATCCGGAAGGTATTGGTAAGATTTATGATTATTCAACATCCTCTTGCAGTGAAGAAGAACCACAGGTGAAAGGGAAAAATAAACACAAAACTTATTCTAAAAAGGTCTGCAATGGATGCTTTAATGGTCCACAGAAGCAATAATTCTGTGATATAGGACTAATTTTTGGAGATAAGTCACACAGGACCCATCTCCTCTGTTGAATTAAGTAATTTTTTAATTGAATAATAATTGTTAAATGTTTATTTAGAGTGCAAATAAAAAAAATTCGAAAGCACCCAATTTTTTAAAAAAATAATTACAAATTAGGTAATTTAGGATAGTTAAATTTACATTTAATTTTCCAAATTTGAAGGAAACTGGGTTTTTTTTCCCCGTGTGTGTGAACGTTTTTTTTTTTTTGTGTGTGTGTGTGTGTGTGTGTGTGTGTGTGTGTGTGAACTTAATTGTTTTAGAAGAAAGATGTAGAAAAAGCGATCGATCAGCATTGATCTCATTTGTAAACTATGAATAACCTGTGTGGCTTGTTGGTCAAAAACTGCCTTCCTTTTAACACACGCATGATTTTAGTTACTAAGCAGCTTTAGTTGGTTAAGATTTTCCAAGTATTGATTGAGAACGTGCTGGGGCGATTGATTAGCTATATGAATAGCGCATTTGACAATAGGTATTTGTGATTAAAAGGTATTTGTGTATGGTTTCTCTCATTGCTACGATTTCTACCTGGAATAAAAGAGCCCTCTTCTCTAGGAACCTCTTTTATTTAGCACCAGACTTTTTGCTCACATATTTAATGGAACAACATTCTAACCTATTTGAGTGGCTGGTGCAGTGGCTATCTAGTGTGGGGCAGGTAGGACAAGTGGATGGGGCACGTTTTACCAGGGAATGCAAAATTTTGAGATGAATTATATGAATTTACAAAAAAGGGTTTTTTTAACTCTTATTCCCCAGAATTAAAATAAAATTTCTTAAAAATAAAAATGAAATTTTTAAAAACCATTTTAATATTTTTATATATTCATTTATCTGGATTAATTCTCAACTTTAAATGGCTATTTAAGTTCCGTATGCTTTACTACACAGACAATCAAGTTATCAACCTCTGAAAATACTTTTTTGCTTAATAAAAGCAAAGGATCCATAGATCTCTATATAAGTAAATCATACTAAAAATATTTTATAAACTACATCAACGTGAAATTGAAATTAATATAAAGAAGCTCGAAGATCATATTTCTGATCAGATCTGATCAATCAACAAAATACACGATTAGTATTTCGAATTGCCTAATAAATTGTATAGAACTGCTATTAATTAAACAGAAAAGAACCGGTAACAACTATCATTACTAATAAAAGTGCAATATTCAGAAAATATTAGCAAAAAAAAATGTTTTTATGTGATGAAGGTGTCGAATTATTCAATTGGACATTTTGAATCTTTTTTAAAGGTGAAATGAATTCATTTTGCTATAAACTCATATTAGATTAATCAAGAAAGGAACACTAATATTTTTATTTTTTTTTCGCTTTGACAGTTGGGTTTTTCTTAGCCTCTGATCTGTAAAGCAAGTTATAATTTTTTGTCGAATTAAAATTACTAAATCTTATTAAAACCTAACCACTTGCTAAATAATTCCATTGCTCTATCCAACTGTTACATCCTGAGATGAAGTATTCAAGTACTCCTTGAACCATCCTTCCTACAGGAAAATTTCGAAATAGTCTTTGATGTGTGTTGTTTCCAACGAAAAATATTTCGAATATTCTGAAATTTGTTTTTTGTTGATTTAAATTTATGAATATAACTCAGCAATCAATGCCATAATCATTGAAAATATATATAAAAATTGAAATAAAATACTGTTGGAAAATTTTTATTTCCATAAAAAATAAACAAAAATTCAATAATTGTTTTAATTCAAAAATATTACTTGGAAATTAGATAAAGACAATTAATTAACATACTGCATTAAAAATATAAAATTAATAATTCTATACTATTCTTTAATAAACGAAATTATTTTGAATTTTTAAGCAATTCATATTTGTTTTGGAGTATGATGAGATTACGTATTGGTATGAGTTGTTTGATTAATTATCCTATGTCAAATATTATACATGCATAGCTAAAAATATATCTAGCTTACAATATTAATAGATACAACTTTATAATGAACATTAAATGCAGATGGTTCTTTTATTTAAAACGCTTCGTAATGCTGTGCAGATGGTTTTTTTTATTTAAAAGGCTTCGTAATACTATATAAAAATGTTATTAAAAATTTAAAAATAATTTCTGAAGCTTTTAATGAAATTTTGTTATCCTTGTTTAAGAAACGTTTATATATTAATAGTTTATACCATTAAAAAAGATTTTAAAAAGAAATTTGAACCTCAATTTGAGTGAAATATTTGATACAATGGGAAAAAATCAATTTGCATTCCATTGATTTCACCAGAGCCTAAATAAGCTTGTTGGGCCTTGACGCTGATTTTTTTGGAGGACTGAGCTCTGAAATATTCAGAAATAGTATGCATTTTGATTTCTCAGTTAATATGTTTTTAAATATAATTTCAAACGCCTTTATGCGATTTAAGTATAATTTTAAAAATAATTGTCTTAATAAATGCTTGTAATATATTTGCTTAGTTTTTATAAAGAGTTTGATTACTTTGTTTAAATGATTAGTTGAACATTGTTTTGAACAGGTGGTAACCTATAATAGTTTAAAATGTTATATATATATAATTATTTAGATTTATACTCCTACCCTGATATAACATTTTCCCCCACGGGTGGGGGGAGAGGGAGTAATGTGAGAATTATAGCCGAAACATTTGGTATTTGCCCTGTGTGCCATTTTATATAGATGAAACTTTGGGAGGGAATGTTCTCCCGCTTAATTTCCAAGAAATCCATCTCGTTTTTTTCGCTTTAGGTTTATTATTTGCAGAAAGGGGGAGGAGGGGGAGAATACACCACAACCACCGATAGTCAGTCTATCGGTGGTTGTGGTATACACACACACACACAAAAAAAAAAAAAAAAAAAAAATCTGGCATTCAAATAGAGAAAAGTAACCTTTCCCCTCTATTGAGTTAGCTTATGCAAAGAGCAATAACCTTGGCTTCTAATAAGGTGGAATTATTAAATAGGCAAAGTAGACAATTGCCGAGGTCTTCTAAGACAATTGCTCTTTCATTTAATCTTAAAGGGCTTATAATTGAACTCATTCAAATTAAAATCAAGTATTGCTTAAAGTAATTTTAGAGCATTGTTCTAGTAACGTTCCTAATTATCATTTGCAAATTTTATGGCATTCTACTTATCAACATACCAAAAATTCTAATTAATTTATGGTATGTAACTATCAGGCTATGATAATTCTAAAAAACTATATTGCTTTAGAATTTTTTTTAATGTTTCATCCTATTATTAAATATTATTTACATCCTGTTAAAAAAAGTTTTTTTTAGCTATTTTATTTAAAGTTATTTTTAAATTTCAGTTGTGCATTTTTTTGAAACTTACTGCTTATGACTACTTACAGAAAGATTGAAATAAAATGGATGAAATAATATTTGATTTTGAAGGTTTAGAGTAGAAAGGGCTTCTTGATTTCCGTTTGAAAGCTTAATTCAACCCTGGCCACACACATGACCTTTTGATTCAGGGAGGATGTTTCATGTCCAGGTGTGTGAGGCTTCTACATGTGTTTCTGGATGATGTTCAAACGTGTTTAGAATAGCATATAGAAATGCTGCTTCAATATTATATGTTAAATCGGCAAGAAAGCTAGCGGATTTTCTTACTCTCGAACGCAAACCAATAATACGTAGCTCACCAGACATTAAAAGAAAAGGATGATATTATTGTCCACTTCTCTACATCTACCAACAATTGATTGGGAGGTTATTTTTCCAATGAAAAAATAAACTCAAAACGATATCTCCGAGAAAATTGAAAGTTTCAAACAGTATCATTTTTTATTTGCAAGCAGTTTTACCATTTTTTCCCCTAATTCTTCGAATAAAGTATTTTTTCTTTATGCCAGTCTTAATACTCAATGTGTCAGATACAATGAATTAGAACTTATTTTAATAAGGATTTTATCTTCCAAATCTGAAAAATTAGAAAGTGACCAGTTTAAATGGTCGACTTTACATGGAACTGATGGCGGGTGCTGTAGAGAAGTTTCGCTATATTGCAACAGCAAAATGACTAAATGGAAGTATTATATGAGAATCATGAAGTTAGGACATTCTTACTGGCCTTTTTTAAGAAAACTCAACAAGCATAGGACTTTGAAAGTTTTTATATTGAAAGGGGGGGGGTAGCTGTGAATTTTATGAAGTACAAATTTCATTGACTGCATTACAATCTTCTATTCAGTTTCCAAACTGTTTTTAAAATTTTGACTTATGACCTCTTTTTAATCATGATATAATGAAAATAAATTCGTGTGTATATACATTTATTAACTCATTCCAATTTTGACTTGATTTTACCATGCAAAATTTAGTAAATTCTATCAGTTTCTATGTTTCAATTGGCAGTGTTTTTACAGTGAAAAACAATGCTTACTCAATGATACAAAAACAATGTCTTTGGGCAAGAAAATGATGAAGTAATGAAAAGAATCTTTAAGCCATATCAACTAAAAGGTGTCTCAATGATATAAAACAGTTCCATTTAAGTGGCTGTCCAATGTAAGTGAAAATATTATCCTGTTTATATTTAATGGTATAATATTTTAGCCATTTAAATAGGTGTCTAACATAAACGGAAATATTATCCTGTTAATTCTCAATGTTAATACATGCGTTTCACTAGCATGTGCAGCTGTGGCTGGCTGAGAACGTTTTCCTTTCTATTAATTGGTGTCCAGTGGTGTCACTCACTTAAAATAAGTGTTATTTATGCTTGATACTTCCCCATTTAAAAATTTACTTCCAGCTCACGTCGATAGAATAAAAGGAAATGAATGCATAGTCTGTTTCTGAATGCTTAATTTTTACCTTAGCAAATCTCTTCAGTAAACATCCGCCGTTACCTGAAATCTCGCTTGTTTATGCGAGGCTTTCAATATATTTTGCAACATTTTCTGAATACGTATTCTATTTATAATTACTTTTTGAATGTCTACCCTAATTTGAGGCTAAGAATCATATCAAAATACACAATGACACCCTGAAGAATTTGATAAATTTTTTACTGAGTATCGATTAAAGTACAAGTTCAATAGCTTCAAGCAAGTGTAATTCAAAAATCTCAGTAGATATAGCATACATTATATGGAATTTTACAATGCTAAGTTTGGAATTCCTTCTTTCTAAAAGGAAGTTAACATTAATAAATCATTCACTAGAAAAGTCAGGGTCAACATAGCATTGCGATGATGCAAGTTAAATTTCACATTTCTTTTCTAAACAAACTTAATTCACATTGGATAACACTGAGATTTTGTTTTGATTGATAACACTGAGAAAGGAACCATGCAAAGGTCTAAACTGTCCGAAAAGAACAAGGACTTACTTGAAGCTCTTCAGAAGTGGCGATGGGCAATCTTTCTCCAAGAAGAGGACAATCAAGATGGCAAATGAATTGTTTTAACCATCCTTATATACTGAGCGAGTTCTTTGTGCATTCTTGGAGTTATGTATCGAAAATCATGGCCACATCGAAGGATAATAGAAGCCCTGAAGGTGTTATTCGATTCCAAGTCGCTTCAAATTAAAAGTAAAAAAAAAAAAAAAAAAAAAAACTGAATCCAAGTGGACGAACCAATTGGAGTGTGTAGAAATTTCAGGCTTGGTAATGGGAACTTATTTTCAGTTTTCCCTTCTGGGATATTTCTTAAAACCAAAATGAAATGGATCTAGGCAACTAAGAAGAAAACATACGGAAGTTTACCGAATTACGTTGCTGCTCTTACCTAACAGTTTCAAATAAACAAAGGCGAAATCAAAAGAAGAAGAAATTCTAACTAAAACAAGAAGAAATTTTTAAGCATTGTAAACACGTTATTGAAGGTTAACTCTGAGTTCCAATAAGGATAGAAAGTTTCTGTCCTCTTAACATATAATTTTCATATCATAAAAATAAATGAAAATAAATTATAATCAGGAATTAACATATCAATTATTCCTTACCTCATTTGGTATCAAATATTTAAGATAAAAATAACTACTGCAAGAAAAGAGCTTACTTATTTTTAAATAATAGAGTGTTAAGTCATATAGCAGGTCACTAACAGTACCAATAATGATACTAATGATGGTGTTATTACTTCCAACGAGTAGCACTTGCATATGAAATATTATCTTCAAAATACACAGTTAGTTCAATCAAATTAAAGTAACAGGTAAATAAACATGTTAAAAGTGTAGCAATAGATGTTTTCGTGTAGAGACATATATCTTAAAATTATTCACTTGTATTAATGATTGATACTTTTCATTATATATAATTCAATAAAACTTATTTATAACAGTTGAATTTAGAGTATAGTCAATCTACCAACAGTACCATTTGATACATGCAATATCTTACGATCAAATTTAGGTTTTCAACAGGGCTTCTTAATCTAAGGGTCCAGATTCAAGTAATTTTCACGCATATTAATTTTAGAATTACATAAACTGTTCTTTTATTTATCAAAACATTATGAATGAAAAAATTCCCCGTAGATTTAAATAATTCTTTCAAAACATATAAAACAAAACTATTTATCTTCATTTTTATATTTTTATCATAGTTATTCCTTCTTTCAGCTATTTTGACCTTCATTTAAATAACAAATTATCACATGTTTTGTGTAGCCTAAAGCAGGGCTGGGTATGGAAAAATATTCTCTTGATAATTCCGTTCTTCGCTCCGAATACTAGAGAGTTCAATCAAAATTTTTCCTGTACTAAAGCAAAAATGATATTTCTGCTACACACCTTAGAAGAATCATACCATTACACCTTTATAATGGGCAGTAAAAGATTTGGAATAAAATCAAACCATATACTCTAAAACTCCAAAAGTCATAGGACGTTAACGTTTTAATTTAAAATTACAAAAAATTATTATCGTCAAATCAAAAATTTATAAAAAAGTTGCTTGTCTATTGCTGTTTTTAGAACATTTGAATGCCTTGTAAAACACCAATAGGCTGAATATGACAACCCAATGATTAAAAAAAAATGATTTTCGAATTAGAATGATTCTTGAAACTTCACTCATAGGACATAGCATTTCAAAAATTGTTGTAACTTTTAATTCCCTCCACACCGTTTTTGGCGTATCGAGAATAACATATGGAATGCCTGAATCGCAATGAAAAGTAATGATTAAGCTGTGCACTCCTTCTAAATAATCGATATCTATGGTTTAGAACAAGATCATCCTTGTTTTCGGGAGATTATCACTATATAAAATGATTGTCACATTCACTGAAGGTTATAACAGACGCTCTTGTGGTTCGTGATGCTGAATCCTGCTTTTGTGGCCAAATTATAATTATCAATGGCCAGGCAGCAGAAGTCTCGAATACCTTTACTCACAGCAAATCACTGGAATAAGAGTCTCACTTCTGTGTATACATTGGATACTAGATGAATTGAAAAGTTAGCATACTTTGATGAAATACGTTTCTAGTTTCAAAGGACTGATAGCCAGTTTCGTTTGTGGCGCAAACTCAATACACAAATATTAAATAAAATGCAGGGTGGTTGTACCTGCATAATAAATGCTCGATATCCTGAAATTGGTCATATGATTCGATCCAACAATCTTTGAAAGAAAATCGCTGTGCTCAACATCTTAGTAATCCCTAATAGTAATTTAACTACTCAAATGGTGCTAAAATATTCAAGGATTAGGATTTTCCATATAACAGAGAAATATTCTGAATAGTTTCAGAACATGACCTATCCCCCTACACCGTCACATAATAATACCACGGATCTTTTCTGGGATATAATTGAAAGAGACATTCTTACATGTAATCCATAATCTACCTTCAACAATGGTTTATGCTGAATCATCGAAGAACTGCTGTAACTTAATATTGCATACTGAGTAGTAAAGATTTTTGCGAAACTTAAATAACGCTCTTTTTATTAATTTCGAATAGTTTAATAATTAGATAAAGAACAATTATAATTATTTAAGAAGCTAATTTTTAATTGATTTCATTAAGGATTTTGAATAAGGTTTCCATGTTATTTTGACTCCATATTTTCGCTAATAAGAATTTAATCAATTGAGATTGAGCATTATTCTCTTATGGTTTTATTTCGAGCGAAAATATCAACAATGCTTTTTTTAATGCTCGTGTGACTATGAAATTTCAAAGATATTCACATGGGCAGATCGATAGATGTAGACAGATAGCAAATGAAAAGTAAGTTCTCCTGAAAGTGAATAGAACTTTCGGAATATAATGATTTTAAAAATGTATTTCCAAAGAAAATATTTTTATTTTTAAAACTAAAATTTTTTTGAATAAATGTATGACGAAATACTGGGTAAGAATTTAATTTTCTTTTTATTTCTGTCTTTTAATTTTTGTAAAAGCCCTTATTTCTTATTAATATTTTTAAAAACAAAGTACAAAATTAAAATGCACAGTCAAAGTTATATGTAACTAGCAATTAGGATAGAGGTAATATCTGTCAACAGATAATGTTTTAATATCTAATGGCGGCAAAAATCATGGCTGTCGGATTATCAAATATGAAATTATGGGGAGGAAGAGTTATTTTTTGAATTTGTCCTGGGTCCCACTCTTTGTTAGTATAGTATTGGCTGAAAGCAGTAAATGCAAATTTCAATCGAAATTTACTAACCAGATTGCTGCTTTTTAGATTTATAGATCCTAAACAAAAGCAGCCTTTTTAATAGAAGCGCATTTGCTGTTGTCGTTTATTTAATTATGGAAGTTGCTCGAAATATTGACTTAAAACGTTTCCTTCTCTAAAGCTGACTATTGTCCGGGTATAACTGGAAATCTGGAAATTATTAAGAATCTGGAATTAGAGGATTTGAGAAAATTTCTTAAATCTCACTTGTATAGGGAATGTTATGACAGAACATAGACTATATCCCTAAAGATAGTAACCTAGATGCTGAACAAGAGACATTTTAAAAACATTTATAGACATTTTTAAATGATAATATAAAATATTTAATGTTCTCGTTTCAAAAATGCGAGTTCATGTTTTGGAGTTTTTAAAGCTCTGCACGTCAAAAAAAAACAAAAAAAAAAACACCTCTCTAGACACTATTAGTACAAATTTTAAGAACAACTGATTAAATAATCAGCGGCCTAGGGCTACCACAACGGCGATTGTCCGTCAAAGATAACCACCGGCTGTTCGTCGGAAGTCAACATTCAGGGGTGAAAAGGATTGAAAAGGAATGAAAGGGCCGGATTGAAAACACTTGTCGTTTTTTGTGACTCTGTCGTTCACACTTGACCAGTTCTCTAGCAAGAGTGGATAAAGGATAAAGTAAGCAATGAAAATGCCCCGGGCCCCATAACCAGACGGCAACACATGATTCAGTCAATTGCATTGAAGAGAAACGCGAGTTGCGTTTTCTTTAGCTTTTATTCTTTAGATTCGTAAGATTTCTAATGGTTCTATTCAAGCGTAGGAGAACGCACAAAGTACAAACCGTTTTTACAGTCTGGGAGTAAACTCCAAAAAGGTTTCCCAAAACAAAATTTTAAAAAATAAAAAATAAAAACAGCTTCTTGTTTTTGAGATCTGATAGGGGAAAATTAGTTAAGGTTTTTTGAAATATTTGCATCCCATTGGGAGGAGAGAAAGTCTATACTTGACCTTATTCATATATTTTTAGAAAAGGGTAGATAATATACATCAAGTGTGTTAAAATGCAAATAAAATGTGTTTGCTTTCATTTTCATATTATTTGGATATTGTTACCCTATGAAGTCCATGACAAATAATTAGGATTAAAGCAGATTCTGATTTTTAAACTGCGCAAAAAAGAAAAAAAAATATTTCTACATTTTCCCATAGAAGGATTCAGTCCTGGAAGGATTCTTAGGAGATACACATTTTGAACCCACTAATTTTCCTTCCAAAAAATATTTTTATTGATTTTAATTTAATTTTTTTAAGAAACTAACATTACGATTACTTAAAAGAGCAAAACATTTAATTATTTACAAAGGAGTCTAATTGATTGGAAAGTTGGCGTATGAGAAAAGTTGTATTAAACAAAATATTAAGAATATTTGAGCTACTCCGTGTAAGCATTAAAAAAGTAAAAAAAAAAAAATTAAGGGGCTAGGATATAAAACTTATCTGTGAAAAGGAAGTTCAAAAGCAAATAAAAGCTAAAATTTAAACCAGGTATGTACTGAAAGAAAGCGTCTCATTCAAACTACCTCAGAA
This sequence comes from Argiope aurantia, assembly GCA_026543865.1. Taxonomy (NCBI): domain Eukaryota; kingdom Metazoa; phylum Arthropoda; class Arachnida; order Araneae; family Araneidae; genus Argiope; species Argiope aurantia. The sequence goes on from JAPMOR010042488.1 coordinate 117,814, forward strand.
AACATCCAAATGTATTACGAAACAAATTTTATATGGAACGAAGTGAACGGACCCTTGAAACTAGCATCAAATGAAAGGATGACCTAAAGTTTCCTTTCGGGTTAAGAGGGCTGCAACTATACCGTAAAAACATGAGTAATTGTTCATATACGGAATATTAGTCTTGATACAAAATAAAAATTCTCCATTGTATTTTTTTTATATATATTTATTCATTAAACTACATTTCCTCTGAAATTTCCAAAAAGAAATTCCAAATATTATAATAGCTTATCATTTTTCTTTAAAAAAAACGTCAAAAACAATGTAGTTCATTCTTTGATTTAACACTTAAAATGTTGGTTATTTGTAATTGTTGCATACATTTCAAATAAAAGATTTTTTTTTAAATAAAGATAATTTTTGCTTTCTATTCCCTTCATACAGCGTATTTTTCATTATAAAATGTTATTTATTTAGAACCCTTTGTTAATTTTTTGAGAATTGTTTCTTAACATTATTGGAATAAATTATAAAATATTTTAAGCATCTTAAAGGTTTATCCAATTTAACTTACTTAAACAGAAAGCTCTAGAAAGAGTGAGTGAATTGGGTATAATTTATTTTTTTGTTTTTAAATATGAAAGAAAAAAAGAATAAATTCCATTTTTAGGAAATTTAATATATTATTATATCTAATTTTGAAGAATCTCGCATTATTCATACGATATGAAATGTTGTTTGAATTATCCATAGATGCACTACCATCATAACATAGCAGAAATATTGAAGTGTTTGTTGGGGAAAATGTTATTGTTAAAAGTAATTTTATAGATTAGGTAATAATGGCAAAAAAGCTGCATAGTTAAAGGTAATTTCAAGTTTCTTCAACTTTGTTCTGAAACTAATTTCTTTCCGTAACATAATTTTAGCAAGATAATTTATGCTCTCAAACTTAACTGTTCTATTGCTTTTCTTTTAAGGCACATCAAACTTAAGGAAAAACGTTTTATAAAAAAATTTAAATGTTTAAGAGATTGTTTTGAATTTTTCATTATATAAATAATTTTTGTACAGTATAATTCTTATTTTTAAAGTAAGTTATAATTGATTTAGTTTGAAGGATTTAAAAAATGCAAACTTGCAGTTGAAAATATTTAAGTTTAAAAAATTATCACAAAAAAATATTCTCTCCAAAAATACTTTCTCGATAATACTTTGGTATTAACATTTTGATTTTTATTGAGAAATAGTTATTTTATTTTAAGTGGAATTAGTACTCTAAACTCAATGAAAATAATGTTTTTTTAAAAATTTTTGTGTTTAAAATGATCTCTAGATCTATGTCTGAATTCTCTGAAAATTTCAAAAGGAGTGAACAAACGTTTTGCGAGATACGAAGTCATTTTGGCAGATGCGGTATCATGGGCCATGCCCTCTTTCACTGTTTTATTTTATGTTTTTACAGAAAAGCCACCAAATTATATGCTTTAAAATAAAGTAGAGCACTTTTCTGAAAACTTTATTGTTTAGACAATGTTTATTTTGTAACTTCACTAGCCTTTCTATCTTATATTTACCCATCAAGATAAGAACATTAAAAAAATCAGTTATTTTAAAAATTTTAACATGCTATATCATCTTGCAATTAAATATATATGAAATTTAATAAATTCATATATATTTAATCACATTTTAATTCTGATATTCTTTAATTCTATTAGATTTGAAAATGCAATGCGTTAACTGGAAGAATTTTATTATGAAAAGTAAGAGGTACAGAGCGTATAAATCATATCTTCAAAATAAATAAATAAATAAAAAACAGATTCAAAAAACAGTTTTGATATTTGGCTGTCATATTCACTAGGGAAACCGAAATTAATGATTTTGTGTGTATTTACAAATGCATTTTAATTTCAACACGGCTAAAGTCACAACTGCTTTTCACAGTATAGTTTTGTTCCAAGGGGAAAAAAAACGATTAAAAAGTGTGTATAGACGTGTTTAAGCGATTTCTTTTCAATTCAATTTTCTAGAAACTTTGCTTGTTTCAAATGGTCTGTTCAATTTATATTTTATTGAAATGGTTTACAATTATTGTTAGGCATTAATAAGCATTTGAAGGAGAAAACTTAAGATTGATTTCTTAAACATATTGACTATAAAAACATTAAAATAAATAAATAAATAATATTATTTTTTAAATTCCTCAGTTATTTATTCTTTCTTATCTGTGAAAACGAAACTATATTAGAACAATTATTCAGTACGTAAACAATAAAATGTTATAAAATTATTACTTTCTTGATAAAAAAAATGTTTAGTTACTGCTAAAAAAGAAACTGGTACAATATAAGCTCATTTAGTTGTGATATCTCTTTATTTGAATTTTTAAACCTATTTTCGCAGTTTGATTTTTCCGAAATCATTCCTTTTACAAAATGCTAAAAGTCAAATGCATTTTATTCAAATTACTTGAAATTCTTTCTGTAAATTCAGAACTTTCAACTTAATAGAAAAGGGCACTGCTTTTTAAAAATATTGATTAGAAATTTAAAAAAAAATAGCGAAAGTGAGAAAACTGGTTATTTAAAAAAATGTGAACTTTTTTTTCCGAAATTAATTTAGATATTGAAAATTGTATGCCAAATTCCATACAAAAAAAGTTCAAAAATAGGATTTTTCAAAAAAAAAATGATCAGGAATTATTGAAAACTGAATAAGAAGGATCATTTTAAAAAACTGGTAATTTTTAAAGAAATTTTTTTAAAGTTTAAACTGTGAAAAGGAAAAATAATTTAAAAATCTAACTTTCTGAACAATTTTCATCTAATCACAGCAAAATAAAGCAGATTTTGTTGAAACTGTAGGAAAAAAAAAACATTGAGGTTACCGAATCTCCTTAAAAAGGTGTTTATTTATTTCACCAAAAATAACAGCACTAGCTGTTATTGATTATGAAGAAGCAAAATTTAATTTTGAGATTTTTTTTAACATTTTATTTTATTGATTTCACTTCAAACATTGTCCAACAAGGTTAATTTAAATAAAGTATGTTCTTAACATATATCGCTCAACAGTCACGTTTAAAAATAATAACTATTTTTGTTTGTTTCAACTATTATCTTATATTGTTATAAAATTTAAATAATCTGAAAATTCGTTTCCGATATCCATAAGGAACATTTAATATACGATTATGTCACTGATTCCTTTTTATTATTCTTAGTTGTTCGATCTCACAATTCTTATTCCTTTACAAGTATTTAATTTGTGCAAATAATCATTTATAACTAAATTAGATATTAAATTCCTATTTACTTAGATATAAATAAGATGTGAATTAATCTGTGTTATTTTGCCAACGCCTGTGAATAATAGGTATTAAAATATGCATTTATTATCAAAAGCCACCCAAAAAAAAAATCTCACACCAGCTTGGTATTGGAACCGAATTATAAAACTGTCTTCATGAAGGATGAAAATTGGAAAATATTTCATACAATACCTTCTGACAAGGGGTGGGGGGATGAAGCATTATTGCTAATCGTACAATTAGTTCACCCAAAACGTTTATAAACCCAAAAGAATAAAATACCCATTTTTTTATTGAAACAATTTTTTATTTCGTATTCTTGATATACTCCTTGCGGAGGACTAAAACCATTATTAATATTTAAAAAAAATATTTCATCCTTTGAAATTTTATATGCTGCTTAGAGTACGTAATTTCTTACATGTGGCATTAAGGCACATTTACAAATTTTTACTTAAATTTTTGAGTAAAAATGGTTATTTAAAATGGTCGTTTCTCTATTTTTTTAATTGAAATATATCAGTATCAAGTATATTAAGAAATATTAGAATCAAAGTAATTTAAATTGATTTTTCAAAATTAATTTTAAAATGCAGCACCATTAGTGAAATAAATATGCATCACTGTTTAATGTAGGATTAAAAATTAAAGCGCTCTCTTTATTAATAAGTGCCAGCCGCCATTGGCATTAGATATAGCAATCAAATAATTAAATTCTATAATGTGCCACAAACAGCTTTTTAAAAAATGAGGCTTTTATTTTCGTAACGACGCCAAGTCCATTAGCAAACTTCATTTCCCTTATCTACAGCAATAAAAAGTGTCAAGAGCTAATTGATTTTTTTCAACTGTGAGATACCAGTGCTGAAGAGAAAAGAAAATTACGCATTAATGGAGAATCACGTTTTTTGAACATATCAAAACAAGTTTTATTCTGTAAGTGCAGGAAAAGGGAGGGGCTATGGCTGGTATATAAGCTTGGAAGTTTTGCATAGCAGTCATTCTAAAGATTTCCAGTCAACATTGTAGTTCTTTTGCTGACTAAGAAGTTCTTTTGAAGTTGCTGTTGGAAGTGAACTGAGCATTTCAGTGATATTCACCCCTAACGGCTCTGCCCTGCGGCTGCTAAAGGTTTTTGAAGTTGTTGTTGGAAGTGAATTGAGCATCCCAGCGATATTCATCCCTAATGGTTCTGTCCTGTGGCTGCTAAAGGTTTTTGAAGTTGTTGTTGGAAGTGAACTGAGCATCCCAGCGATATTCACCCCTAACGGTTCTGTCCTGCGGCTACTAAATAAAGTTTTTGAAGTTGCTTTTGGAAGTCCAGCTTACCAAGTAGAAGATGCTATCCGTGATGTTATCTAGAGCTTCCACCTTTGCCAAACAAAGATTGCTGAAGGTTTTTACAATACAAATTGGAGTACGTCCATTTACTACTGGGGCAAGTATAATTTATGGTATCAAAACAAAAATAGATTCTTGTAGAAATTTCGTACTTTGCTTTTAAATTTCAAGAAATATCAATAGATAGAAAAGCAGTCAAATATCATAAATAAGGAGGATTGCGAGGTTTTTATATTATTTAGAAGCAATCATTTCCAACCTTGTTCAAGAGTTATCATTTCAAACTTTGTTTTCATACTACATTATTTTCTTTTAAAATAAAAAAATTCAGATTGTTGAATAAGTAACCATTGTTCAGTTGATTTAATGATGAAATATTGTTCAGAGATTTTCTGGTTTCAAAATCATTTTTTTTTCTCCCAGATTGAAACGGTTTTGAAAAATAATTAGTTTCTGAATTTATTAAAGTAGATTGAATTCATATCTGAGGAATCTTTACTTATTAAAGATATAATTTTTATTTTAAAAGACTAAATGCTCTTTAGCAAGTTTTACGAGCAATTTATGGAACATTTTAGATTGAAAAATGTTTAAATAATTTATTTATATTTTAATCAACGCTTTATACTAAAATAGAAATAAATTAATCAAATTAATAAATCTTTATTTTAATTAATTAATTTCGTCAGATTAATTTTTATTTCCGTCCGATTTCTAAATTTCCAGTTAACACTTTTCATATGAGAAACACTTGAAATCTTTCTCCTAATGCAAAGTATATTTAATATTTTGAAATTAGAATTTTCGCTTGCTGAATGTTAGGTTGAAAGAACATAAGAGTTAAGTATGAGCATAATGAAATTTCAAAATCTGAAATTAAATCCAAATTCAAAATTTTAAAAAAATTATGCTGTTACATATTAAGACATGAATTAACTTCTCTTGTTGTTTGTAAGATATTTAAATTTTGTACAGCCCTTTCAAAATCATGAAATGTTTCAGTTACTTGAATATTTTATATTTATTTTAGATACGTTACTATCCCAGACTAATATAAAATAACAATTAATCGTATCTGTGCTCATCTTATATCGTCGCTGAACATAGAATTATTTAAATATCACCTGCCTGAAAGGATTAACAGCATTTCGTAAATATTTTTAATATGTCGTAGTGCTTTTATTTTCTTCATTTTATATAGATTTTTTCTTACTTGTTGAAATAAAAGTTATGGATATCAGAACTGAAGAGGGGAATTCGTTATCATCTCAATTTGACTGTCCGGCATTTGCTTTTTTTACTACAACAGCAGAAAAGCATTCCGCTTCATGACACAGTTTATCGCCCTTCCCGGCTTTCTTTACACGTGTGACCTTGAACCGATAGAAAGTATTTACTTTCCCTGGTCGCTCGCATTCACTTTCTCGCATTTGAACTGTAAAGAAAACTTTGTAATTACAAAAAAATAAATAAATCGAGATCGGGATTTTGACGGGATATCCACTTTTTAGAAATCCTTTAATTCAAAAAAAAAAAAAAAAAATTGTTTATGTTCGTGACAAAGATAACTCAAAAAACGCTTTAATCTAGAAATGAAATTTGTTTTATGATTTTTACACCAAATTTTGAGCAAAATCCATTCAAATAAAGTTTGTCTGTCCGGCTGTTCGGATATAATTTTTGTCAAATATAAATTTTGAGTCAAATAAAGGGTCTGGCAGCCTGTACTTTCAGAAGCACGTAAACACGATAACTCAGAAACGCTTAGACTTAAATATATCAAATCCGGGATGTGATTTTGTGACTTCAATTGTATATCTGTGCCAAATATTGGGCTCAATCAATTAGAAATACCGAGTTTAAAACACAAATTCTATTTTCGGGTGCTATTAGCAGTATGCCAGAATTTAAACGCCAAGCATCACAGGACAGATTGAGTAATATTGTTAATTTTACGCCAAAGATCAACATTTCGTAACAATTGTTCTCCATTGCCATACAAGGTATTCGCAGACTTACCCAAGGTTCAAAATTTTATGCAGGATGAGAGAAACGGCAATTTCGATTTCAATAAACAAGATTATAATGCAGTGTACAATTTTTTCAAGCAATTATATCTTTAGGTAAAGCCGCTTCCATCTGAAATCAAACAAAAAAAAATCCAGTAGTGAAATACTTGTTTCTAAAAAAATCTCAATAGTCACATACTGTTTGAAATTCATTTTTTTTTTTTTTTTTTTGCTAAAATTGCTCCCTTCATTTTTTATTTATAATTCTGATATGATTTCAGCTCTAGTTTTTTTTTTATATTGCTTACCCTTTTTCTACGGTGAGTAAAATTTGTTTTTTCCTCCTCAATTTTCTTTGCTGCCACTTTTCTATCCAAAATTTTATATTTAACCGAGTGTATAAAAAATAATAATTCTTTGCCTCCAGTTTTTAGTATGTTCTTTTTCAATTTCCAACTGAAAAATAAAGTATATAGTTAATAATTTCTGCGGTAATTTTTATTTCTTTTATTATAATTTTTTGTTGATAAAACAAATTATTATTGAATGAAAATAAATGTTTAAATTTTAAGTTTGAAAGAACCATAATATTAATTTCATTTCGAATTACTAAAAGCATTTAATTCTGTTTAGTTTAATTTGAGCTATATAATATTAATTATGTAATCGTGTCATAAAGTAAATACAGTAATGCTATTTTGAAATATCAAGAAAGCTTTGAGACATATTTGGGAGCTTAACGCTTTAAAATTTAAAATTTCACCATTCATTTTCATTCAATAATAATTTGTTTTATCAACCTAAAATTATGATAAATTAAATAAAAATTACTGCAGAAATTATTAACTATATACTTTTTTTTTGTTGGATATTGAAAAAGAAAATATTAAAAATTGAAGGCAATGAATTATTATTTTTTTATACATTCTGTTAAATATAAAATTTTGGATAGAAAAGCGACAGCTAAGAAAATTAAGAAAAACTAATTTTTTCTCTCAGTAGAAAAAAGGGGATAAAAGCAAATTTTCTTAAAAACTAGAGCTGAAATCATTTCAGAATTATAAGTATAAAAGGAAAGGTGGAAAAAACATAATTCTGTGATTCACGATTCTTGACTAAACGAAATATCAAAAGTCTAGAAATCCATCTTAAAGTGTAAAACAATTTTCTAAATCTAAATTTAAAATGAAATAGAAAGAAAACAGTTTTCATTTCTTCCGATATATAAGAGAAATGTGCATAATTGAATTCTTTGAAAATTCTATATTACCCAAATTATTGAAAGAAAAATCTAGGAATAAAATGCATTAATTACTGGTGGATGACTTTCTTCTTTTATTGTTTAAACACTAAAAACCAGTTGCATGCTGGAGAACGTCAGACCTTGACGCGATTGGTTGATCCCGCAAAGCAAATGAGAAAAACAGGAGTTAGTGAAACCATGCGTAGTCATTCCGAAACTTAGCAGAAAGTTGTTCAGTTCATCTTCTGCGTCTTAGTCAAATAGGCACGTTTGAAGCCGCCTTTCGGAAAAGATTAGACCCATACAAAAAGGAGAATAATTTTTTCAAGTAGAAATATTAGCATTTTAAAGATGATGGCAAGGGCTTCTACCCTTTTCAGTTGGGGAATCATGAATTCTCCCTTCACAAAAAAAGGAAGATCACCATTATCTATTGCGGTAGGTATATCTTACCATAAAATTAAAGCGAAAATTAACTCTGATTTTATTTATCTACTTTTTAAAATTGTTTTATTTAGAGGCGGCTTCTTTAAAAAGAGTCTTAGTTTTCCAAAAATATTTTAGAATGTTTTTTATGTATATTTTAAAATTTATTAAATCATTTCCCGCGTTCTCATTGGCTTTATGATATTTTTTAATTTGGATATAATCGTTAGCTATTTTTTGCTCTTCAAAACTCTGTACTTTTCAACATTACATATGTGTCACAAAATGACTCGATATTTCTAACACTCATGAATGTCAATAAATATGCTGGCATTCATGAAATTTAGAAATAAACATCTCAAGCTCTTAAATTTTATATAATTTAAAGTAATTGAACTAATGGATTTATATTTATTAGATTCTTGAGAAAAAGCTGACCTTTAGTTGTTCTTGAATACATTATACTGTCATGAAAAAAGGAGAATTATGTCAATGAAATATTTTAGGATTCATAATCTAAACTTTAATAATAATAATAATAAATGGGAACAAAGCAACAAAAATTTGTATTTAAAAACAAAAGCAATAAATAGTAAAATCAAACTTCATCCCTAACTTTATTTTAATACGCTCTTAAATGGAAAGACTTATTCAACATTTTTTTATTCTTTAAGTATATTAAGCTTCAAGATGTTTATTTTCTGTTTCTAAATCCAGCAAACGCCGATAAATATATTGACATAAATATTTCAAGATATGAAATTTTATATAACTTGCAACATTATATATATATAT
>JAPMOR010042488.1:127025-165410 GCA_026543865.1 Argiope aurantia
ATTAAAAATTATGTTTAAACATAATATATATTTTACATTTAAAATTTTCTTTTACTGATAATGGTTAAAGTTTGCATATAAGTGAATCTGTGTCGATTTAATGTTTTTTTCAAATCGTACCATTCCTTATTAGCATTAATTACTATTATTTTTACCTGAGACTTTTTATTTACCTTTCGAATAATTTATACAGAGTTCAAATTAGTTGCCTAATTTATAATTATTGCCTCTATTTAATAGTTTTCTATTAACATATATCCGATTTGGCGAGGCAAACTTTTAACATCATGACACACTTAACTACGTTATTTTGCTTTCCTCTCACGTGCGACCTTGATCTGGGAGAAAGTAGTTAGTTACCTACTTTCTCCTGTTGCTCTCAGTCGCATCGAAGCGCCTAGATTATGAAAAACTATCAATTTACCATTTTGTGCTAGTTTTAATCGGAGTCTTGATTTTTCTATTTATTAATATATATATATTTTTTAATTTAAGAAAATTAGGACAGACTTATGTCCGATCTGCTCATTTAATTTCCTAAAATCAGTCTGTCTGTTTGAATTCATACAGTATAAAAAAACCTCGACTTTGAATTAGATTTCTTCTCTTTTTTATTTTAATTGCTTATTTTCTTCGAAAAAGGTTCTTCTTTATCTAATGGGATTTTATTATTAGTATAGTGATACTACCAGAGAAATACAATTTAAAATATCTTTGCTGCATTAATATCTTCTATCTAATGTAGTTAAGACTATTAATTATTATATCAGGATAGGGACTGTATTCCTGTAGAGAGAGTTCTTTTCAATATTTCTCATAGAAAAAATTGCAAGATTCAAATTTAAAAACAATTTTAAACATATTAGTAAAATAAAAAGCGAGCGCAATTTAAATGCCATTTGAATATAGAATCAACGTTTCTTTATAATAAAAAGCTATATTTATCTTCAATCAATAATAGTTTTTAAATTGCATAATATAAAACTTGTAAAAGATAATTAAATAGACAATTTCTATTGAGTAAAAAATTATAAAAGGTTGACTTTTATAAACTAAATTACAATTCTAACATTTTAATTGATTCTAAGTAGTGATTTGCTTGCGTATGTATTTTTAATCAAAGAACTAAAATCTATTGTATGTTTTTTTTTTCTTCTATTCACCGGTCATTTTTTAAATCTATATTGATGTGACATGTTAATTTGAATTGTATTCATCACTTTTTCTATCTCTCAAGCAACTGGACAATCTTTCAACCCCTTCCACATTTCAAATGGGGGGGGGGCTTTTTTTGGAACAAAGCTCACCACCACCACCATCTTTATTGATGTCCCTAAATGTTTCATTTTTTTTCCCCATTTCCATTTTGTTCTATATTTTCTTTTGGAATTCTTTCTTTTGCAAAATGGTTACTTTTCACAGTTTTTTTCTTTTTTTCTCTTCTACTTCCCCATATTTCTGAATCATAAAATTTATTTTTTAATCTTACGAACCTGTATTATCTTTCACTTCAAATGTGAATGGGATGTTAATCTAATTTTCTTTTCTTTTCTTTTTTTTTCAAGCATTTTTCCCATGTGAATAGAAATTTGATCATGGATAATGTCAAGATTAATTTTTTTCCCATCAACAACCTGCTGTGGATTTTGGTGAAAAATTTATTGCAAAGGTTCTGCAATTGCGGATGGATTTGAAGATATATGATTTATCCACAAATTAAAAATAATAAAAAAAAAACGTTTTGAAGTGCAGCCTTTTCTCAGAAAACTGACAAGCTTAGAATGTTAGATGATTTCCTTGAAAGAAGTCCTCATTCCTTAGCTATTCTTATCATATAACTGTAAGAAAGCAGGGAGAAAGTGTATCTTTTAGCTGTTGGGTTCACCTCGACCTAAAAATAAGATAAAAGTAAGCATTTTCTGTAAAAAAGAATTGAAAGCACATTGAACTCTTGGTGGGATATTTTTGAAGCAATATTTGAACTGACATTTTCAGTCATAAATGTAAACATTGATTTTAATTAATAATTTTAATACATCGTATGTATAAATTCATGATTGCGGCAGTAATACTTCGATTTTTTTTTCTTTTCAAAGTTTCATCCTGTTTCCATAAAAAATAGAATTAGAATTCCCTTTTAATTTTCGACATTTTTTGTACCAACTGTAATACGCTAGGTCATGCCTTTTTTCGTTTTTTTTTTTTTTTTTTTTTTTTTTTTTAGTAATATTGCTTTCTAAAGTATCTAAATTTGTCTTATTTACAAACCTTTATTTTATTTTCTTCAAACCATTGTTTAACAAAGTAGTTATACTCTAATAACTGATAGTTTCTGCAAAATTCCAAAATCTTTCAAATCTTTATATAATATATTCGTCGATTATTTTAATTACAACAAATTATATCTCTGAAATTCAGTATGTTGTTTCAATGTCTTTCTGGACAAAAAATTACTTAGTTGTATTATTAAGTAGTTAATCATTCTGTCTTAATTGTTAATTTATATAATAATAAAAAAAAATTCACTATCAACTCATTTCTAAGCAAATTTTCTGTAATCCATTATATCGTTTTCTTGTATCGTAGTTTAATTATATTAAGGAACCGGATTCAAGCAACAAGAGAACAATTTTGGTGTTGACTTGTACTTGGTGTTGACTTTATGCCTGAGCCTAGTTTGACCCCATTTTCACAACAATTCTTGTATCTCACATTTTAGTTGAAAAATATAATAAATGACCTGAGCTTATTGTTGATTAGCATGAAATTGTATTAAAGTAATGTTTTAAAAATATTTCATGAAATCTTTTAAGTGAAGATGATTTTCGTGTGAGTCATTGTAAGAATTTTCGCAACTTCCAATAGCTTTCTGCAACACCTGACTTCAGGACATGATCCACAGTTTATAAGGCTCTAACACTTTCCTTTTTTCATTCCTCCTGCTCCCTTTTCTGAATTTTTTTTAATTTATCAATTTAAACCCGAAGGCAAACTTTGAGCAATACTGGCATTTTTTTCTAATAAATTGATTTGTTAACTCTATATTGGCCCACTTTGATGTCGTCAGAGAGTAACAATTTTTCTTTTCAAACCGCTTACTTAATATCTTTCAAAATGATACATTATACTTCCTCCTTAGATTTCTTTCCACCTGTGGTCTTGATTTCGAAAAAGATAATAACACTTTGTCTCTTACTTTTCAACACTGATGCTTCCTTATTATTAGAAGTGTTGCAATTTTTTCGCCATATATATTATTGGGATTTTACCCTCCAATGTTTGAACTTACTTCCTCGAAATTTCGAAATCAAAAAATATGTCCTTTACTTCCTTTATAACTCTTTTGTTTTATCTCTCTATCTAAACCTCTTTTTTTTAATTAATTTTATTTTTGGAAGATAAACATTAATTTTATTTCTGTCAGGATGGCATTTAGAAATTTTTCAGTTTCTTTATTGTATCTGTCATCCATAAGTGTTCTTTTCTTTCTGGTTTATTTTTTAAATTTTTTTTTCCGCTATAAATTTCATCCTTATGGAAAAACGCATTTTTTTTTTAAAGTTCGCTAGATTTTTTTAAAAAAGAATTATTTTGTCCCAAATCTTACTTTTAAGTTGTACCTCCCAATTCTGACCAAAGGTTATCCATTGAGTATGTGGGGAGGAAGATTATGAACTTTGCTAAGATATTTCTTCCACGTTGTTAGGTAGAAATTAAATTTTTTGCTGCAGCTGCCTCCTTCTAAAAATATTAGGAAGTGAAAAAAAAAACAGTTTTAAGAAATGAGTCGGTAAGATTTGCTTAGTTATTTATTTACTCACGAGCTTACGGCATTAATATTAGAGAAAATTGAATAAATGAATAAAATATTTTGAATGCAAATCGAGAGGTATAAGTTAATCGGCATAAACTAAGTTATTTTGATAATAAAAAATTTCTATTCTTCTTTCACAGGTAAAAAGAGCGATTTCTTCTTCCTATGCTCAACTTGATGTAAGTTTTCTTTTTTTAATTGTTTGGTGGTATTTTGAAACTATCTATTAACTGTGGCTTAATTTCCTCATGAATTTGTTTATTCTAGCATTCTTAGTACATATAACGAACAGTAAAGTAAAAATATCTTTTGCTGCAGTTAATTGAGAAATCATAATTTAATGTGCAATTGAAAATGAGTTGGAAAAAAAAAAAAGAATTACATTCTTTCAATATTGAAAAATCCAAAAAAAGAAATAAAAAAGTGAAATTTACTAGAATCCGTTGATTTTAAGTTAGAATATAATAGATAATTCTTCTGACAGTTCCATTACTAATCCAAATGTTTTAAAATGTTTTGAAAATGCCAATTTGCACTTCAAAAAAATTGGAATAAAGCAATAAGCTCCTGATGAACTTCTGTAAGTAAAATCATTTGAAGCACTGAGTTGTAATTCACATTAAAAGATTTTTTTTTTCGATTTGAAATAGGTCTCTTAACTGTTTTCACTTTACTTTCTATGTAAAGTTCCCGACTCTCTGAACGGGATACAAAGCAGTTCTAGCAGAAAAGTCTTGATAGCGTGTTGTTTATTTAAGCGATTAAGAGCTTATTTCAAGACAACACCATTTTTGTTGTCTAAAAATTCTTAATAAAATGAGCATGCTCAATAAATTTTAGTATGGTAAATCATGCCCAAAGAGGTAATAAAAAATTAATGCAATGCTGTCTTTCATTTACAGGAAAATGCTGAACAAGGTACAATCAAAGAAATCGTTGATAACGTTGTAAGTTGTGTTTTTTGCTTATGTAAAGTGTTATTATACTCATATTCGTCAAAGACATAAGATATTAATGTTTCATTTCTTGCCCAACACTCATTATATTTCATACGCGGTTTAATATTATTAATAATGAGAAATCTAGCTCATTGTAAATTTATATAAATATTTTTAATATGTTCATTATTATTGAATTCAAGTAAAAACTGAATATGCTGGGGTGAAAAGAAGATTAGAAACTTTAGAAGCGTGGCTAAACATATTTTTTTAAAAGAGAAATATTCGCTTTTCTTTAATGACAGGTATTAGTAGTATATATATATCAAGAAAAAATATGTCTCTTAATCTATAAAAATCATATCAATGTATCGACCGTCTTCAACTGTTAATGTATAAGATGCATTCGCATTTCCTTTTCCTTTCTTTCTTTTCTTGAGTAAAGTTACTTAAACTAGAGTCCTTTCTGGCAGAAATCAGTCTGATGTTTTTATTTCAATTTGATTCTTTTACCAACAGAAAAATAAATATTTATGAATTTTTAAATTCATCAATTAAAAGCTGATATTTAATAAAGAAACAATTTTGTAGTACATCTTCTAAATGAATTTTAATCCAATATTTATTTTCATGATAATTACCATAAATGGTTTTTCTTACTACTAAGAATTAGACCATAGAAATGCATAGTCAAAACATTTTGGTTGTAAAGTTCTGGGTTTGCAATCCATTATCTAAGAAATATCCCTTTTCTTCCCATTAGGTGTTCATTATTTTTCTTGCCATTATTTCTCAGGCAATCTGAAAGAAAGTAGAAAATAATAGAGATTAGAAATATCTAAAACAATTTTTTCGAGAAAATGGATACACCGATTGCAATATTTATTAAATATTTCCTTTATATAAATTATGTATTTCACTTAAAAAAAGATGGCAATATCAATTGCTGATTTTTGAGAAATATTTGCTTATTTTCTATTTTAGAGACCCCAAGAGCTTCTTCTGCATAAGGTGCATGTAGAGAAAGGTGCCAAATTCACTAACTTCAAAGGATACAAAATGCCTTTGTCTTACGAAAATGCAGAATTTGCGAATGAAGTTTTGTTCACGAGAAGAGAAGCTTCAGTCTTTGATGCATCTTACAGGCCTCAGATTTATTTGCGCGGAAATAACATCTCTAAAATTATGGAAACAATGGTAACATCTGATCTGCAAGGTAAGATACAAAAAAAAATATTCTTCATTTTCTATAAACATGATATTTGAATATATAAATTTAATTATTAACCCCTGCAACAAATTTCTGTTTTTGTATTTCTCCTTAACAGAATTGAAACCTGATGAGGCTGTGGCAACTCTGATGACCAATTCTCAAGGAGGTATTATTGATGACTTGGTAGTAACCAAACTAAACGAGAATGAGTTACACATTGTTGCGAATACTCCCAAGGTTCTGAAAGAAATTCAGGTAATATTTTTATGACTTTTGGCTTTTCGTTACAACTTAAATCTAATGTTTTGATTAATAATAATTAGGGCTTTCGTATAAATATTATTTTAAAATTTATATTCACTAATGTGAACTTCAACATTTTTTCAAAGATCAGTGGTTACTTAATTTTTTTCACAATTACCAAGTGTGAATCTATATTTCGAATCATGATGGTGTCATAGAATATATGACTTCATTCTACGTTAAAATTGTATTGAAGCAATATTCTAAAATATCACTTTTAGAAAACCTGCCCCCAAATGCCTTTTAAATATGTGCTTGTCACAGCTTTGCTAAAACATGGCTGTTATTCCAATGTCCTTAGGAAACGTACCAACCAAATAGTTCCAAAAAGCTCAAATGAGTAATCAAATAAGTAAAAAAATATATAAAGAAATAGAAGGTCCGATATATTGATCTCTCACGCATTTGGTTTTTCGCCTAAATACCAAAAATGTGCAAATGACTTTAAGTGCCAATGGTTCAAAGTCTAAACCGTCTCTGAGAATTGTGAGCTGCGGCTTAATTTTGAATGTAGCTCCTTGGAATTCGCTTCCGGTCAGTTTGTAATGGCACTGAGGAATGCATTTTCGTTTAGCTGAAGATAAGACTAATGCATAGTTCGTTTATTTCTGATCTCATGGATTATTTCACACTCACTGATTACTTCCTGTAATTGCATTAAAATCTGATATAGAAACTCATATAGAAACTTGGAATGCAAAAAGAATTTGCTTATTGTGAAGTCTTTATTTTATTCCTAATGGTTTTGAAAGAGAATTAAATTTATTTATTTGAATTGGTGAAAAAGGCGTTTTAAAATTTTCTACTCTGGTCTAATATTTATCTGAAAAATGTTAAAGATTATGAATCCTTAATAAAATAAGGTTTTGAATTAAGGATCATTGCTTCTCTCAAATAATTGTGAGTATATCAAATCTGGAAATGTTAAGCTTTCAATACTAACACTATTTTCATAAGAAGAGTGTGAAAAAAAGACTCTTATTTATTTATTTATTTTTTTCAGAAAAAGAAGGCAATGTTCGAAACTGAAGTACAGATGAAAATTCCTAATGACATGACCCTTTTGACATTCCAAGGTAAGGAAGAACAACTTTTTCCATTTTCTTTAAATCTTTTTATTTAATACGACTCAGGAAACGGGAAATTTTGCATTTTGCTTCAATAAATTACAAGTTTGAACTGAAAATTGTACATTTTCACAGGACCTGAATGCTCTAAATTGCTTCAGCTTTTGATTTTGGACAATGTCCGTTGTCTTCCCTTTATGCATTCTCTCCAGGGAGATTCTGTGTTCTGGACTGAAGTTGCGAGACTGACCCGTTGCAGCGATACTGGAGAAGATGGATTTATGGTAAGGCACTGCTGCACGACTCAGGCTTCTTTTTCAATTCCAGTCAATTTTTTTTAAAGAATATTCTATTCCGAATAATTATACACGTCGAAACATAAATTGGAAAAAAGTTATTTTAAATCATGATTGGTGGCAAATAGAAGCGATTGATTTTGCTACTATTATTTAATATTGATAAAAATCCTAGAATTTATGCAATCTCAGTAAAGTAAAGGAATGTTTCAGTAATTGTTATTCTTCACACTTTTCTCCTTTCTAGCAGATATTGTAAAGATATTGGAAAAAAAATTTTGAATCAATAATTTCCTTTTCAGTTTAGGATAATAATTTCTTTTCCCCTTTATGATTTTCAAAAATATTATGATCTGATTCCTCATATTACTCATTTATAACTACTGCATTGTCAATAAAAGGAAATTAATTTTTCACCCATTAATACTTAGTCAATAATTAATTAATCTATAATCAATTAGTCAAAAGTAAATTAACTAGTTATCAATTAAATTTGAATTCAATTAAACTGGTTATGAACATTAAAAAAAATTCAATTAAATATAGTAAATTTCAGAAGACATCAGTTTAATTCCTATTCACTAGAAAATTTATTTATTCTTTCTGTAGTGGAACCAATTAAGCAGGCCTTAACAATGCTTGTTTAGATTCACGTACTGGCAATGGTGTATTTTCATTTTACATTATTATTTAAAAGGCATTCTTTGATGGTCTGTATTATTAACGTAAATTTGTTATTATTGTTCAGATGTCATTGCCAGCTGCATATGCTGAGGAATTCTTAAATTATGCTATTTCAAACAATCCAGAGAACTTGTTACTTATTGGATTGCGAGCTCGAGAAGCCTTAAGAATTGAAGCTGGACATTGCCTATCTGGAATTGATTACAATGAAAAGATAACACCTGTCCAAGCCAAATTAGATGGTCTTATTGGTAAGTGAAAGCAGAAATAGAAATTATTTTATTTTGATGAAGAGTTAAAAGTAGTTTACGGGTTGTGCATTGAGAGTTTTTATAAATTTATATTGAGAAACTTAGAAAATAAAATAAAATTTTCAATACTTCAAGACTAAAGATATTAACCTAATTTTACATATTTGAGATTTAATTCATTAATTTAACAAACAGTTTTAAATAATTTCAAAAATGTAATTTTTCTTATAGACATCTCAATTTCATATCAGTCTCAGGAGATACAAGTATAATAAATTATCTTGATAATTTATAATAGTTATCTTGATAATTAGTAATTATCTTGATAATTAGTAATTATCTTGATAATTAGTAATTATCTTGATAATTAGTAATTATCTTGATAATTAGTAATTATCTTGATAATTAGTATTATAAATTATCTTGTCTGACATTCAGACATTTGTGGGTATCTCCTTAACTTGTTCAAGATGAGAACTAAAAATACTTTTGTCCTGTATGATACTGAATTTTCCGATGAAGTGTTTTAATTCCAATGCGACCCTCTGAAGTGAATTTTAAATTTATATTGGCAGCTCTTATAATTTTACACATTTCAATCAGAAATAAAGATTTTTTTCTTAGGATTTTTTTTCTTTTAATACCCTTAATTGTTTACAGAGAGGAATTGTAATAAGGAAAAAATTATGTCGTAGATTCTTTGCTAGTTCATAAAGTTAGGAAGATATAGGAGAGATGCCTGCTCTTATAGAACATAGTTAACATATTCGATGCATTATTATTTATAATGAATTATTATTTGTGATAAGCGACACGATTTCTGATCACCTTTATTTATTGAAATATTAAATACCTTTAATTATTTATGACAGGAAATAGACGAAGAATTGAGGGAAAATTCCCTGGAGCTGACATAATTATGAAAGAGCTTAACGATAAGTCACATTCTATTTTGAGAATTACATCCTATTAATCTCTGAATCCAAGTATAGAGATATAAATTTACTTCGAATCCCTGAATCCACCCTATTTAGCATAGCAAAATTTCTGATCACCTTTATTTATTGAAATATTAAAGACCTTTCATTATTTATGACAGGAAATAGACGAAGAATTGAGGGAAAATTCCCTGGAGCTGACGTAATTTTGAAAGAGCTTAACGATAAGTCACATCCTATTTTGAGAATTGGATTTGTGGCGAATGACTCATGCAATGGTAAGTAACTATTTTCAGGTGTAAAGACTGTTATTTTTCAACAGGTCGACCTGTTGCAATAACATTCTGTTTTAAAAGTTATCTGCGGAGACTGTGTAGTTTTGATTGGTTGACACATAAAGTAGAACTAGACTTTTTCACCAATATAATAGCAGATAATTTCGCTGTTTTCTTAAATTTTTTTTTCTGTAATAGGGTCTCAAAACCGCGATATAAGACATCATTTTCGTTTTTTAATCAGATTATTTATACTCAAAACTCTTTTCAAACACTGATGCAGTACCTATTTTTGCATTAAAGCGCCAACAAGATCATTCTAAATTATTATTATGGACGTTTAGGGCAATGAATATAAATTATTTCAAATTATGATTTTAACTTTTGGCTTCTTTTAAAGAAAAGAAAAAAATTTAGATATAATATTATGTACTTTTACTTACTTAAATATGGTCAGTACTCTTTGTGATAGGAATCCCTGTGTAACAGTCAAAACTTATTGACAAACTTTGGAAATATAAAGAATGATAACAGAAAAATATTGCAAATATAGAAATGAAGATAAATAAAATTGTAAGTGCAAGAAAATTGCTTTTCTGACTCTTAAAGAACGATTTGAATAACAGTCATTCATCTACACTTATAATCTAAATGCTTGCGGCATTCGAATCGGCTTATTGAAGTATTAATAACTTATGCAACAGAAAGGAAAAGTGGTTGTTGAAACGAACTTTTCTAAAAAAAAAACTAATAATTGTAATATTAGTGTTTGTTTTAAAGCAGCGCCTAATATAATGTCAGGTAGATGCTACTTATATGTCAGACGATGAATTCTGTTCTGATGCCAACTTTTATTTTTTCATCAACTAACTTTATTAACATTTTGTTAGATTTGCGTTGCTTCACAGTAAAAGAGGAAGTAAAATAAATAATACTGTACAAAAATTATGCATTGCTTAACTTATTTTCTTACATTCTTGGAAATTCACTTTATTTTGCAGTTGGAGCTTCGATCATGGATCCAAAAGGAAATGTGATAGGAAAAGTGACAAGTGCCTGCTTTTCGCCCTGCCTTCAACAACATATCGGCATCGGATATGTGGCTACTGAATTTGCTCAAAGCGGAAAAGAATTGTTATTTGATAAAAATATTAAAGGCACCGCTGCCGAAATGCCATTGGTGAAGCATAGAACTTATACTAATGTAAATTTATTTTAAATGGTTCATTTGATGTTTGGGCTAGGTTGCAATACTTTTTGCAGGTGCTGTTCCAGATTGCAACGCCTTTGAAATATTGCAAGTGATTTTGTGATAGCATATAGTTGGTGAACATGTGGGTGAAGTGGGATAGCTGGAGATTACAAATGAACGATTCATGTGCTTTTTAAACACGCAATTATCGTAATTTGTTTAGGGAATGATTTCTTATAAACAAAAATTGGTAGTGTTGTGTATTTTTATTCGTTTGATGGTTTAGTTGGGTATGTGTATAGTTGTATTTATTTTTAGTTTAATTGTTTTAATTTCCTGTATGTATTTAATTTTATCCTTTTCTTTAATTTATTATTATTTATATCTTTTGGCTATTGTATATTTTGTATTTTTTCTGTATGTGTATTTTATCATTAATTCATAAATTTAAATAAATTTATAAGCATTTGTTTGAATTAAATTTAATTATAGTGCAATAAGATTATTCCTACATATTTTGGATTAAATTTTTATTAAAAGTCACTTGTTTAAAAATAGCATAAATAAACAAATCTGAACTGTAAAAAAGATATTTACTGTTTCCTGTACCATTTTAATCTGCATCTTAATCATAATAAACTATTTTCATGAACGATTTGCCATCAAAGCAAATGGGATGTTTAACACTGCTGTTCTGTTTGGGACTATTTGACAAGAAATGCTTTTACCACTTATGAAAGATGGTGATATAAAGTTATTTTGCAGATATTTAGCGACTTTTTTAGGAAGGACGTTACGTTATTTCTCTGAAAAGGATTTTTTTTATTTACATATTTATCATTACTTCTTTTTTAATTTGTTAAGGTTTCATTCTGGGCAATGTGGCCTGAGGTAGTTTTTTTTTCTTTTTTTTTAAATCTTCAACTGTATATTAGCAATTCAACTAGAAAGGAGAACAATGAAATCCTAAAAATATTCGATTTGATAATATATCAATTCATAAAAAAAAAAAAAAAAAAGGAAGGAGAGAAAAACGCAAGGATAAACTTTTTAATGTTTAGGAAATTTGGAGAAAATGTCTTGAAATTTAATCAAAACTTTTTTCTATATTAAAATGTTAATAGACGAATAATTAGGTCACTTCATGGATGGTAAACATATGTCAAATGCACCATCTAAATATTAACTTAAAATATTGCCTTTAAGGGATAGTAAAATTCTATTTGTCCTTATGACACATATTTATTATGAAAAAAATACGGGAAAAAAAAAGAATGCGACATGTAAGTCATCTAACGTATAAAAAACGTCGAAGTCGCAATGGAACATGCAATAGCTTTATTTCTCATAAACCGCATCTGTTTCTTATAAAACGAAATATTAATATGCTTCGAAATATCAGGAAAAATAAAAAGGAACTTTCTTATCAAATGTCAAAGAGTATTGTATCAAAGAGAGATGTATCTCATCTTTACTTTACAAACGACGAAAATTTTCCAAAATTGCATAAAAACGCATTCTTGTGAATATAATGCGTCATGATAAATCAATTAGTAACACTCCATATAAAAATTCACTCATATTTAATAGCAGTATCATGAAGGAGCTGTGGATATCTGAATCAAGTTTTGAACACGTGTAATTGAAAAGTGAAAACAAACCCTTGACGTAAAATTATATTTTATAGCAATTATTTCTAATTGATTTGCTGGGAACGCGTTTATTCTCTCGATATCAGCAAACGCTAAATCGATTGAAAATAAATTGACAAAAAAATGTTTGCTTTTCGGAAGAATCAGTTGTAATTATAAAAAATACCCAGGCAAGACAGCATTCCCATAAAAATTGAAGAGTTGCGTAATATAATTGGAAGGTTACAAGGTAAGAGACAAAGTAATTTATCATCAATTTCCCCTATTAATTTACAATTGGGTTATATAGGTTTTTATTCCAGATCCTGCCCATCAAACAAGCAAATAAACTAAACAGGCATTATTTATACAAAAAAAAAATATCTTCAAGCTCCAGCTGGAATATTCTGTCTCAATAGAAAATATAAAGGAAGTAAAATATTTTTTTAAAAAATAAATGCTTTAACTCCTTTTTTAAAAATTTTAAATTCATCAACTTTATATTTAGATATTTATTTTATTTTTCAGTTGTATCACGTCAGTTGTATTAAAAAATTTCTTCTTTATCTCAAAACATACTGTTTTTCTTAAGACAGGGAGAGCATAGGTTCCTATAACTATTATTTAATTTTCGAATCATATTGACCCAACAGTTATATTCGTATAGTAAATATGAGCAGAATAGCATGGTTAAAATATGTTAATTTTTTTTCTTTTCTTCGTATTATAGAAAAGGAAGAAAATTTAACTTTGGTATTTTTTCAATGAGAACTAAAATATGAATTTAAGTAGCCTTTTGGCATTTAAAATAATACTTCCAACCAGAATGTTTAAAGCAGTTTTATATTTAAAACACTTGTTTCAATGAAGAATTTTTTTAATATAATTTTTTTCACTTACATACATTCTCGAATTATGTTATTCTAATATAGTATTTTATCTTTGTAAAGTGTTTATAACTAATGCAGTTGTTTACTCAGGTCCAATATAAAAGCTTTTAATGTGTTAGGGTAGTATAATGATTCCTAGCTTTGAAATATAAATTGGTTATGAGATATTCAGTCACTTGTAAACCACTTTATGTGATAATAAAATATTTCGTTCCTAAATGCTTCGTTTTTATTTCTACATTCTCACAATCTTTGCTCAATACCAGAATCAAGAATGAAGAAATTATTCAAGATATTTTCCAAATTCTTTTTCATTTTTGGTAATCGTATGAATCAATGTTTTGTCATCCCAAAGCAAACTGCATCAAAAAAATTACATGAAATGGCTGCTAAATATGTTATGCTGTTTTAGAGGTGGATGACGATCATTCTATTCATGGTAGAGTTAAATTTAGATATTGCCGACTATTATTTTTAGCACTTATTGAATTCATCAACCTGCATTTATTTTAAACTTCTTACAATAACTAAGCATTATGAATGTAAAAGGAACCACGGAACTTAAGAATGTTTTATGTCAGCTGGAAAAAAATTATTGAAATTTTATTAATAAATTCAATAAAATGCCACAAAATGAAATATTGTATGAAATCTACATTCAATTCCATTCATTATGCAGGGCTGCTTGAAGTAATGACTCTGATTACTAATAGCTATAACTTTTAAATGGCAGGAAGAAAAGCTTTAACACATTGACTGCCACGCTTAATTTCTTTCAATGTATTTATATGGACCCGCCAGTCACCAGTGACTCCCACGTAAGTCAGTGTGTTAAACAAGATACACATAAACAACTCCGTTTCACTGTGATGAGAAGCACTCTCTAAGCATGTCTTCAGTTATGCAAAGAGGTTGTACAGTGTTGTGTGCAAAGAGGGTTTTAAGACAGAGCCTGTGACAAAAAGAGTAATTTCAGAAAATGTAAATAGCTACACGCTTCAGATTATTGAAAGTGTACCAGTGGCTATAAACATGTTTTGGAAAATTTGGAGTAAGTTCAATTGCATGGATTTTGTCTTTATACCCAAGGAAAATAACAAAAGCCTGATATTAGAAATTAAAACAAAACTTTAAGCTTCCTTTTCAAATGTGTTCAAATATTTTATGAGTAACATTGTTTCCAACGAAGTTACAGCCATTTGTAATTGATGCCATCATTTTGAATCATCCTGTTCAATAATTAATTCATAATTATAACTGAATTCCCAGTGTTTCATAGAGAAAAAATTGCATTTTAAATTGATTTGAAGATCATTTCAACAACACGCTATTATAACTGGTTAATGTGCTTATTTTTCCTGAGTAATTAATTATAAGAAAATCCAGCACTGATGTGCCAAACGTTTCCTAGTAAGTATTTTTCTTTAAAAAAAATCTTTCGAGTTGTTATTATTATTATTTTCTAATAAAAAAAAATAAAAAACGTGTCCTTATATTGAAGTATGATAATATTTTATTCACAGACAACTGTGAAATATTTGACGTTATCAAGAGACTTTCTATCGTTTTCCAGACTTTTTGCAATAGTTGCGAATTTCAAGTAGGAACTGAAATTTCTGGGAATTTAAGATAAACTATTCATTTCTAATGCAGAAAACCCAAGTAGCATTAAATCAAAATGTACATAATTTTTTTAAAAAAATTACAGTACATACAGAATAAAATGTACAATATTTTCATTTTATTTTGAATTTTAAATGTTTATTGAGGTTAAGCTGTTATCCCTAAAATTTTCCATACGTTTTCACTTAGACCTAAAAATATGCTTAATCTGAAGAAATTTGAATTATTTTTGATCGAAACAATACTGAATAGCGTCTCATTCCTGCTTTATTATAATTTCATGCAATAGAAAATCACACACAATTATGCAAAAATGCGTGGAAGCTCAAAATATCAGTGAAGCTAATTGAAATCTTTAGGTATCCGACTAGGCTCAGAATTTCAATATTAAAAAAACAGAATAAGTTAAAAAATAATTTAAATATTTTTTCACCAATATATACCTTAAACTACATAAAATGTAACAAACCACAAGGTAAAAATTATTTTAATAAATGAAAAAATTATGAGCATCTGAAGTTGCCGTAAATGATTTTTTGTCAAAATTTGTCTTTGTTTTGAGCTCAAAGTGTCTGTAAAACATGTCAAAATGAAGTTATTTTAAAATACGCTGTCTATCACACCTTCAAAGAATGCATGCATACTAAATTTCATAAATTTTTATTGAATTTATTTTGAGATATCATATTTTCCGTGACTCAATCGCAGTAAAATATTCATTCTTCGGAAAATGCGTTTAGCGTATTTGTAAATTAGGTCATCCGAATGCGCTGGAAACAAATGTAGTTTTCACGCTTTTTTTTAAAACAGAAATGCTAAAAATAAGCAAATTACGATTGAGTAAGTAGAGAGTTAATATAGGCATATCAAATATTATCTTGGAGAATTTTAAGGTAAAAATAAAATAAATCACTCCTTTTCAGTTAAAATACCACTGTTTCCTATTTCATTTTTATTTGTTGTGCATTATTGAAATTACTGTATTTATAGCTCTATTTTACATATATTAAAAAGAAAGTTTGTTTGTTAAGTTCTATGAAGGTTGACTTCATTTCCAGATCATTAAAAAAAAAATCACATTTTTCTGGAAAAAGCATCTTTACAAGCTTTAAAAAAAAAAAAAAAAAAAAAACCGAAAAAGTATATTCAAGCACAATAGTTCTAATCTAGCGTATTCCATTAGTTCAGGCAATAAATAAGTTACAAAGAATGAAAAGAAAAAGTGAAAACCAGGATCGGAAAAACTAGACTAAGCAACTTCTGAAAAGGCCTGAAGCAACAATGACTTCTCGAAAACAATCTCGCTTCTTGCAAAGTTTTATCAAGCTGATATGTGTGATGCTAAAAAATGATAATTATTTTAGTTTTAATTACTTTAAGTAATTCTAATAGTAATTAATATATATATATATACACTGATGTGCAAAACTTAAGCAACAATGCAAATTGTAAGCAGATAGCCATGAAATTACAGAAAAGGAGTTCTTGCGATCAGTACAATGAACACGTAATTCAAGAGAAAGGTCATGCGTATGCAAATATCAGGAACAAAACGTCACAGGCGACGTGAGCGTACACAAAACACGTGCGGAAGGCGCTCGCAGCTCAACACTACAATAAAAGGAAGGATGGTGACGCAATTAAAGACATTCGCTGCAAGTGCACGTGAGTTAATTCGTGAAATATGGTTAGCAGAAATCACCTGAGCAGAAATCACAAGATTTCATACGTGGAAGAATGATCGGAAAGCTGGAGGAGCGGCGTAGTGTGACCAGTGTAGCTGAAGAGTTCGGAATCAACAAAAGTGTCGTTTCGCGCGCTTTGAAAGCCTTCCAAACCACAGGTACAGCTCTGAGAAAGGTTGGTGGTGGCCGCCTCAGGAAAACAACTGCAGTGGATGACAGACATATCGTCCTGCAGGCGAAAAGAACCCGTAACCAGTCAGCAAGCGCCAATGCTCAGCAACTGTGTGCAGCAACGGGGCGACAAGTGTCGCATTTTACTGCGCGCAGACGCCTTCACAAAGGTGGCCTATTCGCCCGCCGTCATGAACGCTGCATCCCTTTGACAGTTTCCCACCGGCGGCACCGTTTAGAATGGTGCAGGGAGCACAAAAACTGGACATCTCATCAATGGAGTCGTGTCCTCTTTACAGATGAGAGTCGCTTTAGTGCCACAAGCGATTCCCAACGCCAGTTGATTTGGAGAGAGGTCGGGACACGGTTTCATCCCAGTAGCATCACGGAAATAGACCGTTTCGGTAGTCCTGGAGTTGTCGTCTGGGGAGGCATTATGATCAACGGGCGGACTGAGCTCCACGTTTTCGACAGAGGTTTTGTAACTGGAGTTCGCCGTTGTCAGCCGGTGATTCTTCCCTATGTGCGTCTGTTCCGAGGTGCCATTGGATCAGACTTCGTTTTTATGGATGACAATGCACGACCATACAGGACTCGTGCTTTTGAGGAGCTCCTGGAAAGTGAAGATATCACACGAATGGATTGGCCGGCGTGCTCCCCTGATTTAAATCCGATAGAACATGTGTGGGATGTTTTGGGGAGACGCCTTGCGGCACGATTACATCCTCCTGGGAACACCCGACAACTTAAACAGATGCTGATTGAGGAATGGGCACTCTTACTTCAAGAACTGTTGGACAATCTGGTGCTGAGTATGGGGAGACGGTGCGAAGCAACCATTGCATTAAGGGGAGGGCATATCCCATACTAAGGAACATCTACTTACTGTTCTTCCTCTTTTACAGACAATCATGTGTAACGATACTATGAGTTCAATAAAGAATTTTTTTTGTTTGATTCCATACTGTATGCATTGTATTCATTTCTGCGCAACCATGCTTTCGTCATTCTTTCAGAACAAAATGCTGTATCTCATTTCTGAATTTCATGTCTCTCAGATGATTTCTCGTGAAGTTATGGCAAAAAACATACCTGTTGCATAAGTTTTGCACACTAGTGTATATGTAGTATTGAATCGAATTGTAACTATAAAATTTTCATGGCTGAAATTTTTAAGGAATCGTTATTTCTTAAGTGTGCTTCAAAACAAAGTATCGCAATGCATTTTTTTTTTTATATTTACTTCTAGATGACGGTATACTAAAAATTTGAATACTTTTCGGTTAACGTTATCCCAGCAGTCAACAGGCTAGAACATAGGCATCATAGCAGAATAACGGCAGTATTTCAGCTTGGCGATGATACGATGGCTTGAGTTTTGTTAATTGTTGATAGGTTTTGGCGAAATTCGCCATTTATATCGATCTGTTTTTCTGACTGAAACTTTTCCAATGCAACACGTGCCAACATTTTTCTCCCCGCTACCTGTTTTACGTATGAATTAAAATTACTCCCTAAGTCCTTCTTCCTTCAAATTTAGATCAAATTCCATCAACTAATTTTTCTCTTTCTTTTATTGTTATTTTGTGTATTAAATAATTGCTGCATTGACATATTGCGAATTGAATGTAACTTTAAATTTGTTTCTTTTTAAATAATTCTCCGTATTGAATGCCGAATACGGAGAATTATTTAAAACTGAATTTCTGAATTTCATGTCTCTCAGATGATTTCTCGTGAAGTTATGGCAAAAAACATACCTGTTGCTTAAGTTTTGCACACCAGTGTATATATATATATATATATATATATAACTTAATTTTGTTTTTACATTATTTTGAAGAGTCAAAATTAAAATGAATAGTATGCAGCTCTAGAATTTATTAAGATCGTTTAAAAAATCCCTTTACTTATTTTACAATTAAATCTATTTCTGTATTTTCTGTATTTAAGTTATGAAATATCATGCCTTCATTTCTAAATTCATACTGTCTCTCGTATTTTTTAATATAAGATCTCAAGTATTCTTACCTCAAGATTTTGTGTCAATACCTTGAGATTGTCACTTCACTTGATGTCTATATTCACATACTAGTGATCTGTAGATCTGCTAAATGTCATCAAAATGTATACTGAGTGGCAGAGGAGAATTTTCAACTGGGCCGCTGATGCATAGTCACAAGCAAGTGGATTTAAGAAGTTATTAGTCTAATTGTCGAATAAATAAATTTGTAACAAATTATGATTATTATAAAATATTAGAACTATATAATTAGTTAGGTTCCTATCTCATTCGTTAAATGCACTTTATATATATTAAAATATTTATGTATTATATATATTATACCAAGCCTCTGTTTGAATAATGGTGGGTGCAAATGTGGTCATAATAAATAAATAAAATCATTTGCATCTTCATAAAATTACTTAAATAAAAAATTAACCTAAAATAACCATCCTATCCGCCATTAAAGCAAACGGAAAAAAACTGATTAACCAGACCGCTGCGACAGCAACACTGGATGGAACTGCGGTTGAGTCCTAAGGACCATCTCTGACCACGGTTGACCCTTTCTCGTATGAAGTACGTCTCGTCATCGATAGGAGGTAACCGACTCCCAGCATTTCTATACTCACCTGTGTGGAGAGCACCAACCACCGAACACGAAGCATCTCATCCTCATTTATGAGGTGCCATTTTCGGAGTAACCTAAAATAAATAAACGGCATGGATTTAAGTTCAAAATTTTTTGAATTATACATATACTTGAATTGATCAGTTCATAAAAAAAGACAGTTCACGCTCTGCATTGCCAAAAGTTACAAAATACTTAAATCTTCACTGGTAGATGACAAAGTTGACAGCCCTTTAAAGTGCTGTTAACTTCAAGAAACTCAACAGTATCTTAAAGTGCCGTTAGCCTCAGAAGGCTATTCTTATTCTTTCATCTGTCATTGACCACTCTTTAAAAATAAGAGGGATAAAAGTTCTGTTGTTCAGTGTTTTAGCAGATTAAACAATCGATAAAAATTCCAGTGAACAAAGTCTTAATTGTCAACCATTTTTCAGAAATGTCTGTAAAAGTCGTTTTAGGTCAAAATTTTGAATAAATTAATCAAATAGCTTTACACATTGTTTCTATAAAGATGGGAAAAAAATTAAAGAAAGCAACACATCATTAAAAGGGTATCCGATTTAGATGAGATTTAATATCCTGATTCGAAACCGGATTCGGTCAAAGAACTGTCGTATGAGCGATTCAGGTGCGCTTTAAATCTGTACGAAATAAATGCCCTCCTGCTGGAGGGGTACGAAAAATTCGATAGGAAGTGCCTCCTTTTCATCGTCAGAATTATGAGTCCATCTCAAAGTAGCCTCAGTGTTACTTCAAAACTATATGTTAATATAATTAAACTTTGACACTGGTGTTTAGAAGATACGGAAATTGTGAACAAAAGAATTTCTGTCAGTGGAGAAGTGGACAATTTGAATCGAAGAAATTAAAGATAGAAAGTTTGCAAACTGAGCGTATTTATCATTATTTATTACTAGTCACCTTTGACGACCCACTGGTTTGCTAGAATTAATTGTCGTTAAAATTTTCAATTAAATATTTCATGCTACTTGGTATTAATTGCTTCTTGAGCAAAATATTATTAAGCTCCACATTTTAATAGTCATATAGCTCGTACTATGTATATTTAAAACGAATTTTTTTAAATTATGCGTTCAGAAAATAGAATAGCTCATCACCGAAGTCTTATGTGTACCTAAGTGTCTCTATGTCCTAAGATATTTAAGATATTTTTAAACTTTATGCAATTTCTAAAAAGTATTCATTTTTTTTTTTTTGAGACGTGTCACAAATTTCTATGAATCATCGTACAATTCAAGTTTTCAATTTTACTTTCAAAGAGATTTAAATGAAAGTAAATAATAATAATTTATTTTGTTTCAGTCAAGAAGTATATTTTTATAAAAACTATGAAGACAATCCATGGGTCCTATGAACCATATTCAATAAAATATTCTTGACTCTATAACTTCTACATAAAAATAAACATTTCAATATTCTTCAACCATATACAACAGAATTATGAGGAATATCATTTTAGGACTATCAGCCATTTCATTATTTAGGTCACTCAGTTTTGAGGAAATTCTGAGTGATAATTGGCTTGTGATAATATCTCTTTCAGGACATTCAGTGAAGTGTTTTAAATTCCGCGTATTTATAAAATGGTAACATTCACATTTTCATAACTCAAATCAGTTTTTGTCGCAAAAAAGTGGAGCCTTTTTTAATTGTCTCAAGAATATTTTATGAAATATAAATCATAGAGTTGAGAGTTTGTATAAAAAGTTGGAATTCTGTAATTCATAAGAACATTTATTGATTTAAACTACATAAAATATAATGATTTTTTTCCATTTAGAGCATTTCTCTTATTAGATATGTATCTCCATTACAAATGGTTCAGATATTACCCTTATTAACATGGGTATCCAGTACATATTAAACCATCGTTTGCTTTAAATAACTCTGAATAATTGAAATATATTTGCAGATATTTTAAAAATCACAGAATCATTTATTAATGAATTAAATGTTTCTAGATTTAATTTGCTAAATCTTTTCATTTGAGATTTCGTCATCGTGATGTTGATCAAAGCTAATTTTTTCATGCAAGAATGACGTTAAATATTATTTTTATTTTATCTGATACATTTTGTAAGGAATTATCCTTAAAATATTCTTAAAAATAATTTAAAAAAACTAAAAACAAGCTATAGCGCAAAATATTAAATATCATTGAAAAGATAATTTTATAAATTTTAATATGATGTAAAAATACTTTTTGTTCTAAAATATTTTTCGAAGTTATCACGTAAAAATGCTAAAATTTTGTGTGATTTTTAATTAATGAAAATTCTAATAAAAAATTTTTTGAAATTCCTCAGAGATGCACATTTCCTTCCTCCAAAGTTTAGTCCTATAGTTTCCACCCTCCTCCTAATTTGGTAGTTTTAGATCAGACGGTCTAGCCTACAGAGCGCCAACACACACGCAAGCACAAATACACTTTCATTTACATTATAACTAAAGAAAAGATTTATTAAATGCTCTGATCTTAAATAATTATTTATATAATCATCGCAAATGTGTCTACACAAAACTATACATGTAGAATGATAAATTTCGTTTCTTAAAAGAATAATGAAAACTAAGGGAAACAAATTCTACAGCAAACAGATTCAATGAAATTATAATCATTTGTGCAGAAAAATTGTATTGACTAAATAAGAAATACTTCGAGACTGAATGTTTCCAACTTCGTTTTGTTAGACTAATGTTCATTTCTGAAACGTTGCTGCAATTTGAAACATTGTCAGATAATGAATAGGACACGAAGGTCAACAGCGAAAATGTAACAGCACACAAGCGCGAGAATATTTTATCCTAACAGATTTAAGAAACATCATGCCCTCTTAGATTTTTTATGGAGGTCATGTATCAAATCCCTGGCAGTTTGGTCTCCAAATCTAAATTTTATCATCGCAAGCATCTAGATATTCTTAGAATTCCAGAATTATTTCTACATTATTCCCAAAATTTAGAGACTAAATTTTGTCGCAATTTTCCTTCTGGTATATAATGAATAATGCTTTGATGAAATTTTAAAAACCTATTATGAAGATTTTATTACATAGATCCTGGAACTTTATTATCTTTCCGTTTCTTAAATAGAGGTAAAATTTCGTTACGTTTGTGTTTATAAAACCAAAGATGAATAGGACACGAAGGTCAACAGCGAAAATGTAACAGCAAATAAACTAACATTCTACTTATTCTTTATAATGCTTTTTCATTCTATTTCTAAAATTAATTTTAATTCTAGAAAATCATTGAACTTATGTAATGAAATTGAGGAATTTGTAATTTAAAAAGAAATTTAAAGAGCATTGACCATAATTATTTAAAATCGAATATGAACTGGAAGACCATATATTTTGAAGCCAAATTAATACCGCTATCAGCCTGATTTTGTTACTTTTGTACGGTTGTTCGTATTAAAGTAATAAAAGCTAGTAATCATTCGAGCATTTAAAAAAAGTTGTGACCTTTTACTGTTTTTTTTTGTTTTTTTTTTTGCTATATTCGTAAACGCTACAATTTTTTTAAATTTAAATCTTTCTTCTATATGCGTAGTCTTTCTCTCTCTGTTTTTTTTTAATGAGAAGTCAGTGAAAAAAAGAAACCCAGTTTTTATCAATTAAAATTATTTTTCCAGCCAAAAGCATCAAAAGTTGAGAAAGGAGACAAGATGGATGATAGAGTTAACTTTCCAAATCGTGATAACCCTCAGAAAGGCAGGACACCAGACCTGTTGCTTGGCAACCCCCTTTCCCTCCTGCAGCGATCTTCATCGATTTCTTGGGAATCTGATCCTTCATTTCTTAAAATCAGTTGAGCAGAGCAGATATAAAAACATCCGAGAGAACAACAACTCACATTTCTCTCTTGCGTCTCCATCTATCGGAAGGAAGATGCTTTCAAGGATTTGGTCTTGGTTTTGGAGATGGGTATGTATACGCATATATTTGCTGGGAGTTTCTAAACAATATGTTTAGCTTCTAAAATATAAAAAGAACTTTTATGCAATGTTTAAAAAGTACACAAAGCATATTTTTAACAGAATAACAATCCATTTTTATTTTTCTTCCTACAGACATGATTTTCTCTGGCTTATTTTCATTCTACATGGTCAATCTCGAAATTGAAAACTATAAAAGTAAATTAAAATAAATAAGTGATAAATTAAATATCATAATGAATAAATAAACTGAGATGAAATATTAAAGTTCATCACACAATATTTATTCGATACATTTTATTAAAATTATTTAAGATCTGATGAATTTCTTAATAATTTGAGACTAAGAGAAGTTAAGAATCCGATTGAAGAAACTTTATAATGTCTTAGGAGACTCTAGGACTGTTTCGAATAATTTTAGTTGAAATTAGTTGAAGCAGTTTGCCATTATTTTTTTTTCGGATTTTAATGATAATTGCGCTATGAATTTACAATACTCATTAGAAAATTATTTTTGATGTATTGCGTTTTCTTTTCTGCTTTATTATTTATTCGCTTTTTTATTTACTTCATCTGTTTGGGTTTTTTTTTCTGTTTTTGAATATATAATGAGTAAAATAAATATTTTTTCCAGTATCTGATGCTTTTAAATCCATATAAGTGACATTGTATTTTAATCATGCCTAAATACTTAAGAAGTTATTCTTCCAGATAGATTTATTGAAAAATTAATGTATTTTGAACTTTAAATATTAAAATATTTCAAGTTTTCAGAATAATAATCTTATAGCTCTTTTTTTAAAGTAAAAAAATATAATCTTAAGTACAAAGTTGACAGTACATAAAATTTCTGAGAATCCGAACTCATGTATTCGAACCAGCAATCAAAGACGAATTTAAGTTAAAGAAGATGCAAAATTTAAATTTCTGTAACAAGAAACCTTCATTTATAACTTAAATTTATTTGATTTTAACTATTTTTTTTCATATAAATCTTATTGTGTTTACAATTTTTTACTCTTCCACTTGTTAAACTTGTTTCCAAAAATTATAGGTACATTTCTTCTATATCTGAATTAAATTTTTTCTGAAATTAAATTTCTGAATTTTATCCAGGTATCCAAAATTCCGCATAAAAGAAACAATCTGAGTTTAATTAGATTAATTAAAATTCTCTGGGAATTTCAATTAACTTATAAGGTTTTTAATTATTTTCTTTGGAATCAACCTTCGTTTAATCTTTAATACCATGCACATGTCAATTAGCAAATTCAAAATATTTTCTTTCTTCTTATTTTATGGGTAATTTACTATTTATGTATGTGTTTATTTCAAACGAAACTAAAATATAACTTAGAAATAAAAATAAGTATAAAACTTTTTCAAAAACGATATTAAATTAGAATAAGAAAAAAAAAAGGATTTTTATTAAGAATTTTGCAGGTCAAAGCTACAATCTTAGCGCCTGAAACGCTCATATAAGCATGAATAAATAGGAATTTTTTTTTCTTATCTGTGTGTCTTCTTACACTTGACTACAATTACTCAGAATGCAAAGAACTAGATGAATGAAATTTAGCATGTAGTTTTGTTAGTAGATCTACTACGTTACCAAGTTTGAACATGCTCAATCAAGTCATTGAGCCTATTTTAATCTATCTATCCCAATGTATGTGACCACGATTCCTCAAAACGAATCAAAAATGAAATTTGGGATGTAGCTTTGACATCAAAACTGTTGTTCCATGTCCTTTTTTGGATCTAATGTATTAATGTAAAGGTATACACACATTTAATTGTTCTGTTTACTACTAACACAAAACGCCCTATATTACGGCAGTATGAGATAAAATCTGAGCAAGACGATGTCTTTTTTAAAAAAATTTTTACATATATATTAGCATTTAATATATTTCAAGATTAATTATTTAAATTATTATTGAAACTTATCAATTTTCTTCAATTACTTTCATTATTTAGTAATTTACTGCAAAATTTACCACCAGATGGTGTCTCTCATGTTGAATTAAAATTAAACAATAAACCTAAAATTACGTTCAGAAAATATCAGAATATTATATTATTGAGTGGAAATCACTAAACCGAATACCAGAATTCTAATTAATCAGCAAAAGGAGTTAAATGTAAGTGGACAGTAAAATAATTTTGTAATGGCTTATTAAAAATTCAGCTTTGAGAAATAATAGAAGGATTATATGCTCTAAGAAGAGTAATGAGCATTATGGAATTGGCAAATTCTCTCTTTCGTCACAAATCATAGAAATCCTTATATTTATTGTTTCCCTTTAAAAATATATATTTCGTTTCAGAAATAATTATTAGCAAATAATAAATAAAACTGTCTCATGCCATCTCTATTATTTTTTCATATCTGCCTCTAGGCGATACTTAAATAAAAAAAAATGTATTGAATATGAACTCAGCCTTCGAGAGGCCATGCTTCAAAAATATGATTTGTCCAGAATTCTGATTACTCTTATAACGAAATTCAATCAGGATTTTTTGCTTAAATTTTAGTCTCGCATCTCTTGGTTAATTCACATTTGGTCCAGTTTATTATGGTTGTGTGTTTTCACCTTCAACTCCACTGTCAGCTAAATTGATGTGGCCCCATTTCTTTTCTTTGTTGCTCTCGTGCACATGTGTCCTTGATTCGGATGAAATAATATTCTGTATTTTGGTCTGTAATGATACTCCTTAAATATGAAACATCGCTTCTAAATTTTTTCTCTGTGTCATCATTAAGTGCTGCATAATTATTTTCAGTTTAGTAATTTTAGTTTCAGAATTAAAGTTTATTTCTAACTAAGCTTCAGAAAACAAGGCTTAGTGTAATTAGAATAACATATAATTATATTTATTAGACTAAAAAATAGTCACTAAACTTCATTCGAAATCCAAAACAGAATGAGTAACAAAGAAAAATGAATCTCACATAGTTAAAATCCAAACAGGAATTGTCTAATTATACTTAAATCCGCACAAATAGAGGATGATCGTATATGAAAATAGTGTGCGATACAGTTATAGGAACCCTAGCAATATTTCTTTTTTTTGTAGTTTTGTTTTTGTTTTTCTCTGGTTTTTTGAGGGAATAGGAGTCTTAAATTAATGCTTTTTTTTTATTCACGTACAAAAATACCTTTTTGAATGACGGAGGAGTATTTCTCGTATTGACGAGCAATACTCTATGATAATCTCATCACAATTTCTTTCCTTTTCGAAGTCTGTTTCAGTTTCTATGCGTTATTATATGTAACATGTATTGTATTTTTTTAAATCTATTTTTCTTTAAAAAAAGGAAGTATTTCTTAATTTGTTTGCATGCAATTAAAGACAATTCTAATCTACACCTCAATTCGCCGATATCTTTCATATTTTTCATTTTTCTGAAAGCTTCTTAACTTGCGGTCCAAATCCCAATCAGATTTTGTAGCTGAAATTCAGAATCTTAAAAATTTGAAAACCACATACCGAAAATCCCTTAATGCCAATAATCAAAAGCGATTTAGGTAACTATTTAAATTCGAAAGGTTTTTAAAAATATGAAAAACTTTGAGCTCGAATTAAATTTCATTTTTTTTTACTTTGCCAATATTTGTTTTATGTCTATATTTTAAAGCAAATTTAATATTATTTAATCCTGCAAAGAATTTAATAAATGGAAACAGTATTTTATGAATCCAAAGTGCTATGAAGTGCTATATGAAGTGCTTTGTAAGGTAAATGTTGCCCTTTCTATTTTTGTTTATTGATGCCTTTTAATGTACTTATACCTTAGTGCACTTATACCTTAATAAAAAAGTAATTTTTGTAAATATACAATGTCTCCATATATAATTTATTCTCTAAGGTATAAATCAATAATGAAACTTGCCAAATCTTGTCATGATCACTAAGGCTTTCCCACATATACCAGTTATTATTTTTTCCCATAGCTATGAATTTGCATTTTCTATCTTTGTCTATTTATATAGTTTATTGTACTTATACCTTAGTGCATTTATATTTTTTTATAAAAAAAGGTAATTTTTGTAAATATATAAAGTCTTCATACATGATTTATTCTCTAAGGTATAAATCAGTAATGAGGCTTGTCAAACCTTGGCATGACAACAAAGACTTTTCCACAAATATCAGTTATTTTTTGTCATAGCTGTAAATTTGCTTTGGGGAAACAAACCGCCTGCAAAAAATGTAAAAAAAAAAACATTATTACTTACCAGATGTGGCACTAGAATTGCGTGATATCTATATTGATAAGTTAGGAAACAGTCCTTTCAAAACATGCGATTGAGTTAGTTTAGTTATATTAACGTCCCGTTTGAAGCAACACTAGGGCTATTTTGAGACGGACCTCGTAATTTTGAACCACGGTCAGATGACGAGGACGACACCTGAGCTGGCACCCCCCTCTCCACACCACACAAGCAGAAGGACATTTGGTCAGGACAGATTTAACGTGCAACAGACCCCCTTACATGACGGTTCTTTGGTGGAATCGGGTCTCGAACCTAAAACCCTCCGGTTACGAAGCCGAGACCTTACCACCAGGCCACCGCGGGCCAAACATGCTATTGAAGATAGTTTATCAGTATTGAAAATATGGGGGCAAAATGCAATAAGTTAAACAGGATTCTATTTATTATAATCTCATTATTTCTCTTCAATCCGCTCTTTGTTTCTCCCTTTCAGCAAATGTTCTCGTCTCTTCGAGTTTGAAAATCAGAGGCATATTCTACAAAGCCACATTATATCTTATCCGTTTTTTTTTTCTTTGCAGTATTTTTTTTTTTTTTTTTTGGCTGCTTCATATAACATGAAGCAAGATGAGTGACTCTTATGGCTTGTATCCGAGATAAAAGTACTACCTTACTTTAAGCCGGGAAGCTTCATCATCTTCTTCCTCTTCATTTTAAGAATCTTTCGAAACAATAAAGGACATTTTTTCGCTTTAATTTAATTTTTTTTAGAAAATTCGTCACTTTAGTAAAATGAATCTCTGAACACTCGTCAGTGTCGTTTCCTAAATTAGGAGATTAATCTCTGCATTTTGGAAATAATTTTTCAATATGAGGTAGAAATACTTCATTATTTCACATCTTAAATAATGCTTCTTCATTTATTTATTTATTATTTTCGAGTGAATATTAATTTTTTTTCAAAATGCCCCTGCACATCACAAGCTTATTCATCTATAAATATTTCTGAGACAAAATGATAAATATAATAGACATATTCACATATTCTTACGTTGTAAAGAACTTTAGTTAAATAAGGACTTTTAATTTAAGACTTATATTTAAGATGAAAACATAATAATCAATGGGCATGTTTATGGCCTAAAAAGGTGAGCGTTAAAAATTATTAATGATAAAAATGAAAGAAGTACAAATTTCTAATCTTCACCTAGAACAAAGCAAAGCCTAGACGTGGAACCTAGGAAACTAATTAGCGAGGCGAAGAGTGGAGACACATGATAAATAGAATATGGAGCTGTGAAAAAATCCAAAGTAGTCTGAAAGTGATGGTAAAATGTTAAAACAATGAAAAATTAAAAGCTGAACGAGATAAAGAAACATCCAAAATATATTTTATAATTATTTTTAATAATTTATTTCCAAATTGAGTCACCTACATTGGATGTATCATGATAACAGTATTCTATATAAAGGAGGAAACAGAATTCTTGTATTACTAATTTTTCAAAATTAAATCTTTATCATTGATTTTAATCTCATTTTCTGTTTATAAGCGTCAGTTTAAATCTGGAGGATTTTTTTTTTTTTTTTTTTTTGTATTGGGGTATAGAACATGCATTTTTTTTAAAATTCAGAACAAATTAGCCAAAATAGGAAAACGTATAAAAATTTTAATATTTTTAATATTTCATTAGATGAATTCTTATACGATTGAATGCACTTAACTCTTTTATGTATTACACACACACACACACACACACACACACAAAAAAAAAAAACTTGGAGATAATCGCGAATGTTGAATTCGGGACAATTCCGAAACACATCTTTATTCAAGGACTAAAAACTATGACTATTATGGTGAAAATGTGATGTGAAGCCACTTTAAATAAATATAAGATGAAAGCTTAAAGAATGGCTGACAGTTTGAGTGTTTACTCATTTTTAACAGATACATTTTCATTCAGTTTCTTTTGTAAAAAAATATAAAGTATTTAATATGTTTGAATAAAATTTGTTTACTAACTTCATTAACAATCTTTTATTACAATAAATATTCAAACAAAAATTTTGCAATTATTTAGATTGCGCCTTTATTATTATTAATATTTTTTTTTAATTTCAGTTGTCAAGTTACTGGAGATCTTCTGAAGGGTCAAGTCAAGTAGCCCTTGAGTTTGCCCGGAACTTGCGACATAACATACCTCGCCCCGAACTGAATGAGGTACGAAAGGCATGACTTGTGTTGTAAATATGTTAAATCAGTCTCAAGTTTCCTAATTTCTGGGGTTCTCTCCTTAGAGCAGTTCTAGTTATGATACAATGGAATTTAATTAATTTGAAATTAACGGGGAAAATTAAGAAAAACTGAATTTAAAAGTGAGTTACAATGTAAGAAAATAAAGATTTACAAATTAATAATAGAAGTTATTGTTAATACGTTTGTACCAAAAATTAATGTGAATATTAAGAATTCTAATAACTATTATATAATTAATAATTCTCAGAAAATATTTTTTTTACAAATTTAGTTTAATTTTTAATTGACTTATATTAGCATCTCATTTAAAAAAAGCAACAATAGGGCTATTCTGGAACGAATTTTTAATTTTGAACGTCGGTCAGATGGCGAGGATGATACATGAGCTACAAGCTTCCCTACCACACCAGAAATAGAAGATTTGGCCCCAATGAATTTAACATTCATCCGGCATTTCTTCGATGCAACTGAATCTAGATCCTACAACACATTCCGGCCCGAAGACAAGACCATACCTCCAGTCCCCCCCCCCCCGCTTAGCTCGTTAAAAACACATTTACCTAAGAAAAACAATATAGAAATAAAAACAGTAGTTAGATTAATGTATGTTTATTCAGCATTAACAAAAATAAAATTTGAAGTAGAGGTGATATTTAAATCTTTTGTTGATAAAAAATTTGTGAACAGAGAAACATTCAAATTGTAAAAGTGCAAGTAACCACTTTCAACAGTATTGTCTAGAATTTCTATACTGTATTTTGGAAATATCTTCTTAAGATGGTCATGTGGTTTGGTTTATTCCTAATAAATTCATTTTAAGGAATGTTAAAGGGTCCATTTGTCTTCATAATACTTACCGAGTAGTCCATATTCCTCCATGTATCTAGAATTATGAATTATGGTGGAAGGTAAGCGTTTGAAATTCCATTTTCTTGCAAGGCATTTCTTCAACAACAACAAAAAAAAATCTCCAAAACATAACGGTGAAACATACTAGTTATAGCATGAGAAACTGATATAAACAAGTAAATATAAATTTTAATTGCAATAACAATACTTTTTTTTAAAATTTGAACGAATGCTTTGGAGTTTTCTTTCTGAAGATAATAAAGGTGATTTAATTTCCTTAAACATTATTTTTAAAACTCTAAGCTTCTACGAAATCCACAATTTTGGTGCAAAATTTAAGCTTTAAATGAACACATTTAAAATTACTTTCCTAGTAAAAATATCCAGTGCTTACATTTTCGACCTCACAAAATGTCATGAAAATAACAGAATAGAAACAGAAATAAAGTCGAGCAAAGAAAAAAATTGCTGCATAAAAAATTGTTTTAAGTGCTGGGCTTACTTAAATGTTTTTTTCTTTTCATATTTTATGCCCTATAGGGCATTTAACAATAATGTAAAATGATGTCCCATGAAAAGAACCAATAACTGTTTAAGAAATGGTTAATATTTTGTAGCACAAGAAAAAGTGCGCTACATAGTAAGGTAGGTTTGCATATTTTCTAGTTTAAAACTGTTTATTTTCTTTGAAAACTTTTATTAATAATAATGATATAGCAACAAAAGATTTTATGAAATGAATAAGAATTAGATTCTGAAGCAGATAAAAAAAATTTTCAGTGAAAATTTTGATAAGAAAAGTTGGATTAGCATAGCATTCAAATCTTTTCTAAATAATTTCTTTTTTGCCCTGATGTTATTTTTGATTAATTTTTTTTCGAACCCAAAAGCGCTTTTTCCTAGAAAAATAAAAACTACATTGTTTAATTATAAATGCAAATATAATAAATGAAATTAAATTAGTAATATTAAATTAATTTATAATTTTTACATTAAATAAATTAGTAATATTAAATGTCACATAATGCAATAATTTGAATCACTAAAAATATTTATTCTGTATGATTTTCTTAATTATTTGTTATTCTTTTAATGATAATTCGGGGTAGAGCATTTTTTCCGCTGCCACGGAGTATTAAGATAATTCGCACTCTCAAATTATTGTAAGAAATGCCACTTGGGAGTGAGACAGAAAATTTAAAAAACTCTTGATTACGAATACTTCCGAAATTAAATATTCTTCAAGCTCTTTCCCCCGAAAATAATCGTATCAAAAAGTAATTACTTCAAAGAATTGAATTAAATAAATTTCTCAAAAATTTAAGAAAAGCATAACCGCAGCATATAGATATCTAAAAAATGAATCAGTTAAAAAAAAAGAGTGAAAAAGGAAAATTTAAAAATACTTCTTTTGGGTAATTTTAGAATTACCTACAAGAAATGTTAGAATGTTTGAAATTTTCTAATACTAAAAAAAAAAATGCAGAAATTAAAAAAAAAAAAGATTTTTTTTTAATAAACCTCTCTACCTTCAGCTTTTTTTGAAGAACGTCAGTAATAATTAGTTTTGTTTTGTTTAGTTACTATAATTAACTAAACAACACGAAGACTATTTTGAGACAGATCTCACAATTTTTAATCCCGGTCTGATGATGAAAACGACACTCTCTATAAACTTCTTCGCCATCTTAAATGCCGATGTTAATAAAATTCCCTTTTATTTTCCTTCTAATTGAATTTCTTTCCTTCTATTAATTTACGGAAAACTTCCTTTTTCAGGCTCTCCATTACTTTATAAAGCTCTCAGACAAAGATTACTGTGATTTATAGAATTTATTTGAATGTTTATTTCAATATAACTTGCTATTTTGGTATACTTTATTCAAGATGATTAAAAATTCAGCGTACAAACTGCATACGCACAAATTCAAATCAATACAATATAGAAAAGTATAGCAGGCGCCAATCGCATGAGGTTGAGGACATTGTTCTAAAGCTCTGTCCTGTTATTTTAGTTCTACTTATTTAAATTTTTGATTTCATCAGGGCAATATACAACAGTTTACAAATGGTAATATTGGGGGTATCAAGACAAATGCTAAGAAGCCGCTACAAATGCTAATGAAACGGTAGTAATTTTCGGAAAAGATCACCAATCTCTGCACCACCCCTGTGAAACTTGCTGTGATTGATATGATATTTTAGCAAGCATTTGGTATGAAAAATAGTGCATGCGTAAAATATCATCAAATAAATAGATTTTACCAGTTAATGGCATATATTTTTTAATTCATCTGAGTACAATTTTTGATCACTTGTTTCTATGTCATTTTAACTTGTTTTTGTGCTTTCTACTTTCCCCGAAACTTCGAATGCTAAATTTTACATCACATCGATACTTTTATGCTGCATACATCTAGCATGCCTACTCCGTTGCCTTTGAATACAATAAACAAAATTTTTTTCCAAGCGCCTGCTTCCAAAAAACAACAAAGAATTAGAGCTTATATACATTTAATAAATGCTATGAGTTGGAATTGTAAAATATAATAACGCACATTATTATTAAAAATGTGGATAATGGGTAGTTTCCGAATTTCGGAAAAGAGATCGAACTCCATTTATTTGACTTAAAAGTTTCTTGTATTAAACTTTGTTGGTTACAAACTTTTAGATATAAATTACTGCGACATTTGTTATTTATTTAAAAATGATAAAGCATAAACTTGATTTGAAACACTTACTTCCTGAAAAAAAAATCAAACCTTTGAACTCGGAAAAGTAATTCAATAAATAATTATTCACCCAAAACAAGGATTTGTTTAATA
Organism: Argiope aurantia; assembly: GCA_026543865.1. Lineage (NCBI taxonomy): Eukaryota > Metazoa > Arthropoda > Arachnida > Araneae > Araneidae > Argiope > Argiope aurantia. The sequence continues at coordinate 160,754 of JAPMOR010042488.1, forward strand.
AGGAAAAATAAAAAAAATCGGAATGCTTCGAAAAATAAATGTATAGAAGGGTTTTAAGGGGACGGTGGACATTATTAGGTATTTTTGCGAGTTATTCACTTAAGAGTTATGAAATTCTTTATGCATATTTATTAAGATATAAATATGCCAAATTTCTTTTTAAAACTCTTTTTTTAACAAAATATTATTTTTTTAAAATTAGAAGATATATATTATCTATATCTATACTTATAATAAAACTGAATGTGCGTGTGTGTGTGTGTGTTGGCGCTCTACAGGCCAGACCGTTTGACCTACAGCTACCAAATTTGGCACGTGTATACCTTGGAGACCGGGAATGTGCACCTGGGGGTTATTTTTTGGAATTTTTAATTAGAATTTTATTTATTTCAAAATTAAGCGAAATTTTGGCGTGTTTCTTCTACAACTTCCGAAAATATTACCGCACAAAAAAGATTTTTACATGAAGTTAAAGATCAAAAATTTATCTTTTAAATAATATCAATGTTTTAACCTTAAAATTAAATTTCTATTTTTAACGAATTTTTAAATAAATATTTTAACTATATTTTTCAACATTTTTTTTCGTACAAATTAAAAATAAAATTTAAGCCGCACGAGCACGTTTCGCATTCATGGGAAAAAATTAGCTTTTTTCAAAGTGTTGCCATCACATTGATTTAAGCTCCAATTAAAAATAAATTAAATCTTTTTGGAAATGAAATCTGCAAAAATATAATTTTCGGCACGTGTCTGTAGGAAATGAAACAAATATGAAATATTATTTTTTCTTAAAAATAAATTCAAGAAAAATTATTTTATGATCTTTTACACTCTCTATATTATTAATAAAATAAATCAGTTTTATTTTAAGGCAAGTTTTGTTTAATATGAACAGGATATCCATTCAAATCAGGGCCACACAACAAATTTGTAAACCTTTAGTAAGACAAAGATCTGCTAAAATGGTCTAAATGGAAAATGATTATATTTTATGTAACTTAATTCAATAAATGCTCTAATAAATAACGAATTTTTGATTTTACATAAAGCTTCTGCTGTGGAAATCATGATTAACAAAATGTTCTTGAAACACTAATATTTTAAATAAAAAGAATTAATTTCCAATCAACTAAATCAATCACTTAAACTGACTGATTTATGAAAATTTGAATATCACTATTCAAGAAAAAAAGGATAATTTTAGATTTTCCATCGATCATTTCAGAGAAAATACGCCAATCGGCGCGCAGGTTTCTCAAGATTAATTGGCCTAAGATTATGAAAATGTTGAGTTTTTCTAAATTTTTAACATTCAAAACTTCATAAATAAGTCTTAGTTGATCATGGAAAATAGAAACATTCATTCATTTATTTAAAATTTGGTGTGTCCAGAATATTTCTCAGAATATGATACCTTACTGCATTAAATTTAGTCTTCATAATTTTTGAAATATATTTATATGCCGGAACTAAATATTATTATTGATTTCATTTCAATCCTTTTGAAAGCAAAACTAAAAACTGAATTTTATGCTAAATCTGAGAAATTTTTGTTGAATTATTTTTTGAGATATTACATAAATTATGAAAAATATTTTGTAGTTCACATAAGACTTAAACACTGGGCGATTCTGTTTGCAATATTCATATTCAATAATAATAATAATAAATAAATAACAATAAAGATGATAAATAAAATAAAACGATTAGTTTTATTAAAAAATATCTTAATATTAATTGCAATTTCGTCATTTACATTTTAAATTAAAGTTGAAGTTTTGCCAACAACAAATTAGCAAAATATATATAGTAAATTGAACGAAACGATCTAAACAACAGTATAAGTTTGGTATGACTATCAAAATTTGAAGATTAAAAATGTTTTGCTCTAGAATCTATTAAGAGACAAGTGACTTAAAATATTTAATTGAAAATTGTAGCGAGCTGTAATACTGGCGAATCGGTTGGTCGCCAAAGGCGGCTAGTATTTTATAATTTCAAAATATTCTAAGCTACACATTTTTTAAATGTTTTCGATTATTTTTTTCTTATTACCCAATAAAAATTTATTTAGAATAAAAATGTGAATGATTTTGTAATTCCAATTAAATGCTAATTTTTTAGAAATATTTTTGTGCACACTTACCAAATTTTCATAATTTTTTTTTCGGAATTAAAATTGACTTTTATCAATCAAAAAAAATCGAAATACAAAATGCATACCCTATTTTCTTTTAATGCTTAACCGGAATCTATATTTTCAATTCTATTTAATTTTTTCAAAAACTAAGACAACTGGAACATTTCAATTTAATTTCAAAATCATTTTGAGGAAAGTTATTAAAATGTAATATTCTTTTCTAGGATTTTGAAATATTCATTTTATTGAACCATATGACTAATAACACTATTTTAATTATAACTTATTACACTATTTAGTTAGTTAGTTTAGTTTAATATAAACATATACTTTGGTAAAGAAACGATAAAAATAAAATTCAATGTTTCTGTCCATTTTTGCTTGTTTCAAAGTTCACTGTCCCTTTAAGCTGAATTTCTCCGGAAAATTAATCTAAATTTTCATACCATTCTAAAGGTATTTTTAACAATCAAAATTAACAAATAAAACGTCAAAACGGTGCACTATATTGAAAGGTGCCCGAAAGGAGACATCAAAGTGTTAAGGTTTAATACATTATTTTCATTAAAAGTTTTTAAAAAGATAAAAGGGGGTATACTAAGACTCATTTCAGTAAATAGCAATATCTACCACTTAAATCACTCGTACTTACGAAAGTATTTGAAAACATATATATATATATATATATATATATATATATATATATATATATATATTATTTTAGGCGTTTCGGATTCTCCCATCTCACAATATGCACGAAAGGGAATTGGCCATTTATACTCAATTCTTCGGATTTCATGTTCCCATGAATTATGAAATGCAAACAGTTGAGGAAGAAGTTAGACAATCTCGAGAAAGTGTAACTATCTATGACGCCTCTTACAAGACGCAATTCTATGTATGGGGAAGATATGCGCCGAAGTTGTTGGATCTAATGGTGACGTCGGATATAGAGTGTAAGTAGTGCATTCTGCTCATTATTACTTTCTTATGTACAAGCTAATTAAACGCAGAAAATTTGTTATGAGATATGTACTCAAAATTTATAGATCTATATTAACCCTACAAAGCATAGTGTAGCCATTTGGCTACACGTATTCTTTGTCCTATAGAAGCTCCTATATATGTTTCCAAACGGCAACATTACGCAGCAAATATGGGAAAAAGCTGAATTCATGTCATTAGAACTTAAATTCGCCAATAGATGACAATAGCACAGTATCAGTTCTATTTTGAGTAATGTGTTTCTAGATGCATAAATATTAGTTAGAAGCTGAGAATGTCATGCTAAAATGACAAAATTAATTAAAATAATAATTTTTTCATCTTTTACATTTTTGGCACATTTGGTTTTCCTTGATTTCATAGTTAATTACATAGTGGGTGAAGTTCATTAGTCACCATTGGTAACACCATGCAGACTCAAACAAACGCATATCTCTTAGATAACTTGATTGGAAAGTACAAAATAATTATGAAAAGCGGTATTTTTGTATCTTTGAAATGTTATCAACCAATTCTACAGGTTTGCGATAAAAATAATTCTTAAAGATAATTTTTTATCTTACACATATATATATATATATATATATATATATATATATATATATATACACTGGTGTGCAAAACTTAAGCAACAGGTATATTTTTTGCCATAACTTCACGAGAAATCATCTGAGATGAAACCGTGAGTTACTGGGATGAAACCGTGAGTTACTGGGATGAAACCGTGTCCAGACCTCTCTCCAAATCAACTGGCGTTGGGAATCGCTTGTAACATCACGGAAAGAGACCGTTTCGGTGGTCCTAGAGTTGTCGTCTGGGGAGGCATTATGATCAACGGGCGGACTGAGCTCCACGTTTCCGACAGAGGTTCTGTAACTGGAGATCGCTATTGTCAGCCGGTGATCCTTCCCTATGTGCGTCTGTTCCGAGGTGCCATTGGATCAGACTTCGTTTTTATGGATGACAATGCACGGCCATACAGGACTTGTGCTTTTGAGGAGCTCCTGGAAAGTGAAGATATCACTCGAATGGTTTGGCCGGCGTGCTTCCCTGATTTAAATCCAATAGAACATGTGTGGGATGCTTTGGGGAGACGCCTTGCGGCACGATTACATCCTCCTGGGAACACCCGACAACTTAAACAGATGCTGATTGAGGAATGGGCACTCTTATCTCAAGAACTGTTGGACAATCTGGTGCTGAGCATGGGGAGACGCTGCGAAGCAACCATTGCAGTAAGGGGAGGGCATATCCCATACTAAGGAACATCTCCTTGCTGTTCTTCCTCTTGGACAGACAATCATGTGTAACGATACCATGAGTTCAATAAAGCCTTTTTTTTGTTTGATTCCATACTGTATGCATTGTATTCATTTCTGCGCAACTATGTTTTCGTCATTCTTTCAGAACAAAATGCTGTATCTCATTTCTGAATTTCATGTCTCTCAGATGATTTCTCGTGAAGTTATGGCAAAAACATACCTGTTGCTTAAGTTTTGCACACCAGTG
>JAPMOR010042488.1:184609-198722 GCA_026543865.1 Argiope aurantia
AAGTGCGAAGAGATAAAATAGAGGAAGAGCAAGATAACACTATGAGGAGGCAATAAATAAAGATGAAGTCTGACAATTGGGAAATTTTTGAAAATGGGCCAACTAGGTCCCTCGTTATGACTTTTTATATAAAACATAAAATTAAAATAAAGTAATATAAGTTACTCACAGTGCATAGAATCAATTAAGGTATGCAATAACATTCAAAGTGGAATTTTGTTTTGGAAAAAATGTTATAAAATACTTCAATTTTTTAATTTTTGCATAAAGTATATTGAATAAACACCTATGAATTTATATATATATATATATATATATATATATATATATATATATATATATAATTAAAAATCAAAAGTCTTTTTAAAATTATTTTTTTGTGAGTCGCTAAAAAGTATGAAGCAAAAACCTAATTATAATTTTATCAAATGCCTTGCCCAGAATCTTTCAGATAGTTAAGAAATATATTTCCAAGTTCCTTAACTAGAAAATATGCTGTATTTCTATCCAGTCTTTAAATAATTTTATTCATCCGCTAATTAACACGAAATTTTAGATTTTTTAGAAAACTGTGAAACACTAAAACAGTTGTGATATTATTCTGAATGAAGAGATTGCGTTTATAAAATATGCACTTAAACTGCGTTGCATACTGAGAATTGTATTCTGTATTTTTATTGATTGTATATTTATTATTCAAATTATTGTACTAAATTTGGATAATGAATTTGCATTAAATTTTAATTTATCTAATGCGAGTTTTTTCTAAGAATATTTCACCAAAATTTAGAATTAAATGGCATTTAGAAAAATGGCATTTAGAAAAATGGCATTTAAAGTAATAAAACAGTTTTAAAAGTGTCTTGCAATTATCAATGTCACAAAATTATAATGGACAGCAAAGATTTAACTTTTTACTTAAAATTAATGGAGAAAATTTTAAACAAAGGATTTATTCTTGTCGGTTTTGCATACGATGATAAATTAAGTAAATAAAGTATGGGGGATACAAAAACTATAAATTTCAGCTCCTTATACTATTAGACTATTTCATGGTTAACTAGCTTCAGTAGTTTTTGGTCATAGAGATTTTTCCCTCCCTCATTATACTGTTAACCTAAATAATCGGCACCATTTTCATACTTTTTGAGTTTTCCCCAAAGTTTTGATGAATTTGCTATTTAGTTATCAAAACTAACAAAAAGATTATTTAAATATCTTTTCAAAAGGTTTGTAAATTATTTAGGAAAGGAATTGCTGGAATTTGAAGTATTAGTAAGTAAATAATTGAAAATTGTAGCTCTTTATTGCATGAACTTTTATTTTAAATGTTTTGACTTAACATGCGATTGGAGACGGGACTCAAAATGAATCCGCGTTGTTCATTAGCTCTGATTATCACTTGGTCTTTTTGTCCTTGAATGCAATCATCTTCTCAGTACCATCAAGTTGTTCTTTTAGAAGTATGTTGGCAAAACTCTTAAGTAAGAACACGTGTGTATAACCGATTTATTCTTTTTCAAAGTTTTTGTTGTTATTTATGGAGTTATTGATTCCACGTCTCTGAAACTGTGATTGAAAAAAATATAAAACGTGTCATTTAATTTCTAAACATTTTGCGTTGCAATCTGCTTCCTTTGCCCAAAATAACATATTGCTGTTTAAAAAGAAATGAATAAAACTGAAATAAGACATTCCAGGAAAAGAAATTCAGCAATGGGATGATTTTGATAAACTGTACTGCAATGATTTGAAGAATGCGAAATGTCGAATGATGATTCTCATATTAGCGATGCAGAAACGATTATAAACGATCATGAAGAAAAGAGTGGACAAGTAAGCGAAGAAAATTCGGGCGTAGATTCAGAAGAGGAAGACGACATGGTTGACACAGAAAATTATTTCTATGGGTAAGGTAAAAATAGAGTCAAGTTATCCAAGAAGCCGTAAGTGAGTTCATATTCCCGAACACCTCAACACAATATTGTTTCGAAGCTGTCCAGAATTTGCCCTAATTATCAACGGCTATATTTGACTGAAAATGAAGCCTGGAGATACATATTCTCTACCGACATGTTGCTTATGATTGTAAAATTTACAAAACTTAAATTTACAGCAATTAGGAAAAATATAGAGATCAAGAGAAGTCATATTTGCGTAATTTGGATATTGTGGAATTACGCAGCTTTATGGGTCTAATATCACATCGGTGCTTTTAAATTTTTATATGGGTTCACATCGCTGCTTTTAAATTTGAATCCTGTAAAAAAGCATGAAGAAATATTCTTAATATTTTAAAATATTGTATTCTTCATTTTTGTTTGTTAAATTCTAATAGTTATTAACATTAGTGTCATTTCTTAAGATCTAAAAGAACTAAATAGTCATTAAAAGATTGTTTAGGATTTTCTTATAGCTTCTTTCCAACATTTCGTATTATAACATTTAACATTTTAAAAATTAATATTTTATTATTTTTGGTAATGACATGATTTCCAGAATGTATTGTGTTTCCAAAATCAATTCCAACGCTGTTCACAAAAGGCAAAAAACGAAAAATTATAATGGACTTAAATAATAAATTTTAATAAAATAATAATAACTTTTTGATTCCGTGTCTCTGGTCGCGTGAGGGAATTCATATCTCCAGTTGCGGGTTAAAAATATCTGGCTCATTATTGGCTAAATGGCTGTTAACGCTATAAAATCTACAACTGACAATCTCAATAACTAAGAGAAATCGTAAATAGAGAGATTGAAGAGAAATCGTAAATAGGCACCATTCTCATATACTTTCTTGTTTGTAACGTTTTCAGAACACTTTTTGTTGGTTCTTTCCAATTAGCACAGATTCTGAACTATATTGCCGACATCGGCAGGATTCTTAATGCTGTTTTTAACAATATTTTGAAGATATCGTTAATATTGTGTAGCATCTTATATATATCGCGGCTATGTTCACAAGTATTAATATTATTCACTTTACGGTTTTGAGTCATCCAGCCGATAACACCACGTCAAGTGGCAGAACGTTTGCAGGAAACAAGCAGCAAAACAAAAACGTTTCGAGTGTAGGAAATGAAAATCCTTTTTGCTGACCGTTTTCTTTCACATCCCTCTAATGTAAATATAGAAAAAGCGAGTAAAAATTTCTTCCTGATAACTACATTAGTAAAGCGCAACCTATGATTTGGGAGTTATACACTCATATTTGTTATCTTTGTAATATTGTGTAGAAAGAGTATAATATAAGAATTTCGTGCCGAAAACATACTGCATCTTTTCAATTTTATTATTTTATTTCATCGTCAAAATACAAGAAAGTTCTGAAGCAATCAAATTCTTTTTTGAAAGCCATTTGCGATTTTCGGTACGTGCGTTAAAGATGGTTGCCACGTGTCCAGGGTGAGGGGATCAAAATCTATCCTACGTATAAAGCAGGCCTAAAATGAGATCAAATGTCTACATTAAAGCCTTATTCACAGAAAATTTTCTTCTCTTTCTTTTTAAAAAAAGGAATAAAAAGAGCCAAATGAATCGTAAGGAGAAATCGAAAACACGGAGAGAAAATATCAAATCATGAATAACATTGCTTTTTGAATCTAATGAAGTTCTTTTATACGAACTTAATCTTTTAAACTAAGAGCATAAAAAGGAGAAACGGTCTGACGAAAACACGGAGAGAAAATATCAGATCCTGAATAGCATTGCTTTTGAAACTAATGAAGTTCTTTTACACAAACTTAATCGCTTAAACTTAAAGCATAAAAAGAATTGCAAGCAGTCTCTTATTCATGCAATGAAAGAGGCAAATTTTGAAAGGAATCATTTACATCAGTCATCAATTTTTGTTGCCCTTCCTTTGACTCTTCTTCTTAGCTAGAAGAAGAGTTGCTAATATTGAAAGGATCTTTCTTCTTTCAAAGGCGTCTTAGAAATCTGATATTTTTTTCAGAACAATCTCTTAAATTGGCAAGAATTTCGCAGCATCCTTTCAAATCAGTAAAAAATTCTAAATACATAAAAAAGTAATTCAAACGGTAATTAATCCCTTGATTGCTAACTGTTCTAAGTTTAAGCGTTTCGCGTATGCGGCCGGCAGCAGCGATCGCTGGAGACTGATTACTTTTTTGCGTAATATGGATATTCTCGGCTGCATATTAACACATTATAATATAGTATACAATCCAATTACTATTACTCGTTCACTCCAAAACGGATCCGAGCATTTTTCTTTTTCATTTTCACTATATATTATTCATTCGCCTAGTTTTAAAAAGTCATAATTTGATAATTATAATTTATGTATTTGGATATTGAAAATTGAACAAATAACATATTGCAGATACGCTATCGATAAAAATTTCCTTCTAGGAAAAAAAAATAAGAAAATTAATAGCTCATTTGCATATGGTAAATCTCAAAAGAAGTATCAATAGATAATCTGAAGTCGCATTTTGTATATTCGTTTAATGTTTCCTGCAGATAACACATTTTTTTCCCCAAGCTTTTTATTGCATTCAAAACTTTCGAAAGGTAATCCGTCTATCCGTCAGACAAAATGATTGGCTGAACTAAAGCAAATAGCCAACCAAATAGTGTATCATTGAGAATAAACAAATGCACAAAGTTTTAAAATTAGCACATAAGAAAAATAGTTATAAAGTTAAAGCTTCGTAAATATTAAACACGTTTTAAAAAGCAGATTAATATCCTTCTAAAAAGTTGTCAAACGAAAGGATCCACTTAAAATAAAGAGAGTGTTTAAATTCATATCGACAACATATTTAGAAGAAATTACAGTTGTATAATTTCATATAAATTTATAAAGAAATTTTAACTTTGACAAGATAATATCTCTGGTATTGAGTGAACATTTAAATTATTTAGCAGTTTACTTCCAAAATTATTTGAAAATTCTATATATTTAAGAAAGGGAATAATCAAAATCCGAAACTTTTTAATAGTAAAGAAATGTTTTTGCGATATGAATAATTACAACCACTCAAATATTTTTCTGAAAATGAAACAAATTTACGAAATTTTCATGAAGTTATGTATGAAAGTTAATTGTGAGATTATGCCACATCCGTTTGAAGAATATTAATCATCATGGTGATCAAATAATACTCTAAAAAACAACGAAATTTTGATTGCCTGGCCAGCCGAACAATTATAAATCATCCTCATTATGAACACTAATAAGGAATGTGTATGAACTCTCTTCATTTTATATAGCTTTCTACTAATACAAGAAGCTGATATGCTTTAAATCTAGAATATAAAATATTAAAATGCTTAGTTTTGAAATTTTAGTTTTAAAATGCTTAGTTATACATAAACTTAAGTTGGGTTTGCAAGCATCTTAAAATGGAAGAAATTAATGTACAATGCTTTTAGAGTATTTACGCATTCCAAAGAAACATTTCATTAAAATTGAATTTAAAATCAGGTAATTATACTGTATATCAAATCAATTTACATAATTTCCTTATATTTCTAAGGAGGTATGATTAATACTTCAATTATCATTTTTTATAATTATTTATTATAATTAATAATTATTAATAATATTTTGACATCCTGAGATTTCAAAACTCATGAGAAGAATAAATGTTTCATCAAAAAATCAAGTTCCATTTGCATCCGCTAGTGGAATAATCAGCAGAGGATGGACAATTATTATCGGTCATGGAATAATTCTCTCTTTCGGTAATTTCTCCTTGGGCATACTTGAATAGTTGGTAGCAGTGCAAAAATAGAGCGAAGCTTAAAAATTAATAACTTATCACTAAATTTTGAAGTAATTAATATAAAAATTCAACAAATCTCCACACGATTGATTCATATTGACAATCTCTACTGATAATAAAGGAATTGTTTTTTGGACATTACATTTTCACCTAGAGCTACCAGTTTTGGCATGGATATATTTTGAGCAATGAAAATATGTACCTAAGAGTGTTTTTTTTTTTAAATATTTTAACCAGGTTAAAAAATAAGCGGGATTTGGGGGGAGGGTATTTTGATGATAACTTCTAAGAATATTCCAGTATAAGAATCTTTACACTATTTTAAAGTTCAAGAAATTATCTTTTCTTATTCGGTTGCTACAAAATTCTTCAGATTCAAATGACCTTTAAAGATATTTTTAATTACTATATTTTACTGCAATATTTTCATTGTTGTGGATGAAGTTCAAATGCCTTCATTGTTTCTTCAAATATTTAATCACATGGTTTTTTTTTTTTTCAATTTGTTGAAAGCTAAGAAAGAAGAATTATATTTATTATCTATATAATCTATATGAAAAATAGGAAAATGAAATGACTGTATGACTAAAAATAGATGAAACAGTTATATTTTTATTCGCACTATGACTCATTAGATTTGACTCTTAGGATAATTCATATACACAATAAACATGTAAGTTTATTAAAATGACTACTTTAATGTCGGTCACAATTTGATATTCTAAAATATGCATTTTTGGGAGAAAATACAATAACATTTAAGTTATGCATGAGGGACTTAGTTGAAAGTAAGCCCAGCCAATATTCCCGGTGAGCCAGCTGATCGCCAAAGGCAGCCAGTTTCTCAAAAGCGTGGAGAAATTTTTTAAAAATTTTAGAAGTCACATTTGTCTCATGCAATTTTTCATTAGGCTTGCATCAATCTTTATTCACAATATTTGAAATCCTGTGTAATATTGTGTGGCTTGTGAGTAATTGTATATTGGTTCTGGTCAGATCGTGGATATGACGTAAGAAATATGCAACATAATCTAAGAAATACGCAACCAAGTCTATTTTGATAAGTAACAGACATAAATGAATCAAGATTTACCAGATATGTAAGAGGTGGGACGCAGCCTGAAGAAAATGCATCAATAATAAGTAAGAAAAGAAAATGCATCAATAATAAGTAAGAAAAGAAAATGCATCAATAATAAGTAAGAAAAAAAATCCGAAAATAAAAAATGTTCAATTCAATTGAATTTATAATAATCATTTATCACGGATACACGCTATGCTCTATAATTTTCTTTATAAGGAAATGCATCTGTTTGTTCGAAATCGAAGAATAGCCGCCATCTCGTTAAAGTCACACTATACTAAGATTTAACAGCTAAAGCATTTGTAGACACACGCACATAAGCATTTGTATTTTGCTTTTGAAATTTTACTCCCTTAATACTACTCTATTCGCAGATTGTCAACAGACTCGAGAAGTTATCTCTAAGCTCGTTGAAAACTTCATTTTGAATAATTCGATGCCGTAAGAGCTACTGTAAAAATTCTATTTATTCCATAATTCGAACTATAGAAAACTAGCTCTAAAAAGGAATACAGCAGGAGAAAAAAATAAATAAAACTTTAAAACTCAGATTCTAAACATCTAATCTTTTTAATGAAAGTTATGAAATAAATAACTTTAATAAAAATAATTACAGTAACATTTTTGAAAATATTTAAAAAAATAGTTCCATAATATAAAATATGAATATAGCATACAGCACTAAGTACACAAATGTACAATAAAACTTCAAAATAAACAATATAATATCGAATGCGATCCGATTTTAAATCCGACTTTAAAAAATATTAGAAAAGGACAATACAATAAAATTAATCAAAAATAATTTTCTTAAGAGAATTAAGGGCTTCAAAAAATGACCAATTAGTGATCAATAAAAGCACAAGGCATTGGCATATTTAAGGAAAATAATTCAAAAATGCAGGCATCATTTTTTTTTTTTTTTTTTTTTTTGCAATTTTTAGTTTTGACTTTGAACTTACCAAAAATTACCATCTGGAATTCAAGCTAATTAAAAACTATGTTAAAAGAAAAATCGCCTTGTCTATGAATTTCTTTTAGTTAAATTCCGTTTTGTTTTAATTTTTTTTTGTCCTATTTAAAATCACAATAAACACTGTAGAAATTAGGATCGAATATACTGGTGTCCTGGCAAAGGGGTAGCGTGTCAACCCCATGTTCTGGGCGTCCCTGGCATGGTCGTTCATTTGTGCTCTATGTGTGAGGTGTGTGATGTGACCCCCGCTGTAAAAAGGGGTTGTGCAAGCGCATGTGGCGCATGAAATAGCCAAATCGTACTCTTGGCCCTAGTTGGCTGTCAGCAGGCATGTAAAGTGCCCTAAGTCACAACAGCAACAGGATCCAATATTAGATGTGATGTAAATATTCCATATTCTGTAGACTTAAGCTGATATTTCTGTTCATTCGTTCAAATCAGATTTAACCGACGAGCTCGATTTTATTTCAAGTGAAAAATTGAAGTCTGGAAATAAATTATGCAAAAAAAAAAAAAAAAAAAAAAAATATTCTTTTATGTCAAAGTGTCTAGTCAAAGCTTCAAATTCAAGTAGTTCAAAAAGTAAAAAAATAAAGTCGTTTTTCTTTATCGCAATTTTTCGACACTAATTGCAGCAGTCTAAATGACTAATATTAATCCCTCCGGATGACTACTACTTGCGAGTGGATCCAGATGAGGATTTGGTGTAGAGGTAGTTTACCTGTTGAGGAACATGAGAGACGTAGAACGAACGTAGGCTCTCCCCTCCCAACCCGATCCAGTGAAAAGGGGTGGCTTGCTACCTTCCCCCTCTTTTTTGTGTACTGGGGGAGGAAAACATTTCATTGTGAGCCGTTGATATTAGGATTCAACAGGGTTCCGTCAGATGAAAGGCAGAGGGGGGTGATTAATTGAAATTGGATGCCTCAAACGATGGGGAGGGTGGATGTACAAGATTGTTAAGTGCTGAAACGTAATATAGAAAGAACAGAAAGAGTAATATGAATAGACAGCGAATCCAGCTGTGGATATAATTTCCACGGCGCTGAAGCCGGAGTAGAAATTTCAGGAATGAAAAAGCTTTGGATAAAATTGCAGTCAGAGGCAAGGGGAACATTTTCAAAGGATAACATCATTGATTCATCTGCTCCCAAATCAATTTAAGTGCACAAAAAAAAAAGTTGAAATCTTAATTAACAATAAAAAATAATGAGAAGTTGAGTTTGAGAACTCTCACTCACTGCAAGAGTAATGAAAAGAATATGCTTTAAAAATACTGCAGGTGCAGCATTCCCCAGTTTAGTATTCACATTTTCCCTTTGTATTATCATTTTTCCGGAATCATTGATATCAATTTTGCTGAAAATAAAATAGTACAAAATCTTATTTGACAATATTCACATTTTTATTATTTTTATTTTTGACAATTTCACAATTAAAATTAAAAATTTGTATTTTAAGCGACTTTTCCGATCTTACTAAATGGATGTGCTCTTTGTATAGCTGCGATTTCTCTCACTAGTAAACATAATAAAGTAAAATCCTGAAATGATGAGAGGCGAAAGACTGACGAAACGTGCTTCATTTTTTATTAATTTGATTACTTTTAATTAGTTTTTTTTAAACACATTTTAAGTTTATTTTGCAAAGACAATGTGTAATGAAACTCAAATCGTTTCTATGGTTGCTATAAATATTTCATCCTGAAATTTTCTTTCACTGGTGAGGCTGGTGTGGTGTGGTGTGGAGAGGGGTGTGCCAGCTCAGGTGTCGTCCTCGTCATCTGACCACGGTTCAAAATTACTGGGTCCGTCCCAAAATAGCCCAAGTGTTGCTTCAAACGGAACGTTAATATAACTAAACTAAACCAAATTCACTGGTGAGGATGAACCCACTTTCATTTTTACATGATAATCGATTTTTATTTAAAGATACTTATAGACAAAATTTAATCTAAAAAATTAAATTTCAGACTTTGGGTCTATTTTCTTACGAAAATTCTAATGAAATGAATTATGCAATCAATCCTTTATTAATTATTTTTAAGTTCTGCTTTCTTTATTTACTTCAAAAAGAAGAAATAATATTAATAAGCATAATGTGATTTTAGCAATGAAAATAATTATCAATATAATTATTTTAAATATTTTGAAATTGTACTGTGCCAACACCAAATACTTAAAAAATTTTGCCGAAAGTTCTTGAAAATTTTTTCATGAAACACACATTTAGATACTTCATTTTCTCATAAGAAACTATAACATACTACCTTGATTATTTATTTATTAATCAAATTTAACTAACAAAATTTATTTTATTTATGAGATATATGAATTTTTTTTCTATAATAAGTCTTAACCCCGAAAATATTGTAATATACTGTCATTAGAATAAAAATGGGTTGACAAATTCTTGAAACAATTTAAGAAATCGATTGAAGAAATTTCTTTATTGATAAAAAAAAATAATGATAAACTGATAAGAGGCAAGATAAATAGCGGATAATCCACTCTATGCTAAAACTTATCGAATAGAAAACATCTCTTCCCCTGAAATGATAACGTTTACTCACGCTTAAAGATGACCTTGAACTATCGATGATTTTTATTAAGAACCTATTACGGTCTCTTGTTCTCTAGGACTGACCAATTAGCCAATTCCTTCACCCCTAATCGGGCCCCTTATAGGTATAAACTTTCGAACTGAGCTTCGTTTATATTCATAACTGCTGTTTCACTCACCTGAAGCTTTTATTTATCTCATTCCCACTCTTGAAATAGATAAGAGACGTGCTTCAAAGCCCCCAAGTGACACGACATTAACGTTAAAAATTAGTTTCTTACATTCTCAGTTTTGAGATACAAAGATGCTTCGACAGCTGAAATTGCGTTCTGTGACTAAAATTCTATCTAGTAACTGCACATTTTTTGCAAAAACTGAGGAATGTTTATCGTCAAAGGTAAGTGATTTTTATTTTTTATTTATTACGAAGTATGTTTATCTTTAAGCTTCTTTTTCGGTTACCATTCTTCAGTGAGAACTTTGTATCCATGTTGAGAAATATTATTTTTTAAATGATATACTACATGTAATTAAAGCACGCATGCATATATTTCTTTTAGGCTTACTTTCCAACTGTCTTTAATGTTAATCCTACAGTGCGTATAATTTCATAATTGCATATCTACCGTTTCCTTCCTTTTCACTAATAATTTTTGGAAATTACAAAAATGATTATAAAAATTCTTTTCTTTACTTACTGTTTTTTTAATTGAATAATATTTTTTATAGAAACGAATAAATTATCTCATTTAAAAAAATGTATTATTTTTCTGTGTTTTTACACTTATTTATATAGTTTAAGACAATTTTTGTTGTAAAATAACAAAAACTCTGAAATTAAAGTTAATTTAATCTTAATAATAAGTAGTAATATTTTTTAAATCGTATTTAATTATTTTCGTAATTAATTCGTAATTAATTTTAATTTAATTTTAATCGTATTTAATCGTATTAATCGTATTTAATCGTATTTAATTGTTAATTCATTAATTATATATTATTTGCTAAAACAGTTAATTATTAAAAATAAATTTTTATTTTTATTTTAAATATGAAACTTATCTTTTTCGCATAGCACGACTCTTTAGAACCCTGGCAAATTACGTCGATAATTTTAAAAAAATTGTATGTGTTTCTCTAATTTACGTTTGTTTTTATTAAGTTAGAACAGATTCTTACAGTAATCAGTATCTGACCTTAATAAGTTATATTTCTGTTTATTCCTTCTTTAAGCAAGCAGTTCAAATATCATTTTATTTAATATAAAAAAACACGTATGGTGAGTTTTAATTAAAACAGCAGGAGCACTGTCAATTTATTTGTAATTTTTATTTTATTGCTGTTGACTTCTAAAATGGCATGGTTTGTTTTTGACATTAAGCATCTTGACGCCAGCAGAATCAAAATTTCCAAAGTATTAAAAAAATATTTTTTTAATTATTGTTAATTATCGTTTCATACAGATAAAACATTAAATCTTTTTAATTTGTTTATAAGATGGGGGAAAAATGTATTTTTATAAACTTTTATTCTGCCGAAAAATGCATCAACTTTAAGGTAATATATCACAGTTCTGTAAATCATTTGGCAGATCATAAAAAGAAGCCGCTTACTTAGGTTTCCTGAGTGTTTACTTCCTTTCTTTTCTTTTGAAGAATGCGACATTTTATTCTCATGCTCTCCTGCACGTGGCTCCAATATTTCAGAACCTCCCCTTCCTACAAAAAAAAAACACACCCTTCAGCATGAAACCTACGAAGTTCAGCCCCTCCGGTTGAACCACAAAGGCTTCTTTGCCTCAATTTATTATTTCTTTCCCTTCAGGGGTAAATCGGGGACTGCCCCCAACAAAAGATTTTTATTTTTCTCGGAAACATGAGTAGACAATAATCCCTCTTCACTCGGAAATGTATTCAGTAGTGTAAATACAGTTGTAGTATGTACACAGTTCATTGATCACTGAAGAATTTTAACTCATCTGCTCCTGTATTCTCTGACGAAGGTCATATGTAGGACATTTCGCATAGTTCCCAACCATAATATGAATACAATTTTGAATATTTATGTTTGGTTTTGACATTATAGGTTCGAATACCACGAGGTAATTAATTTTTCTTAAGGATCCAAATGGTTAATAGAAGAGGAATAAATAAATAAAAATAAAAAGAAATTCAAAAATAATATTCATACTGAATATTTAAATCTCTTTAAATTTTAAAATGTTAATCAACGAAATGTTGATGCATATCCTGCTTGAATCTTTGGAGCTATGATACATTCTGCGGGATGCAAAAATAAAGAAACTAATAATTCTAATAAATAGAATAAAAATATAACCTTTTATCTTTAATATATATGCTCGTTGTTCAAAATAAACTGACATCATTTCTCAGGAAAACAGCAAATAAATCTTAACATTTTTCTTTTTTTTCCCATTAACTTTTAAAACTTATTATTATTGTAGAAATTTAATAGAATTTATAGGGTACAAGATATCTGTTCGTCATTATTTATATTCAGAATAAAAGAAAAAAAAAACCCATTTTTTTTTCTTTTAAGATCTAGAAATTTGTAAGAAATCTGGTATTGTTTTCCTTTCCGTTGAAGAAACTCTATTAAATATATGTGCATAAAATAAATGAGAAAAAAAAAATAAAGAGGGATTTTTATCAGATTAATTTTATTTTAGCACATGTGCATTAAATTCATAAGCTTAAAAATCTTAGTATGTCATTTTTTTAAACCTTCAGTTATTGTTCTTTTTTTTTTTTATCATTAACCTAATAAGTATGTAGAAGACTTTTCTTCGTTAAATTAATTTTACATCATCTTCAGTGTTGATAAAATTACATATTCAGAAACAATAATTAAATACAATGCCTATTGTATATTTAAATTACTCGCTATGTTTCATTCGGAAACCATTTTGCATTACTCCGTAAATCTACCATAACTTAAACCATTCTTCCAACCAACAATTAGTGAATGTTAGTTGTTATGTTTAATTAATCAAATTCAGTAAAAACAGTAGATACATTTAAAAAAATACATTACTTAAGGGATAAGTTCTCTTCAAAATAGTTATTAACTGAATGTCGATTATGATAAAAGGAGAATCAATTTAGATGAATAGTAATATTTTTTTTTCAGCAGCACTGATATTCCTCTTTGAATGGCTATTTAAACCAATTTTTTTGTTAATCGTAACAACGTAAAACAGACATTTATACAACTGAGTGAAATAAAAAGTTGCTGAAATGAAAACCTGTTTTATTTTTTGCATATCAAAAAGAATTTAGACTACAACCAGCATTTTAGAATGTTAGTCATATCAGCGCTATTGATGAAAAACTAATAATTTGAACCAACCGGAATTCCAGAGTATGATAAAAGCAAAATTTATAATAAATAAAAACTTCCAGTCTTAATGTTTATTAAATTAACTCAAATATATGGAAAAAAACATGCCCCTTGTGCATTATTTTGAATCAAAGCAACGAATGCAAAACGAAAAAAAGAATGAGTAGCATTTTCAAAAATAACAGCATCGGTCCTATAGAGTAATTGAAAGAGCAAAGACCTCATTTTACTGTTCTATTTTAGTCCCCGCACCAGCTAACCTTCCCCTAAAATAAAGGTTTCTAGAACTGAAAAGATAAGCAGTATAACCTTCATTCTTTTTTTACTTCATTCCGCTTCTTGAACACCAATCTGCAATTGCACTGAGAAAGCACAAAT
>JAPMOR010042488.1:203722-224929 GCA_026543865.1 Argiope aurantia
ATATATATATATATATATATATATATATATATATATATATATATAAACAATTTAATTGTGTCGTAAAATTCAAATTTATTTCACATTTTCTCTAAATTTTGTATTATTTTACAGATCAGACAGGCATCTACTGCAAGCCTTACGAAAGATGATGTAAGTCTTTATTTAATTATTCATTTGATAATAATTTTATTTGAAAAGAAGCAAATTTAGCATCGTTCTTTCAAGAGTTATGTAATGAGAATTATATTTTAAAAATAAGGATAATAAAAAGAATAAATGTTTTACTTTGCTAATGCTTTACAATCTAATTCCTTCATTAAAAAAATATATTTCATTACATACTCTACTCTTTTTTCTTTTTTTTTTAAAGTATCTAAAATAATTTAAAATAAATAACGAAACTGACACATAAGAAAGCATAACTTGTGATATTTCTGGTATAAATATAAAAAAGAAAAAACTATGAAACTGTGAATTATTAAGAAGAAAAACTAAGCATTGTTAATTAGATGTCTTTGAGGTGATTCTGGATTGAATTGAAATCCTCTATTAGAAAGACAAATTCTAAAGCCAGAATAAGGATTAAAAATTAATATGGATTAAATAAAGCAAAATTGATATTTGAAACAAAAATAACTACGAAATTATTTGTCCTAATTCAGTGAAATTTTGCTGGAAATTAGATTTCCCTTCATCGGAATATTTGTTTAGTTTGATTGTCAATATCAGTCAAACATTTAAAAGTATTTAATTTTTATTTTCAGTCTTTAAAGAAACTGCCTCTGCATGATATCCATGTCAAACATGGAGCCAAATTCGGAGAATTTGCTGGATACAAAATGCCTCTTTCTTATCAAAATCAATCCATTGTCGATTCACACCTCCACACGAGAAAAGCAGTCAGTGCTTTTGATGTATCACACATGTTGCAAACATTTATAAGAGGAAAGAACTGCATAGAATTTCTGGAGAGTTTGGTGGTAGCTGACATTAAAAGTAAGTAAAAAAAATAATTTTTCAAAATATTTAGAACATCGAAACAGAAAATTTACAGTACCTACCCGCATCATCAAAATATGCAGTATGCTATAATCTATGAATAAAACATTGACTCGAAATCCATGAGGCAATATAGTTTTTGATCGTCAATTTGACTGACGATAGTCTTTAAAACAGAATTTTCAAAACTTTTGAGAATGGAAACTTAAAAATTATGCATTTGAATAAAACTGACATTTTACAAACGTTTGTTATTCATGAAATATTTTTCAGTAATTTGAAATACAAAAATTTGCGTAGAACAAGGCTGAAATGTTTTTAAAAACATTGACCAAGATATTATACTAAATTTACCAAAGTATATTTCTGCTTTCAGAATTAAATTTACTAGGTATTGGAAAGCTCATGTGGCCCTACACTGAACAAATTTTTTTATTTAATAACTCCTGAATTGCAGTGTTAAGAAATATTTAAATATTTTTTTTTTGCCCATGATTTTTTCTCAAAATTTAAATGTTATTTGCTCTAAATTAATTTCTCTATATAAATTGTACTTTATTAAATATGGAACACTTGATTCTTTACTTTAAGTTCATGTCATTGTGAAGGTTACTTGATGTGTAATGGAAGCAGATTTCGTAATTTTGAGTCGTCCATTGGGAAACGATATACCAGATAGACAGAGTGAGCGGGATTGTAAAAGCTCTTGCATTTGCTGCTATTAAGACGAAGCATGCATTCGCTTATACCTCATTTTGAAGTCAAATATAATGAAGGGACGAAAAAGTAAAATTATGTTCCGTGCGCTATTTCACCTTACAAAGTAACATGCTGGAAGCGAAACAATCGTATTTTGACCCGGGCGCTTATTATATTTGCTACGCCACCGCTCTGAGTTTGGAATTAAGGCATACATTTGTCTCCACTTTCTAGCCATTTATATGGCTTGAGCCTGAAAACGCTTGACCCATGCCATCAGATTTAATACACATCCGGTTCAAATACAAGGTGGATTTTCAAAGTAACCGACTTTCGTGCCAGAATTTTCGAAACTAAAGTCGAAATCTCGAGCAAGACCTTTCAGCAATTTCTAAATTATGATAGTGATAGTTAGGAATATCTGAAAAAAAAATGATAATGCCAGAATCATTGTCCGTTATAAAAGGAATGTTCCAAATATAACAAGGAGTTCTAGTTATTTTAAAGGAGAAAAGCAGAAGTAGGCAAATTGTTTCTGAATTATTGAACTATTAGGCGATTCTACCTTTTTGCTAAATTTAAAACCGAGGATTCAAAGTGATTTATGAGTATAAAAGTATAAATTCTCGATTTCTTTATGCAGATTTGAAAGAGAATCAGGGGGTTCTCACTCTGATGACAAACAACAAAGGTGGAATAATTGATGATATGATCGTAACAAGACTTGATGATGAAACTTTGTATGTAGTCAGTAATGCTGGCCATGCAGATAAAGTTCTCAACCAGTTAAAAGTAAGTAATATTGCTAATGTATTTTGAAAATCAATTTCCTTTATAATTAAATTAGCGTCCATCTTATTCTTTATTGTAACGTTTTTTTATTTGTCATGAATTGAATTTTACACAAATGGAAGAAATTCTTATTCAGTCATATTTTACTTTATGAAATATCACATTTTAATATTTGCTAAATCGAAGGATAAAATAATAATTATCATCTATTTTAGAGCAGTGTAAATGATTTTAACGCAAGAGGTTTCCAAGTGACAATAGATGTTCCAAAGGATTTAACTCTATTAGCATTTCAAGGTAAGTTACGGAAATAATTGTTTTCCACAAAGTTTTCCTGTCTCATAAACTTGTCTTTTCTAGTAAGAAACTAATAAGAAAGAATGTCAAATCAAATAGGAGCTCCATAACTTGAAATCCCTTGAATTTTCAGCTGTAATTTTTTTTTCCTATTACATATGTTTTAAAATTATCTTAAAAAGAAGTAAGAACATATTTGGAAAATATAAAACAAAATACCCTAGTCAAATTTTCGAATATTTTTCGCAGTATTTCAATATATTCTGATAAAAAAAATGTTATAAAAATAAATCTATTTTAATAGCTGAAATTTCATATGAGCCTTGCTTTGTTTTATTTAAGCATCTTTAGTTATAGCGTTCAAAGAGAGATAAAATTTCTATTATACTCAATTTTTTATTGAAGGTTTATTGATTTTTTATTGAGGGTCTTCATCTGCAAGAATTGATTAGTTTCTTGATTGAGGGTCTTCTTCTGCACGAATTGCAGAAAATTTTGAGAACAGAAATTGAAATGCTCTCTTTTTTGACTGGAAACCTATCAGTGAACATCCTAATTTCGACGGACATTTTTGTATGGCTTCACCCATACAAATCCTCCATAAATAGTTCTGATGAAAGAGAGCAAAAATAAGATCCAGGGTCATTCCAGCTTCCTTGAGAAATGTCTGTTCTCTTAAGATTTTGCTATATTTTCAGTCTTTATATTGCATTTTTTTATATTAAATATAAATGTCAACATTTGCCCATTCCATTTCTCATTGCAAAAATATCAATTCTCCTTAGGAAATGCAATTTTTCCTTGCAATAAGAAACGCGTACAATGTTTTATGACTATTTTAAAAATAAGAAAAATTAAATCGTTAGAAAAAAGATTTAAAAAAAAAAAGACTGTTTTTAAACATACTCTTTTATGATCTTATTACATAGCTAAACAATTTTTATTTTAATTTTTTCTATTTTTTAGAATTTATTTAATATTTCATTATTTTAAATATTTTTTAATTTTGTAATCAATATTTGCTCAAATTTACAACCTGATGGCGCCATTCGAGCAAATTTCAATTAACCCTTTCTAGGGCCGTGGGAAGTATACTTCCCACCAAATTTATCAATCTTTGTATGAAATTATGTAGGTTGGAATAAGTTCTGACAATTTTTTTTAGTAAGTCAGAAACTTAGATGCTTCAGTTCTTTATCTCAGACAAAATGATGTGTCTTGATTTGTTATTTAATTATTAATTAATCAAATTAACTAATTAATCACATTAAATTTATCTAATAAGCTAAATGAATCCCTTTTCTTATTCTAATTTCAAGCCTAAAAATATTTTAACATAATATGACTAGAAAAAAAATGGCCCTTTAAAGGGTTAAATTAATCGATTAATATATATTTAAAAATATTTTAATCACATTTTATAACATTCTTAAAATATTAAAATCGTGTATTATTACCGACAGCGTTGAAATGAAGTTTCAAATCTCTTGCAAGATCATCAAAAAAATCAACGAAAAATCGATTCATTAATTCCATATTTACAACCATGAAACAGATGAAGTTAAATAAAAGCATATAACATTTCAAAGAATTCTCATGTTATAAATATAAGACTGAGTGATTTGTATTAAGTATTAATTGAACTTTTCGGTTTTTTATTTCAGGTCCAAAAAGTGCGGAATTAATGCAAATCCTTGTCGAAGTTGATATAAAAAATCTACCTTTTATGTATACCACTGAAGGAAGTGCTATAACAAGGCTTCAAACTAGAATCACTCGATGTGGCTACACTGGAGAGGATGGATTTGAGGTACACAATCACATTAATTTATATTTAAGATTATCGAACACACAACTGTCATTCTGAATTAAGAAAGAAGTCCCTTTGATTTAGAAATTCTAAATGTTCAAAATAGTTAGAACTGATTGGCATTCTGATGGCTTTCTTCACGTTTTCTTTATTGTCTAAATCAGTAGAAATATTTTCTTCTAGTCTTTACAAAAGCTAATAAATAAATAAATAATAGTACAACTTTTTAAAGCAGCCTATTTTTCCATCGTTCAAATGTGTTAATAGTGTTGAATGAACAAATTGACCAACATGATTCCATTATCCAATAATTCTCCTTTCTTTTTCAGTTGAGTATGCAAATAGATCATGCTCAGGAGTTCTTAAGCTATACTCTTTCCAATTACAAAGAGGAAGTCTGGCTTGCCGGTCTTGGAGCCAGAGATACTTTGAGACTGGAAGCAGGTCTCTGTTTAGCTGGGTCAGATTTTAATGAAGATATCACACCTATACAAGCTGGCTTAGCGTGGACTATTGGTGAGTTAAGACGGAAACAAATTTGAACCAATATTATTTTTAAATGTTCATGGAACTCAATCTTCCCATATTTAAACCGACTGAATTTATATTTGAATAGAATGAATTTAAAATTGCTTACACCGTTTAAATTTCAATCAGAATAACATCTGGAAACGTTGTATTTTATTATAGAAAAGTTTCAAGTAATCTAAATGAAAAGTCAAAACAAAAAGAAAAATTGATAAATTTCCTTGCTAATTAATGCAAGAAAGAAAAAGGAAAATGTTGTTGAAACTAAAATTATCGAGTAGGTTATCTGATGGGAGTAGTGGTGGTCTGGTAACAGGCTTTGATATTCCAGAATCTTGGGTTTGAAACTCGGATTCACCGAAGATACACCGTGTGTACGGGGTTGATATTGATTAAATTCATAATAAATGAAAGGGTAACTCGCTAATATTCTGTTCAAATTTAAAGAATGGGGCGCTCGCACTGGTGTTGATTTCACAATTCTAACTCCGATTCAAAATTATGAGGTTAGTACCAAATTAGTTCTCTTCTGGTTTCGGAATGATAAACAAAATCAACGGAACTAAGCTTACCCGATGAAATTTGCCACTAAGGGAAATACTTGTTTCTTTATATGTTTGTTTAACATGTTTTAATTTATTAATATTCGATGGAGATTCTAGAACTAGATTGCAAATTAGTATTATTTTATGATAGGTAAGCGTCGTCGAACTGAAGGTGGCTTCCCAGGATCTGACATAATTTTGAAGGAAATGAAAGATAAACCTGCGAAGAAAAGAATAGGTTTCACATCCAAAGGGCCATGCCCAAGAGGTAAGCAAAAATAATTTATTATGCTACTTTTCCTTTTATATCAGTAAAATTACTGTGAAATAAATCTGTAAAAACTTTTGAAATTAGCAGTTTTTAAGCTATAGTATATATGAAAATGATTGGAAAAGGTATGAAAGAAATATTTTCCCTTAGGGTGTTAATTATTTCAAAATTATGTACAATTTATGTGCAATTTAATGTACATTGAACAATTATTGTACAATTTAAAATGTACAATTTAATGTACAATTTATTTTCTCCATATAGCAAAAAAAGGTAAGGTACTTGGAAGATTGTTAAATCAAAATAAGCTTATTTAATATATATATATATATATATATATATATTCCGTAATAAATATCCAATAGAAGGAGCTATTTGAAATTTCAGAAGAAAATGTTTCTTTTTATAGTTAACTTCAGTGAATATTCCTATAGGAAATGTTAACCCACATACGTAG
Organism: Argiope aurantia; assembly: GCA_026543865.1. Taxonomy (NCBI): domain Eukaryota; kingdom Metazoa; phylum Arthropoda; class Arachnida; order Araneae; family Araneidae; genus Argiope; species Argiope aurantia. Next base: position 210,124 of record JAPMOR010042488.1, read on the forward strand.
ATAGTCATAAAGCTATATAGATAGCCTCAAAAATTGCATTCCTGGGTTATCTATAAGGTCATATTGGCGTAATACCTAATTTTCATTGTAATATGAACCATTATTTTGTAACATTTTCTATTTTGTTTCAAGATTTTGAATGATAAAAACAATTAGAATTTTATCAAACAATTAGAATGATAAAAACATTGCTGGAATTTTGTTGCATGGATACAGTCCACATGAGAATTGAATGGTGTCAGTGTGTTATAATTAAATAATAAAATTACTCATTTATTATGATCATGCTCTGAATAAGTTTTTAGCATTAGGAATCACTGGTGTTTCAGAATTTATATGCAGGAATATATTTATATCTTAATACTATAACACGGATAACTCTAATATAGTATTATTATTTTTAATGCAATATTATTTAAATGTTAATCAAATATTCCAATAGTTTAAATTATAATGATGCAGGAAATAAATTATAATGATTAGGAAAATTAAAACCAATATGATGATTAATTACTAAAATTATAATGGTGTAGGAAAATTATGTAGGAAAAAAGTCGCAATTCTCTTCTTACAATAATAAACTGTCAACAGCATATCTGAATTTATCAGATTTCAAACATAAGGTTTTAATTTTAAGTGCTCTCGCTTCATACAGTATCAAAACACATAACCAGATTTTATGGTTCTCTTCTCTTTTAAAATCAAATTTTCTAGTTCTCTCCTCTTTTAAAATCAGATTTTCTAGTTCTCTTCTCTTTTAAAATCAAATTTACTAGTTATCTCCTCTTTTAAAATCCGATTTTCTAGTTCTCTCCTCTTTTAATCTCTGCTCTCGGTTCATACAGTATCAAAACACATGATCAGATTTTCTAATTCTCTCCTCTTTAATCCCATTTTTTCTTTTATAAATTTTTCTAGGAGGAGCTGAAATCAAATCATCAGATGGTGCAGTTATCGGAAAGGTGACTAGTGGTTGTTATTCACCTTGCTTGCAACATAATATCGGTATGGGCTACGTGGAATCCCAGTTCGCTAAAACTGGAACAGAGCTGCTGTTTGAAATTTATAGACAAAAAGTCAAAGGAACTGTATCAAAAATGCCGTTTGTACCTACTAGATATTATAGTGGACCTGAAAAGAAATAATTCTTTTTGAAAAAGATTTCATTTAATCTTTGTTTTATGATTTTAACATATCATGCAATGTCATTCTTCATCTTGTATTTAAAAGTAGCATTTATGTTGTGTTTTGCTTACTCAAAACAATAGCTAAAGTTTTCGAATATTTTTTTTAAATGTTGGATGTTCTGCGTGACTATAAAAAAAAACATTATACTGAATTGAATTGATGCAAGAGCTATCCATGTGCTTTGAATTTATCACATTTCAAGTTATTTCATTGAAATAAATGAATAAAATGAGTAAAACTATTCAAACTCATGAGTAATCACTAATTTTCATCTAGTGCACTATTTTATGATAAATTAAACATGAACAGCATTTAATTTGTCCAAGAATGTGCAGTTTTAAGTGCTCCATATACATTTTTGAAATGTGGTGGCAAATTTTAGCTTTAAAAGGTATTTTGTTTTATTGTATGCTGTATGGCAATTTTATGTAATTGTGTTAATCGTTTACTTTTGGTAATATAATATATGTTTATCTTCTTTTGGAAATATTATATACGTTTATCTTCTTTCGATAATATTAGATATGCAGTTTTTGAAGAAATGTTTTTAATAAAATCTTATTTGTCAAAAAATTGAAGTTATTTATTTATTTATTTGCCTTGTGATTAAACATGGACAAAATAAGCTAACACAGATTGACATTGTCATCATACAAATCTATTTATTATCAATCTTTTACAAAATGCTTAAGAAAACTACACTGGAAAATTACACCAAATCTCTAATAAATATGCTTTAGACCACATTTTCACAACTCTTGAGGTATTTGTTCAATTTCCGGCGTATTATGAAGGGAAAATATTTATATTTATTATATATAAATAAGTCACATGTAAGCTCCTTGTAAGTACAAACGATTATGATATGAAACACGGGCCCGCTTGTGCAGAATAACTCTGACAAAAAAATAAGACTTTCCTTCTTTAAGTAGTCACTAGTCCTCTTGACTACCATCTTGAGGAGTTGTTCCCAAGTCAATGCCTTTGACTTCAAGATATTTACTCACCATAGTCTTCCAGTTGATGACTGAACTAATTGGTCGAAGATCTCCATGACTTCCTTGTGTGCTATGACGAAAATCTTAAAAAAAAAAGTCATATTAGAGATTATTCTATAAATTGAAATCCTATTATTTTTATATTCTATGAAAAATGGAGTTTCCTTATGAAAGTACAAAAACAATAGTATTAGAAAAGCAGACTTCCCAGATATGATCAGCTTCGGAACGCCATTAAAAAATAATATTTCTATTTAAACCCAACAAATGTTTTGATATTTTTTTCATGAAAAATGTATCAGCATCATGTTTACTTATTGATAAAAAAGTAACCTACAATGAATAATAAAGAAATGAATGAGGGAAAAAAATAAAGTCGGCAAAATTTAAAAAATGCCAAAGGACAAACAAATCGCGCGTACTTATAGAATATTAAGATTTATTTTTTGATTCGAGTAAGATAAATTAAATATTAGAATCTATTGAGGTTATAACAGCATCATAACATTTTAGATAATTATGCATAAACATATATATACTTTAAGTATTAAGTACCGGAATAAAGTTAACTGTGTTAGAATTTCAAGATCAAATTCTGTATAGAGCCCATAATCTACATTAACAAACAGAAAATGCCTGTCTATCACAAGCAATCTTCCAAAATGGTGAACAACAGCGGCATGAAAGTAGCACATGTCATTTTAGACCGATTCTGATAATTTCAATGTAATTTGTATTGAGCTCTTTTTGAAATGAAAATAAGTAAAAGAAAGGATTATGGCAATTGTTTTGAGAAAAAAAAAGTCATTATTTAAGTGAACTTAAAATAGCAACTCAAATGCCTTTTTTCATGGTCTGAAAAGGTACATGACGAATGACAGAAGTACCAAAAAAGACCAAGAAAGTGAACTTTTGAACCAAGTAAGTGACTATTAGGAGATTTGACGGAAAGTCAGAGACTAAAGAGCTTTATTTGGCTGTTGAGTTCGTCTTGTATGGACAGCGCGATAAAGTAATTTATCATTACTAATGATGTATCATTACTAATTATGTACTAATGATGTAAGAGTATCAAAATGATGGATATAATCAAACTTTAAGATAAGTTTTTAATAACAGATTTAATAGAATTAATTGTACTGATTAAAGAACGTGTTTGAATGTCCCAAGGGAATACCAAATAATATTACTAATCGTTTCTTTGTGAGCTGAAATTGATCATCTTAGGACAAAAGTGGAAGAAAGGAAAGCAGTTCAAAGAACCTTGAAAAGAATATCAGAAGGAATGGGGTCTTGAAATGCATTTATAGTGAGTAGAGTCTGAGCCGTTGTTTCACTTTTAAAGTTCTAAATGATAAAAATGAATGTCTACGATGGAAATGGGAATACTAATGTTTTATCTTTTTCAGCGTTCTACCTTTATAACCCCGGACATCACTATCCACTTCGCATAGTACCTATACTGGCTATAATCGCTGAAGAATCGTCAGTTTTTATGGAAATTTAATTTTTAGCTAAAATACAATTTTGAAATAACTTTTCAAAGGGGTAGATGAATACGACTAAAATGATTTTTTATGTCTTTCTATCACATAAAATGAAAAGAAAGACATCATAGGTTATTGAAGAAATTGTTTCTCTAGTTGAAATTGTTGTTTCTCTTCATGTTCTTGCTCCTATTCATAAAAATAAATATTTTAAATTTCATTTGAATTCCGACTCATTTTTCTATGGATCCTCTTTATAAAATTGCTTTCTACCCACTAAGAACGCATGTAAGTGATACAATATTCAGTAACTTCATTTTTAAGTCTTAAAATTACCAACCTGTTGAGCCTACTCAAGGGTGCTTTGTCACAACATAAAACTAAAACTAAAAATGGGCTTTTGCTAATGAGAGGTTGGCAGAGGATGAATGATATCACTTTCATACATACCATACAATAAGGGACATTCATAGAGAAATACCGAGAAAAAGGGGCAATTTGTTTTAATGGTCGCTGTATATATTTTAGTTAACGCTAATTGATATCTGGTTTATATTTGAGAAAAACATAATAATTTGGCTTCTGAAAAAAATACTTGTTTGAGGGTAGATATATGTTTAATCATGATCACTTCCTATAAAAAAGAACAAGCAATGAGTTGTCTCAATAGATTAGTGTTCCTGAGGGTTGATTGATTGATTTGGTGTGACAGACAAACAGTTATTAACATTTCATCCGTTGGGCTATAACCCATGACCTTCTAAAAAATCACTATATTGATTTCATTCTAACTTTGAACCAAAAAGGAATTTAATTATAATTTTAAACATTTTAATGGTAAAAATATATTTAAAGAATATAAGTAGATAGCCATCTATTTTTTTAAATATTGCATAAATGGTTGTATCAGTTTAGAAAATTCATACAGAATAAATGGATGAATATTCTTTCTTGTTTATAACGTATCTGCTAAAATTATTCATTGACAGTTGTGATAACTGTTTTGTAAAATTAAATTTAGTGAAGGCGGCATTTACAAAATTGTAAAGCATTAGTCAGAAAAGAGTGATTTTCTCTTTGCTTATTTTAATGAGGTGGCATTTCTTGTTCTTTGTTACAGTTATGATGGGGTGACAAATTAATCTAGCCCAGAGTGCTCAGATTTGTTAAAAGACCCTGAGCATAAAAACCAGAGTTAGCCATGTTGGAGTTAGAGTGTGCCATTTCATAAAATTCCTGTTTTAAGTGAATGTCTGATGACTTTTTTTCATAATTTAAAAAGATTAACACGATTTTTTTTCTCATTTATCTGAATATAAAGTGCTCACATTTCTCCACAAAAAAAAAAAGTAGAAATTCATTTCCAAAGATATTATTTCCTTATTTTGAATTATTTATTCTAAAGATTTTTTAAACTACAAAAATTAAAACTTGTAATGCATATATTTTTGAAGAAAATTTTTCTGTTAAGAAAATCATTGTAAAATTGTCCACTTAAGAACGATAAAATGGTTGCATGGTTAAACGATTCCTAAAATAAAACTTGAATTTGCAGTTAGCATTTCTAAAAATTATCAGTAAATTGTCGAAACCATATTATACATATTTTTATTCGGAAACAAAATAATATGTATAACATAAAAATTTACTTGGTGAAGTTTCATTTCACGTATATGTCTAGAAACGCGGAAGAATACAGAGATCAGTAAAAAAAAAAAAAAAAAAAAAAAAAAAAAAAAAATCTCAAAATTGTAGTTCAAATTAGGATTTTTAAATTTTAGATTAAGAAATTATACAGGTTTATACAATAATGATAATAATAGAGTCAATAAATTAAAAAAGATTGAGAACGAAAAAGAACTGAAAATAAAAAAGAAAGGAGTTCTATGGAATATTATCCTTTGGAGAGTTTTTATTTTGTATTTTATATGTATTTTTATACATTTTATTTTTATTTTTTATGTATGTGTATTATTATTATTATTATATTTATGTATGTATATATAATAAAGCATCTGTTGCAGAGGAAGATTACAAGTCGGGATTTTAAAGTTCGTTTTACCAAAATAAACCAGTCATTGCATCTATAAATTAATTAATAAATTGCTTTTTCATCATAAAATACCATGTCGCTTATCATTTATATTCATAAATTTTTTTTTACATCAGAAAATTTTTTTTATTTTGATTTTAATTACCAAGAAATATTTTGAAAAATATAACATTAAAACGGAATTTTGTAAGATTTTAATTTATGTTTATTCATTATATTTTCATTCAATAAATTTGTTTGAAAGATGCTTAATGATCTTCATTATTCTCCAGAAAGACGATAGTCATAAATTAATAAATGATTCTAATTAATTGACTAGATAGAAGGGCCCAAGAAAGAGAAAGAAGCCTTTAACTCCTTTGATAATTGAAGAAAGGTGGAACAAGAATCACGAATTTATACGAACCTATACCTCTATTAGAAAGCATGTGTATTATTTTTACTGCATGTGTATCTCCTATAATCACTTTAAATTAAACTATGTATTTTAAATAGCATTTTACATTTTAAGAATACTCTATTTATGATGGTCGATGCATAAAAATATAAATGTGACATAAACTATTTATATTTGAAAGAAAAGTTAAAATGTTACATGAAAAAAAAAATGAAAGTTACAAGTTCTTCGATAATCTTAAAAGCAATAATTCGATACTAAATTTAAATTAGTAAATGTTTATGTCAAAACATGGAGCAACTAATGAATTTATGGCTAAAACTGGGAGATTTCAAGCCGAAATGGTAGCCATATAAACTGATGATATAAAATGATATCATACATGTTTGGGGTTTTCAAAACGAATTGAAATGGAGGTAAAAAGCAAAAATCGGGAAATAAGGGACGTCCTCGACAAATTTGTGTGTGGAACCTGACCTGAATTCGCTTAATTTCAACTTTAGGTCAAAATCTTGTATAAAATCTTAAAGACCAAAATCACCAAATAAAATGATTGAGTGGGGAGCTGTAATTCTTGGAAAGGAGACCGCATTACTGCGCACCACCTGTAGTCTGACCCTCCCTCCTCTGGGTTGCGCTTCGCCATCTTGAAGCGTTTACTGTAGTCTTTTGTTTACCTTGCTGTAGCCGTTGTCTTCTTCGAGGCTTAACCCACGCAGTGCGCGTATCCTAGCAACCCGGAAACTCAGAGCATCCTCTTAAAAAAGGTAGAATTTATTTCTCGCTTTTTTTTTTTTTATAATTTTAGTTGAAGATTAAAATTAATCTTCTTTTAATAATGATATTATTTAATATATCAATACCTGTTTCATAGTTTAGATGAAATGAAAGAATAAGGTACATATTTTTCTGTAATTTCTGATAAATCATACTAAATTGAAGAAAACCTGTCAAAAATCAATACGTTTAGGTTATCATTATTTGGCAGTTTATCGCCTTTAAAAGATCATTCACGTTAAATTATAATGTGCAAATTTTAATCAGATCAAATGAAACTGTTAAGTATAAATTATTTATAAAATCATCTTGATCTTAAAAATTTCACATAAACTTTCCAAATAACAGATTTAAATTTAATGCTATTCATTCATCAATAATCAATACTTTTTATAATCGGTTTTTCCTATCTTCATATATATATTTCATATATAAATAATTTAATGAAAAAATGAAATACCCGATTTTTTTTCCATTTGCGGAAGGGATCGACCATAAGATAAAAATATTTAGACCACAGGAAATGATACCTCTTTGATTTTTTCTTATATGTATTCAATATGGAGAGTTTTGCCTTAATTTATACAGTAGAGTCAATAGATTCGAATAGATATTTGGATCTTTTTCCTTAGAGCGAATGGGTCGCAAATTTCATACATATTTATAATTTTGATGAAAAGATATCATAAAATCTTTTATTTATACATTAACTATTTTTATTATCTTTATTATCATGATTTTATTATTATTACTTATTCGCATGCCTATGTATATATAAACCAATTGACATCCACTCTTTTGACGTTTCGGTCCATAATTTGAAACAAATTTATGATCACAGTAATAAAATTATACGCCAAATGTTACTTATTTAGCTCGTTGAATTTTTTGTGTTATCGTATTCCCATGTAGCTACAGATGTCTTATTGATAGATTTCGTTCTAAATTTAATAATAATATGCAATTCAGATGTATAGAACAAGTACCGAATTTTATCTTTCACGCTTACTGTGGATTTGAGCTATCCTGTTCACAGACAAAAAGATAAAATTTCAGAAATGTTATTTTTGGATTGATGGAGATTCAAAACGAGGAGATTCTTCAAAACCTCGACTTTGAAGTTCCTGAGATCTACAATATTTTTCTCTCCATACTTTGCATCCCAGAAATATCAAAAGAAACTTTGATCCATTATGAAGAATAACGAGAGATTATATCTTCGAAAGAACTTACCTACGGGAGATACTTGTATAGGTCTTTTTCTCATTTTTCTATTAAACCAAGATCTTGCAGCTCCATGACCAAACAACCATAAAATTGTTGTTCCTTTCTCCATTTTTGCCTCCGATCTTCCAGCCCTATTTTGAGCTGAAAATGAAATAATAAAATTAATTAATTATAAATTACAAATAATTAAATATTTTAAAAAAATTGGTTGGTAAATTGATGACTTTACTGAAATACGTTATGAAAAAGTATTTTGTTCAGTATAATGTGTTGTCAGAAATTTCATATATTCTTTGGAATGAATTGTTAATTATAAGCAGTTAATTATATCATTTACAAAGAAGGTTCCATATATTTAGTGCCTGCAATTATTATCAATTGTGGATTGCTTTGCATGAATGTTTTATCGGTAAATGATAAATCGGTAAATGCGATATATATTTCCTATTTACTAAGATTTTCTAAAATTAACTTAGCAATTAATTTCGAATTATTAATATGATAGCATTCTGGAAGACTTCAGTTTTTTTTCTTCCTCTAAAATTAGCAAGTTATTCAGCTTCCAGAGTGATTATTGCTCTCCTTACGCTGGATGATTAGATAGAACTTTTCTATTTCTATTTTTATTAGAGATTAGTTTCGAAACTGAAAGGCATCACATTTTGCAGGATATTTTATGAAAAGGGAACAATAGAATCTAAAATTCCATGTTAAAATTTAGATACATCATCATTATAAGAATGTTGAATTTTGAAATTTCCAAAGCTTAAATATGAATTGTGTTAAATCCTTTCTCGTTTTTAATTTGAATCTTCATGACTTTATTTTTTATTTTTTTGCAGACTTTTATTCATAAAATTCTTTTCTTCAGCAAATTTTTTTGAAATGGATGGAGCAAAACTCATACTAAATAAATTACATTGATGCTTTCTGGTTGGTAAGTATTCCAGAAAATACAAAAATCCTTGTTAGGAATTACATCGTCAACAAGGCTTTCATACTTTCTTTTAACAGTAATTATCGTGAAACTTGAGTGTTCTATGCTTTGTATGGAAAAGAGGGGTGGTATTATACATTATTAATGATTGATTAAAGTCTTGGAAGTTATTTTTACTAATTCGATAAAATATAAATTATTCATTTCAAAGAAGTAAAAATAAATAATCGATTAAATTATCGAAAATTTTAAGCTCTAAAGTTTAATCACCTGTATTACAGGATTTTAATTTTCAAAGCCATAGTTTTAGTATACAGTAAATTCATACCCCAATTATTTTTTTAGAACATGTTATATAGTATTTGATATCATTTTATTTATCTGCATTCTATTATTTTGCTGAAGATGTTTGGTGTTTATTTTGTGGAATTTTCCTGCTTTTCAAAAAAATAACTTTTGACCTTCTTATTGTTTTCTTCATACATTATATTAATTGTGCGATCAAAAATAATTTTATACAGGTTTTATAAAAGTAGGTAATTTGAGGTATGCTCATTTTAGTGTCACTCATTTAGCAGAAAAATTGTACTATATTTCTATCTTTGTCAGGTTAAACACATCGATTAAGGAAATTTCGATAGCTATTTGTAAAATTTGCGAAAATTTTATTTAATAATATATAGTGGCATGCATTTAATCAAAGAAAATCAAGCTGCGCTTCAGCAAATAATTTGGCAGACAAAGCCTTGAAATGTATTTCAGTTTCTGTTTCCTCGAAAACTTTCGAATGAAGACAATTCCATTTTTGTATTGTTTAGAGAGAAACCCCGTTTAGTAAGTAAGAAAAATAATTAATAGTAATCCCGTTAATAGTAAGAAAAAAGAATAAAATAAATGAGGTAAAATTATGATCAATTGTGAAAAATCTCATAATGATTCACAGTTTCTGTTCCTTTTATTATTTCTGTTCTTCCAAATGTTCTAGGATGTAAAAAAAAATGAATATTTAAAATAAATATATGATATAAGTTTGATCTCCTTAATTGTGCATTTGGTTCTGTTAAATTCATGTTGAGTCAAAACGAATTTAATTTTATGAACTTATATGGGGAATTTTTTGAACTTATATGGGGAAAATTCTGATGAGTTTTCTCAAAAATGATTTTTTTTAATAGTAGTAAAAAATTTCATGGCAAAATACTTCATTAAATGCATAAACATTTTTGTGATCCTTCTTTGTCTTTTTCCCTTAAAATTTCTTCTTATTTATATTGTCTCCATTATTTCAGTTTCAACTGCAGCAATAAAGAGAGCATTTTTGGTGGCGAAGAGAATTAAGACATATTCTGGAAACACAATTGGTAATTTATGAACTATATCAATTCATTATTGCCTTTTGGACGCAGAAGATTTTGACAAAGTGATTTTAGTTCTTGCATCCCCAGAAAGTTGTATCGAATTCCTGTTTTAATAAAGGTAAGTATTTTACAATCCCAATCCTATAATTTAACTCTATATGCATTTTGTAAGAAATGATGCAACATAATTTTTAACTTCCAAATCTAAAAATGTATTGTTATTATTATACATCTGTATTTGTAAATCTTATATGAATAATATTTAGTACATGTAAAAAAAATTAGATTGCTTCAGAGCCAAGCCACCGAGGGCTGTTTAAAATATATGTTGAACTTTTTATCTGTTTTAATCTAAAATTATCTTGTACTAAACTAAGTTTTCTGCTTATTTCATAGAAACACAATCTCAACCCACAATTTTCTATAAAGATAAACAATCAAACTGGAAATTTGTTTTCAAGTTGAATACAGCCATTTGAATCTTTAACTTTAATGTTTAAAGAAGAAAACGAAATTCGTTAAGTTGTTTTTTAAACTCGCATCTTTGAAAAATATGTGAATAAATTATGTATCTTGCATTTTCTTTTGATTAATAACAATAGGCTGAATGCTGGCAACGAGATTATTGCTAAGTTTAAGGCTCTTTATCACAGGTTTCATTTGATAAATTTTACTTTCGAATCTTAAAACCATAACCTTTAACTTTAACTTATTGCCAGAAGATTCATTTCTTAACACCAGTTTTACTAACATTGGCACGGATTTTTCTCTTTTTTTCATATTAAACCTTCCATCACCTTTCATTCGCATTCTTTAAATTTAGTTTTCAAGGCTTAATATAGTGACATTTTTCTTTCTCTTTCTAATTATTTTCATAGTTTGGTCTTGATGAACTCCGAAAATTCGAAACAAAGCTTTTCATCATTCTAAGGTTTTATTAAAGCTCAATCCACTTTCATATAAGATCACTATTAATATGAATAAACGCACCATTCATAGGTTTAAAAAATTTTCAAGACCTATCAAGCCCGATCAATGAAATCATTTCGATAATTCTGAAATTTTAATAAGAAAAACAAGTAAATCATCCATGAAGGAAAAAAAAATGCATGGCAAAATATATAAATTTTCCTCAAAAAAATCCGTAATTTGTAGATTATTAGATACACAACCCAGATTAATGACGCGTTACATTGTTTTCTTAAAAAAAGACGATTTAAATTTAGTCTTACTCTGAGAAATTTTTGTGAATTAAAAAGTCTTGTGTTGAATTTTCGAATTTCGCCACAGTAAAATTATTTTCATAATTTATGAATTCGTCAAAAATTCTCATAAGATTATTGAGCATTAATTGTGTTTTAAATTAGGAATAATTTATTAGAATATTAATAGTCAAACAAGTTTGACTGAAATTCTATTTTACTCAGACATTACATGATATTTGGCCCCGAATCTGCTCTCTGCATATTACAGAAAATATGTACTTTTTAGGGAATGGTACAAAATAAGTAAGAAATAGTCTCAAAACTTACAATGATGGGATTTCTTGTTGATCTATATTCTTATACTGCATTAATTAAAAGCAATATCAAATATAATCATAATTACGTAGTACCAACCAAACTCAAATAACATAAACTATATTAACAGATATAGGTACTATAGCTATATGAAAAATTACCTGCTGTTTTTGCTTTCCATCGTTGAACAAGAGTCGGAATAAATGTTAAGATTATTAATGGAGGAGGAGTAGGTAGAGTCATATTCATATTTCTTATTAGCTTGGCTCGGCCATATTTCCATTCTTTGTCTGATTGTGACTGAATGCGTTGATATGTATTGGACATCATAGCAATTAATAAATTTATTAGTACTATTACAGTTACCATCATATATACACCGAATACTACTTTCATAATGATTTTGGCGAAACCTGGGCTAAGATGCATTGGTGGCATGTAATCAGGCTCTACTAGCCCAAATAAAGCGTAGAAAAGCATCTCAAATGTCCCTAAAGGTGACTGAAATACTTCAGCATCTACAGATATTGTTCGGTTACCAGGATCAAAAACTGGCTGGTACACCGCGCAGATGTGTAAGGAAAATCCTGTTAAAAATATAGCTAAAATGGCTAAAAATCTCATGAGATCTTTCATAAGATCTCTAATAATGATAGCCCAAGGTCCAAATAAGTGGTGAAATGTTAAAAAATTTAAAAACTCAAAAAACGCTAAAAGTAAGCATACTGCTAAAAGTTGGTTTCTGATGTACAACATGACAAGCCTGCTGTCATCAATAAAGAAAAATCCTGCTATGTGAATAGCGACTGCTATCATTCCAAATGTGACAATGACTAGTTTGATCCATCCTAACCCGCCTCGCTCCCTAGGATTGACATTAACTGCTACCAAAAATCCTAGTATCCAAAATAAAAGCAACCATTCATGGGGATGAGGTAAAAGTTCAGTCGAACTCCATAAGGGAAAATATGGATTTAAAATCGAAAAACATAATAAAAATATTAGAAAAATATGAGATACGAGGTAAGCCATAAATTTGATGATAGGTATGTTGGCTAATCTATGAAGAGGGAGTGAACATGCCATCCATGTAATAGGACAAAAAATGAATGCTAGGAACAGCAATATGATTTGCCAAGCCGGCCATTTTAAGTTTCCCATCCAAACATCCGAGAGATACTTCTGTACTGCTGAATGAGCCACGACATCTTTTCTCTCTAGTTCGATGAGGACATCGAGGAATACAGTGTTCTTGTGATCTCCAGCTTGAAGAAGTGCTCCAGCTGTATTATTACTTGCTGCAATGGCCAAAAGATCTGAAGCCAGTGTCTCGCAGAAAATGGCCATGTTTTCCAAATCCCTTGCTCTCTCTTTTTCACGCTGGGCTAAGTCTTCATATCGACGAGACATTTTTACAGCTGTATCTATGGGAGCAGGTGAAACGAAAACGAACTCCAACAATGGCATGTGATCTCTGTTCTTTCCACACACCATGAGGTCCACCAAAAACTAAAGATATAAAGATATTTTTAATAAACAGAACCTGTTAAATATTAAAACTCATTGCCAATAGGAAATATAAAACTTCTGGTAACTATGATAGAAAAGTAGTTTGAAAAATAGCAATTGAATCTACATTAAAAAACAGCAACAGTTAGTACAGAACAGAAATGCTTCGAATGTTTAAAACTGATAAAAAATTAAATTAGGAAAATTAAATTTAGGTATATATTTTTGATATTTAACTTATTGAATGTAAACTGAAAAATCTTCAGTGAAATGTAAGAAAAACTGCCATTTAAGAATCAGTTATTCAGTACCAAAAGATATTAGCATTTATAAATGCATTATTAGATAAGAGTGAATTTTGCATTAGTTTATACTTCACCTGAATTAATAATGATGTTTGATTGGATGAATCTTTTCCTCCATTCAAAGAGGCTGGTACTATGTTAAATGAGTAATCTGTTTTCATGCAAATAATCTTTTAAATGAGTATTACGAAGCAGAGTTGTACAAAAATCTCCTACTTTCTTGTAATATTTTGATTAATTGTAAACTATTCAAATAAATGAAATCGGATTGAGATAACAAAAGGAATCAAATGCTATCATACCGAAGAATCTTCCATAAGTGTTACGGTGTTATGCTCTCTCTTGAACAGATATCGCAAAACGTCCAAGTGATTAGCATTTGCTGCAATACTTAAGGGTATTTTCCCATCCTGTAACAGAAAGATTATCAGAGTTAATTATTTCGGTATTTTAATTCTGTATTCCTATTAAATTCAGGGTATTATTTCTGTTTAACTTTCGAATCCTGTAAATCTCTTACTTCTAAAAAATGATATAAATAGTTCGTTTAATTTAAATCCTAATTAAAATATAAAAGCTCACAGCACAACTATTCTTAGTTGTGCTTGGAGTAATAACTGTTGTTAGTAGTTTCAGCTTCGAGATAGAAAAAATTCCAAATGTGATTTTAAAAAAATGATTTGCCGTGTTAGTGGATTTGGTGCTTGCTACATCCGTCGGGACTTTTGGTGTGGTGCCGAAATTTGGAGATAGGGTTGCCAGTTCTAGCGTCGTTTCCATCAACTGACTACGGCTCAAAACGATTCATCTCAAAATAGCCGTATTGTTGTTCGAAATGGGAAAAATTAAACTAAATTAAAGTGAAACCAGAATAATGTTACAAAAATAATTAGATAAAACTATTAACAATATTTAATTCTATTTTATACTCTAGCTTGGTCTTGGGTTTCTGCATAAAATGAGGTTAGTATAAAAATATATCTATATTTTCATGTCTTCAGGACCGTAAAAATTTTATCTAACGTGAAGCATTTCTAGATATCATGAAAA
>JAPMOR010042488.1:224939-251369 GCA_026543865.1 Argiope aurantia
CATGAAAAGAAATATTGTATGTCATTAAGAGTAAAATAAAATTTGTTATTTCAAATGCTACTATTTCATCTTCTCTATAAGATTTGAATATTGAATACTATTTTCTGTGTATAATACACAGATAAAAGACAAAATAAGACAAAAATTGTTGGAATTTGTTTCTAAAGATTAAAAATGATATTCTTTTCAAAATTACATCTATAATAATGAGTAATTTTTCTGTGATCTTACATTCTTATGATATTTGAATTATAAAACACTGAAGAAAGATATTAATACCACAAAATAAGTTTCGATTTTGATATGAAAAACATTCAAAATTTATGTGAAAAGATACATATATCCAATTTTTTTACACATATTATTCTATTCATGATAAATAAAGCCTTTATAAAAAATGAGTCAAATATCTTACCGTAGCTGCTGCTATTGAAGAAGCTCCACTATCAATCAGAAGATGGATCATGTCCAAGTACCCTTGTTTAGCAGCATAATGTAGTGCTGTCCAACCATTCTGTATAGAAATAATTTGTGCTTATTGTGGTAGCCGATTCAATTTCAAACATTTGAACGAAGATGAGCTTCAAGTACTTACATTATCTGCTGCATTGATATCCGCTCCTTGACCAAGAAGAAGACGAACTATATCTTCATGACCATGAGCTGCAGCCATATGAAGGGGTGTACGCCCTTTTTTGTCCCCAGAATGAAATTTATCTGTTATTCGACTCAAAATTAATCCTGCAACTGCCAAATGACCACCTCTTGCTGCCAAATGTAGCGGCATAGTTGCCTATGAGTTATACAAAATTTTAGATTAATTAAGATCCCGCAAAGGAAATAATTTTGAAAAAGAAAAATAATTGCAAAAGTAAACATTTAATTAATCAGTTTTTAACCCTACAATGCCGTTAAAAACATTTTTATTTATTTAATAAGAACTACGCGAATAGAACTTGCGTTGGTAAATTTATAAGTGTTATAGGTGTGAAAATAAAATATTAGAGACTTTAGGTAAAATAGCTTCACTGAAATTAATAAATCTATTATTTCATTAATTTTCGTGTTTTTTCATAACAAGGCGTAAACTTATTTAAACTGAACTAAAACCTGAAACTTCTTCTACAACATATCTTATTTTGCATGAAGAAATATCCCACTACTCCATCAATAAATGACATATAAAATATACAAATGAACCATTCGGGAAATAAAACAAAAAATGTTTAATTAAATATATTTTCTTGTAAAATTCAATGAAATATTTGGGATGATGGGTAGTTTTGTGACACAATTTTTGCATATTTTTCTAGAAGAATCAGGCAGAGCTCAGTATTAAGATTTCACCGATTCCAATTCATCTGCATGGTCCCATTTAAGGTCAGATCTCATAGTCTCAAAAACATTAATTTGAACAGTATTGCATAAACAACAAGAACTCATTTGTATTCTGTTATACCAAAAAGCAGCTGACATCCCTTGTCAAACTGAAAGTTTCGTACAAGAACTGATTTTAAATTAAAATTATACATTGTATTTTAGTTTCATAAAATTCACATTTATCATTAAGAATACTAACTTTCACGATTATATTTTTTAAAAGGCGCACAACTTAGCCTGAGTTAAATATAGCTGATTTAAATACAGTTTAATGAGTTAAATATAGCTGTTTTCTAAAGCTGCTTTAAAAAATTAGTCGTATTGAAAAGTCATTTGCATGAAGTTAGCAATTTCATTTCATACTTCAGATAAGAAAGGAAAAATGTGAAATTTTATAAAATAAATCATAGTAAAAATATATACATTGAGAAGATCTATAGAAAAAAAATGTTGTTGAAGATATCAACTCAGAATTTCTAAGCTTTTCAAACTAAATGAGATACTAAGATTTCATACTAAATAAATTGTTATTTTAAATCTTTAATATTTAAGTATTTTCGATTCATTAAAATTTGACTGTCTCAATAATCATGATTGATGATTTCCAATTTGGTATGCATTATTATTTGCAAATTCAGTTAGGACCAAATCAAAGTTGAGAAGAATTTTTAATAATAACTTCCTTTACTCATTCTTAGTTAGTGTGATTGTAATAATAACAGTTGCTCAGTTTTACAACATTCTTTTAGTTGTTGTTACATGTATAGTCTAAAAAGCAAAGGTCGATTTCTGGAAAAGATCGCCAGTCTTCCATGACAGAATTTGTTTTCTGAAACCTGCACTACTTAATGGCTACCGTTAACCTCTGATACCTTATCATTGGTTTATTCAGAGAATTCTCCCGCATCGCTTATCATAAAATATACAGGCATAAACATTCCTAGGGGCTCCGTATGTCTTATCGACTGAGTTTTCTTGGAATTATCAATGACCTCTGCCTTTTGTTGAATTACTTTCAATTATGCCCCAACTTGAATATCAACACAGATCAGTGTTTATTTATGTGGAGTTCAATTTCCTTCTATATCATTCGACGTAGATATGAGTAATAAGTGAACGCATGGATAAAAAAGAACGAATCCTTTTAGTGAATGAACTGTACCAGTCATTGTTCGGTTGTAATTTTATTTTGATGATGAGACTGGTATAAATCGAATGTTGTTCATAAGAAGAACAAATAATTTATTAATGTTTGTATTTGGATTGTCACAGCGTAATATCCCGCTGCTAAATTATATTATGTTATTTAATTTAATATGTGAATAATTTTCTGTGATCAATTCTGCATAAAGGAAACATGGTATATTAATATATCTGAAGCGAAATTAGAAGCAGAACTTTCAGATATGCCATTTTTTGGTTGGGTTTTTTTAACTTCAGCATCTTTTAATAATTTTTCATTTTGTAAGATATATTTTTGTACAGCTGTGAAAAAAACTCAGCATAATTATGCTCTTAAATTCCAAAGAGAAAAACAAACATTTTTTTGAAAACTACAATTTTTGATAAACTATATAATTAAAATATTATAAAGGTTCAAAAAAGGACACGAAAACCAGATTCAACAAGATTATGTAAAAATACTTTGCTTCAAAATATTTCAAACAAAGTAATAAAGGCAACCACTTAACATTGCTGATACTTAAAGTGTGTGTCCACGTTAAAAAGTCGATTTTTGAAGGATATATGGAATTAAAAAAAATAATTCTTAATTTTTCAGTTTCTTATCTTTATAAAAAATCGTTTGGCTCTTGTTTATCTGTGAATTCTAGGACACTTTCGTTAATTTTTATATTTGCTTAATATACGTCTTAATGTTATTTTACATCTTCAAATTGGTGCTTTCTCAACTTCTAAATTTTCTCACAAAAAATATCATGCATTATAATCCAAAGTATATTTTTCGTTCAAATTTGATATTATAATTTCTTAATATGTTCTGCAGTTTCTAAACACAGAATAAACACTCTATTTATGTAAAAAAGATTTCACAGCTGCTTCAGTGTTTCGTGATGAGAAAAAAAAAATCGAACAGTTCATTTTATTTACGAAAAGAACCTCAACATTTAAATACTGGATCATAATAAAGCTCATTTCTTAGTTCAGACATAAGATAAAATCTTTTTTCATTTACCTATAAAATTCTGAACACATGTTTTGAGAAATTTCTGAACTAAAAGAGTTTTGTTATGTACCTCTTTTTAGCAATAAGAACCATACTTTTTCCAACTTTTAAAACACTTGGATTTTAACCGATTGGTTTTGTTTTATAGTGTTTTTAATCTACTTTATGCAAAATTTGAATAAGAATATTTTATACTAGCCGCCTTTTGCGACCAGCCGGTTCGCCAATATTACCGCTCGCTACAACTTTCAATTAAATATTTTAAGTAACTGGTCTCTTAATAGATTCTCAAACAAAACATTTTTAATCTTCACATTTTGATAGTCATACCAAACTTATACTTTTGTTTAGATCGTTTCGTTCAATTTACTCTATATATTTTACTAATTTGTTGTCATTTCCGGTAAAACGTCAACTTTAATTTAAAGTGAAAATGATGAAATTGCAATTAATATAAAGATATTTTTTAATAAAACCAAGCGTTTTATTTTATTTATCATCTTTATTGCTATTTATTTATTACTATTATTATTGAATATGAGTATTGCAAACAGAATATCTCGGTATTTAAGTCTTATGTGAGCTACAAAATATTTTTGATAATTTATGTAATATCTCAAAGAATAATTCAACAAAAATTTCTCAGATTTAGCATAAAATTCAGTTTTTAGTTTTGCTTTCAAAAGGATTTAAATGAAATCAATAATAATATTTTGTTCCAGCCTATAAATATATTTCAAAAATTATGAAATCTAAATTTAATGCAGTAAGGTATCATATTCTGAGAAATATTCTGGACACACCAAATTTTAAATAAATGAATGAATGTTTCTATTTTCCACGATCAACTAAGACTTATTTATGACGTTTTGAATGTTAAAAATCTAGAAAAACTCAACATTTTCATAATCTTAGGCCAATTAATCTTAGAAACCTGCGCGCTGATTGGCGTATTTTTTTTGAAACGATCGATGGAAAATCTAAAATTATCCTTTTTTTTTATTGAATAGTGATATTCAAATTTTCATAAATCAGTCAGTTTAAGTGATTGATTTAGTTGAATGGAAATTAACTCTTTTTATTTAAAACATTAGTGTTTCAAGAGCATTTTGTTATTCGTGATTTCGACAGCAAAAGCTTTATGTAAAATCAAAAATTCGTTATTTATTAGAGCATTTATTGGATTAAGTTACATAAAATATAATCATTTTTCTATTTAAACCATTTTAGTAAATCTGTTGTGTTCGTGCGTCAACAAAAATAGAATGCAGACAAACTTATTATGAAACTAAATCTTATTACATTATAGATAATATTATCAAATTTACATCAACTTATTTTCATTCAAAATTCTAGCATCGTTTTTAAACAACAAATTAAAAGTTCCAAAAATATCACTGTTGCCAATCTGAATTTCACAACTATTTACAAAATAAAATTTATAATTATTAAAATAATCGTTTGCTACTTTTAAATAAAATATTTACGATTTATGTCGCAACAGATCTTTGTCTTACTAAAGGTTTACGAATTAGCTGTGTGGCCATGATTTGAATGGATATCTTGTTCATATTAAACAAAACTTGCCTTAAAATAAAACTTATTTATTGGATTAATAATATATAGAGTGTAAAAGATCATAAAATAATTTTTCTTGAATTTATTTTTTAGAAAAAATAATATTTCATATTTGTTTCATTTCCTACAGACACGTGACGAAAATTATATTTTTGCAGATTTCATTTCCAAAAAGATTTAATTTATTTTCAGTTAGAGCTTTAATCAATGTGATGGCAACACTTTGAAAAAAGCTATTTTTTTTCTCCTGAATGCGAAACGTGCTTAATCCTCATTTTTATTTTTGACGAAAAAAATTATTGAAAAACATAGTTAAAATATTTATTTAAAAATTCATTAAAAATAGAAATTTAATTTTAAGATTAAAACAGTAGTATCATTTAAAAGATAAATTTTTTATCTTTAACTTCATGTAAAAATCTTTTTTGTGCGGTAATATTTTCGGCAGTTATAGCAGAAACACGTCAAAATTTCGCTTAATTTTTAAATAAATAAAATTCTAATTAAAAATTCGAAAAAATAACCCCCAGGTGCACATTCCCGGCCTCCAAGGTATACGCGTGCCAAATTTGGTAGCTGTAGGTTGAATGGTCTGGCCTGTAGAGCGCCAACACACACACACACACATTGAGCTTTATTATAAGTATAGATATAGATATATTTTTTTAAATGTTCATCCCAAACGTCCTCACACACCCTAAAATTAGCATCTTTTTAATCTCATTCAAAGTTTGAAATGGAAATAATTCATCATGAACAATGGAATTTACACTATATTACCAATTTAGTAGCAGTATAATACAAAATCAATTTCTTTCTTCGTGAATTTAATCATAAAATTCTAATATAGCATGAAGAAATGACTCCATCTAAATTGAAATCTAAAAGCATGTCAGAGCAGCAATTCTTCCAAGAATCTGAATATTCAATTTTAATTTGCAAATATGATTTTCAAATAATCATTAATAACATACAATATAAATTTGATTCAAATTTTGTTCGGATTTGTCTAGATGTTTAAAATCAAGCACAGAAGTAGCATTGGAAATGTTTACCAAGCGATATTTCATCAATACGAAAGTTTGATATGCCTTTTTTGAAAAGTAAAAATGTAACAAAAAATCATCAGTGACGAAGGAAAGGACGTTAAGAAAATAATTATATTTTTTCTCTTCCATTTGTCATCAGCGGTTTGAAAAATGTTAATGGCGCCCAGAACTTGCTATTATTTCCACCCATTCATCAAATTTGATTTTAAAAAATAAAACAAGTACACTATCTCCATAGTTCATCTTAAAATGGAAGCCGGGAGAGAGCATCTATTATATCCCATATCCAATAATCGCCATACCATTGCAAATCTTTCTTTTTTTTTTTTTAAATCAAAAATAACTTATACAGTTGTTTAAATATTTCATGCATAATTATTCACGAACAATACCATTTCAATAGAATATGAGAATGAGAAAGGCATTTTTTTTACTTATATGCCTTTTAACATTGTTCTTGTAATAATGATTAGTAGAAAGTAGAAAATACATAAGAATTTGTGCAAGAGCATAGTAAAATGTATCTGAATCATCAATTCAACCTTCATTTACCATAAATTTCATTTAACCCAATATGTTTGGAAAGCTCATTATTTAATTATATGTTAAATATGAAATGTGAATCTAATGCAAAAAGTCGTTATTGTTTTCAAAAAACAAAAATTATATCGTCATCATAAAATGCAAACACTAAAGCAATGTATTGCTAGCGCAATCGTACCATATTATTTACTTTTTAAATGGAATTTCTACTAAATTTTATCGAGTTGTTTATGCCAAGTATTGTGATGGATAAAAATAAAAAAGTTCTTTAATTAAAAGTAAATGAGAAAATTCTCCCGAATGGACCAATATTTTTATTTAGCAGCTCTCGAAAATAATTATTAATAATTTTGTGTTTCAAGAAAAGAAAATTACTTTTATTAATAGTAGATGTAAGCAATAGCATTTATAAACAACTAGACTTCGTAAAATTTTTAACCGAATGTAAAAATGGACCGAGGGGGCACAAGATGATCATAAATAACGAGAGTTGTCTTATCCATAATCGAAATTAATGATGCCATATATCATTAAAAGAAAAAATAGCACCATTGCGAATGTCATTTTAAAAATCGCATGGGAAACTTCTCCTGTTCTTAGTTTCAATTCGATAAATATGAAATTCTGAGTCATAGCATTAATGTAAATGCGTTTGCGACAAGAAACTCATGAAGTTGATAATACTATCTGTTATTTACATTGTTTGTTAACTTATTTATTTAAAATGAAAAACTATTCTGTATATTTTAATCAACCAAAACGTGCACCCCCAATAAGCGAATGCTGTAGTGAGTGTAATGTGACATCCAATTAAGTGCATTCATCTTACCATTCCTTCGCGAACGATCTTTGATGAACGACCAGAGAACTGAGATTACAACATTGACCTGAATCTTTCACCAAAACAATTTTGTCATCTCTTATCTGCCGACCTCTGATGCAACTCAGTCCCCCCAAGAGTACTATAAATTCGCTTCAGTAACTTCGGATAACTGTTCATTCCTGATGGCTTTCTCCGAGTTGGGTTGCCCTTGG
Source organism: Argiope aurantia (assembly GCA_026543865.1). Taxonomy (NCBI): domain Eukaryota; kingdom Metazoa; phylum Arthropoda; class Arachnida; order Araneae; family Araneidae; genus Argiope; species Argiope aurantia. Next base: position 232,710 of record JAPMOR010042488.1, read on the forward strand.
TTGAAAATGCTGACTTTACTGATTCTGATGCTGTTTATTATTCGAATAGATGTGCGGGCGATAAGGTGGCATTCGTCAACCACCATGCGGTGTTCCATGTTGGAACACGATAAGACGGTGGAACACTGCATGGTGGTTGGAGAATGCGTCTTTGTGCAGTCTGGGTCCCTGCTGCGCCCTCGTAAGTAACATCTGAATTTATTTATTTAACTATTGATGTTTTGTTTTATTTTGGAGAAAAACAAATTTAAAAGTCAAGTATAATTTTCATTCCTGATTTTTAGTGAAAATTCAGACTTTGTTTAAACTCGCAGATTTAAGTGAAATAGCAATATTTTCGACATTAGACCTATGCATCCGGGAAGCAATTGTTTTCAAAAGATATCAAAAAATGTTTCATACTATAATGAGCTTAAAAGAATGGAAAGCAGAAAAATGTAATACTTGTATAGCAATTTCAAAAACTATATAGATCTAAAAATATTCTAAATATACTGAATTTTTTTCCCTTCTTACACTGGATGTACATCGAACATCAAAATTAGTTGATTTTAGCAAAACAGTTATCTTGAGGGAACATTTATGAATATTTTTGGCATCATTTTGCGTTTAATTCTTCATTCGAATCAATTATTAGATTATACTTCTTTCCTCTTAAAAACTAAGATTGGAATAAACATTGGATCATTACAAAATAAAAATAAAAAAGCAGAACGTTTCAGCAAGGATTGAATATGAATTGTGCCAACAAATTTTTTGAAACTTCTTTCACAGGCGATCACCTTTCAGCTCAAACTCGGTACTGCTATATTATTTGGACTCAGAATTTTTTTCACTATTTAAAGTAATTATTAAGTCAATAAAATATCTCAGAGGTGCATTATTTGATGATAAATGATTTTTTTTTCATTTGCAAGAATTCTTTACCAATTTTAATAGAATGTCTTAAAATAGTGTTTTTCATGATACTTGATGATAAATATTTAAAATTACAAAAATGGGATCGTTTTCAGATCAACCTTTTTAAAAAAAAAGAGCTGCTTTTATCATGCGTGATTCAGTTGGAACTCATAGTTTAAAATGTTTTAAATTTTTACCTTAATTTTTGTATTTATTAAAACACGCAGATAAGTATTTTCGTAAATAAAATGCACATTTATGATTTAGAAAGAAACTTAAGAATAGGGTTTTAATTATGGCGCAGTAATTAAGATAACTTCAAAATAGCTGAACCGCTGCATTGTATAAATGCTTGGATTTTCTGAAACCTAGGATTAGCGGAGTTCTAGAGTCTCTTAGTACTTAATATAAAATTTAAAATGTTTTTTCAGCTATTAAGAGTTTCTGAGCACTTTAAAAATATTTCTTCGTACATTTAATAATTATGAGAAAACTTTACGATTATGCATTGTTCAAAATAATTTTGATGATACCTTGTTATCCATCGTTGAAGAATAAACAAATTTTCAAACAGCATAGAATTGAAAATTTTATTTTAAAAAAATAACTAAGTTAATTTTTAACAAAAATAAACTGGACTCTGTTGATTGATTGTCTTTTTGTGGTAGAAATATCAAGTCTAGCCAAACTTCATTAGCACTCGACATTTGTCTTTAAATCTATGATTTGCTTAATTCTACTAATCATTAAGAAAATTATTCGAAATTCGAATAAATTTTTTCTTGGCTTCATTATAACAGTACTATATTTGTTTAACAGTTCTTAAATGAATTCTCACCCCAGGGTTTGCAATCCTTGAATTTAATTTTCCTTATGCTGAATCCACTGATTTACCCCTTCCTCTCATATTCAAGAATTTTTTTTTACAACATTGTATTTTACTCTCAAATTTAGAATCATTCAATATTTCTTTTCACTTCTTAATTAATTTTTATCTATCCACAAAAATGAATTTCAGAGTTTTAAGAAACGCTTATTATTTATATTATATTGCCAATATTTTATTATTCATATTTATATTAATCTAATCTATATCACTTTAATATATAAATATATTTTTGCTGGTAGTAATTTCAAGTATGTTATTATAATCCTATTTTTTCATGTTCGGTGAAATGTGATCATATGATGATCTTTTCATCAGAGCTCTAAATAAAGCGCATTTTTTTAAATTTTGAATATTCTTTTTCTGATGGATATTTAAATCAGTTTTTTCTTCTCGTTTCAGTAAGCCAACGCCGAATCCAAAAGGTAAGCTTACTTCTTTTTCCCTTAAAATTAAGATCTGCACTAGCATGCTTGATGCCTTTTTTAATATTTTATTAAACATTCGTAGTTGTAGCGATATAACTTGAGTGTCCTAAGTTGGATTGCTTGAAATTCGATGAATCAGGAACCCATCATAAGTAAATAAACAACAACAAAATATATATATATATATAAAAAACATAAAATGCCATAGAGGTTTTAATGAAATAGGGAACTAGATGAAGGGTAAATATGCATCATTGGATCATGTGCTATTCATTCAAATATTTTTACTAAAGAGAAAATAATATATATTGACGTAATCGTTAAGAAAAGTAGTGGCGGATTTAGATATTTTGTGACCTTAGGGACTGCACACATGAAACTTTTCTACTAATAAATTTATCCCTTTATATCGTATTCTCAATGCTTTCTTAACTTAATAATACAATTATGATTTATTTTAAGTTAATTTTTTCTTTTAATAACTTTGTGACAATCTGTGAGCCTTTATTTGTTTATTTCTTATGAATCATGAAAGTGCGGCATTCATATTTGCTTTGAGAATACGCTCATTGTAAGCAACAATTAAATAAACTTAAAGAAATACAGGAACCTGATCAATCTCATTTGATAAAATTTTACTTTAAACCCAATAATGTAGGATTTGTAGAATCGTTACATTTGTATTACACTACATTAGGATTTGTAGAATCAATATTTATTAACTTTTTAAATAGACCTTCCTGCGGCCTCCCTTAGCTTTAGAGACCTAAAGAAGGTGTCTGGTCGGAAATCCGCTATTATAGATAAGATTTAAATATTTTATCTTTCTTATGTCGGTGTAAAAAATTATCAAAAACAATTACTATCATCATTGATGCAAGATAAATATCGATTATTTTAGAAATTACCGCAAACAAATTTAATTTCATATTAAAATAACTGACAAGTGCTTCCAGACTCAGCAATAATTTGATATCAAAAGTTTTTGAGTATTATAGGAAGTACTGAGATAAATACTTTTTTTATACCAGATATCATAATTTCTTTTGCATATTGTCTCCAAACTAAAGTTCTGATAAATTTTAGTTATATCTATTTGTATGTGATTTGATTCTGAGTTTATATTCATAAAAAAAGTATTATATAAAGAAACTCTGCCCTGAAAATGTAAAGTCTACAAACATTTCCTCAAATTCAGTTCTGGGATTTGAATTTTTTTTTCAATATATTATTGATATAAAGCATAGTTTCATCTGAACTTGATTTATTCTTGACGTGCTAAAATTTAGTTTAAAAATGAGAAAAAAAATATTTTGTAACTAAATATGTTTTACAGTACATGTCTATCAAATTTTAAGGATTAGTTTTTAAATTTATAATCTTGTTTAAAATTCTTCTCTACAATGCTAATTTGCGATGTGAATTACAGCATTCTTACTTAAACTTTTCGTTAATCATTAATGATTAAACTTTTCGTTTAATCATTAATGATATTTCGTCTATTTTTATGCTAATTTTAGTTGAAATTCAATTAAGATTATTCCCGTAATGTGACTTGAAGTTAATATTTGAGAACTAATTGTGGATAATTACATTGAACTATCATTTTGTTATCATTAGATTTAATTTAATATTTAGAAAATTTTGAATCTTGAAATTGAATTCTTGAAGGCATAAATTCATAAATTTATCTGATTTTATTGAATGATGTCGAATCTATCACTTCGTTGTTTAAATTGATGGTAATAGTATCTGCAATTCTCTTTTTGATTGCAAATACAGTCTTAAAATAATTCTAAAAATTCACTTGATCTTTTTTTCTAAATCTTTTATTTGGTTCATAATTGACATTCATTTTAATATCTAGTTTCATATTTAAAAGTAACAATTAATTGACTTCAATAGTTCCAATTTTTAATTATTTCGATGCACACATTTTAATTCAAAATAACCAATAAAATGAAATAACTATTTTTTTTATCGTTTCCATATTTTAATGTCTGTAATATTTATTGATTAAATTATATAATTAAGTATTTCTACTAGTAAAGCGAATAAACCTAGTAAATTTTTATTGCAATTTTAAAATGTTAATAGACGTACTTGTAATAAAATATCAGTTAATTCATTTATTTCTACCTTTTTTCCACATGATCACATTATAAGATAAATTTCACGATAACATTGACCATTTCAATTCAAAATAAGTTCAGCCTACAACTTTGCAATTAACAAATCAGTTTAAATACTTATTATAAAGGAGAGGAGATAGTTAAGTTTATGAGACAGATGAGAAAATATAAATTTTTTTTCAAGCATATCCCGAATTTTTTTCTCCGTATAAGAGCAAATATAAATATTATCTTTTAAAGAATTTAACAAAAATTATCAGCTATAAATATTCTTTGCTTTGCATATTTGATGTATAACGTGTATAAAGTCATATATCCGTATTTTAGATGGATCAACTGGTTGGATGGAGGCCCTCAAACTAAAAAAATCTCATAGGTAAGCATAAAATAGTTTGTACAAAATGAAATTTAGCTCCATTTATTTTTCATGTGTGTTTATCTCTTGTTAATTTTTTTATATAAATTTAACTGCAGTACGTGCAGACCAGCTAGCTAAAGAAATTTCTTTTGTTTCAGGTTTTATTTCATGATTGTATTTTATAAAAAGCGTCTATGGAAATTTTTTTTTTTCTTCTTAAAAAAAGGAAATCATCTAAATCAACTGTAGAAAACATAAAATAATAAGTTTCATTATTATATTAAAAATTCTGCAGTTCTAGTCAGAATTAAAAATAATTACAGATAATTAGAAATAACTAGGAAGTAGGATACATGTAATTGCATATAAAATGTAGACAATGTCACATTAATTATGGTTTCTTTGGAACCAGAATGTCGATGTTGGAAAATCTAATTTCTAGTTCTTTATGAACAAGTTCCAGAAAGACCGCGCTTAACTTTTTTTTTTTTGTAAAATCGTGTTTTTTCGGAGAAATTATTTAGATACAAATCGCATACTGATTATATACGGATGTTTTTCAATATTATTAATATTTAAATTAAAAAAATCATGAATGAAGTTAGTTTAAAATATTATTCGAAACAATCTATATACAGATTAATGATAGATAGTGATCTATATTATAGTATTCATTTTACAGTATATCTGACATCACTTACATTTTTGAACTTACACTCAGTTTTACCATGTTGAATCGGGTTCGAGATGGTGCTATATGACATTCTCAGCATGAAAGCAGATAAAAAAAAAACTCTAACAATAAATTATGAAAAAAAAAATGTTTTTTTCTTTGTGTAAAATTGCGTTTTTTCAGGAAAGACACCTACATAGATATAATTAAAAAGCAAAAATATTAAATGTAAATACCTAAGCAATAAAGTAAAAAGCTACTCGAATCGAGGACCCACTACATACGTGCCAACTATGTTGTTACGACCACTATACTGCACTGCTCACACGTCGAATCGGAAGTAGAATAAATTTATTATAATAGTAACTTTTTTTGTATAAAACCCCATTTTTTCAGGAAAGACATGTATATAGATAAACTTAAAAATCAAAACCTTATCTAAATATAAAATTTAATCCAAATCGTTAGAGCCATTTTCCGAGATACACGAAATAAATAAATTTATATATATAAAAGAATTGCTCGTTTAAAGATATAAGATTTATGCAAAAAAAAAGAAAATTTTATGTTTTCTCTAAAATTTCTTGTGAGAATAAAAATGTGCTGCCGCTTACCTTAAATTATCCTCAGTTATCTATTTTGTTAAACAATGATTGTAAAATCATGTTTATAAGTGAATTAAATAAAAAAAAATAAGACAATTATAGCAAAATCATGCTTATAAGTGAATTAAATTTTTAAAAAATAAGACAATTATAGCAAAATCATGCTTATAAGTAAATTAAGTTCGTTTAACAGTTGTATAATCGCGATGCAGTTAATAATATCATGAATGTAGTAGAAATTTATTTCCTATGTTATGCAATATTTTTAAAGAATTAGATGTAGTATTCTAGCAATTTTTAGGTGATTGATATCTGAATTTAATAATAATTTTTTTTTGGAAATATATTCTATATCATCATAACTAGATACAATTATTGGGTCAATTATTTAAAATAATAATTCGAATATTGTATGTTTCTCATTTCTAGAATAATACATCTCATTATTATTAAAACGCTTTTAAGACCTACTTGAAAATTCCTTCACCTGTTAAGCGTTAATGTAATTTAAATAATTTCCCTTTCTGCTAGCTTCCTTGATTTGGGCGCAGAAATAGAAAAAAAAATGAGCATGTGAGTGTAATTTCGTTTTCATTCATTCTTTTATAAGCCAATTTTAAAATGAATAAATTGCAAAATTTTTTCTTTGTTTAAGCATCCCAATCAGATATGTACTTTTCGATACTTGGCGATTTCTAACCGCGAATTAAATAGAATTATTCAGAATTAAATATAAGGCTGCAGGTATATAATTGGTGAATAAACTTAACATCATCCTATGTTTTCGATTGTAGGGTCTTAGATGTTATATTATTTGTTCCAAAAAAATTAACTTAAGAAGAATAGTATAAGCTGTATGGCGATTTTTCAAAATTTTATTTGTTTTGATATGTTTTTATTTCTTGAACTTGGTAGGTTCCAATATTTGACCAAAATAAGATGATACGATCTTGCTGTAATTTTTTTAGTTGCATGCATGTAAAAATTTGACTGATTTAGGTAATTCATGGAATAAATAAACATATGTCAGAAGAAAATGTACTTCGCTTATGTTACTCCATATATGTTAGAGGCCGCGGTGGCCTGGTCTCGGCTTCGGAACCGGTGGGTTTCAGGTTCGAGACGCGATTCCACCGAAGAACCGTTTTGTAAGGGGGTCTGTTGCACGTTAAATCCATCCTGACCAAACGTCCTCCCGCTGGTGTGGAGAGGGGGTGCCAGCTCAGGTGTCGTTCTCGTCATCTGACCGCGGTTCAAATTTACGAGGTCCGTCCCAAAATAGCCCAAGTGTTGCTTCAAACGGGACGTTAATTTAACTAAACCAAACCATATATGTTAGTATTTGTCTGATTGTATGCCTTTATTTTCATGAAGCAAAATAATGCTCGAATGAAGAAAGGAAAGGTATGAAAATAATATAATGCCTGTATGCCATCATAGATGACTGATCACAGAGCACCTAGCATTGATTTTTAACGTTATAATTCTGAAGGAAAAGAACTGAATGTTAGCACGAAAAAAATTCAACTGCAAAAGTTCAGACTATCGCCGATTTAGGGAAATGACTCTCAGTGCATGATTAATTTAATTAGAAGCTCTGAAATTCCAATCAATGTTGGGCATTTCAAGCATAAATTGCTATGATTATTGAAAAAATAATTCAAGGTCATTCTGTTTCTTGTTTAAATAACCTTCAACTGAGCAAATTTCAATGCAGTTTTATTAATTGATTTTCACCCGTCTTAAAATTTGAAGCTATATTTTCTCTTTGTGATATATTAGGAGACCGGAAAGTAATTTCATTTTTCTACATTAATTCAAACAGATAAATTTTTAAAAAGTTTTTATTTTTACTGAATAATGTAAACACTCTTGCAATCAACAACCTTTTGCTATCTACAAATTTTTAATGCCAGATCGATAAAAATCAATTTGTTTTTGAGCAAAATACCTGGAGATGGTATTTTGGACATCATCTAAATTTTCATTTTTTTTTTTTTTCCACTTAGAAAATGTTGTAGCGATCGGAATAAATGGAAATCCGATGGTGTAATATCAGGTGAGTATGATGTGGGAGGCAATACTTCCCATCCCAGTTCATTAATTTCTTCCAGGGTTCGTCTTGCGCAGTGCGGTCTTGCATTATCGTGTTGCAGAATAGCACTTTTTCGGTTGACAATCACTGGGCATTTTTCAATTAAAAACTTCTACGATCTACTTCGACGTAAACGACTTATGACGATCTACTTCTTCATAATTAAGGTCTGCATTCAAATTTTATTCAGGTTCCAGCAGTTTAAAATGAACCACTCCGGGAATACTCCACCAAACATACGAAAACGCTTTTTTGAGAGAGCGACAATGTCTTTTGCGTTTTGGATTATCACAAAGGAGCTATTTTTCATTTCCAGTGATCCAGCGATCAAAAATCGTTCTGCATTGTGCTGATGAAGCAATAAGTTGCATATGATGAATCGTATAACTTTGTTTTATTCAGACCGATTATGCGGGACCCAAACATCGGCTCTACTTAATTTACCAATCTGTTGCAAATGTTCTTGGATGGTAGACTAAGGTTGGTTAAGAGTGTTTATAGTTCCTTGATTGTCTGACAGGGATTTGTTTCCACTTCCACCCTTAACATGTCATTGTTTAAGGCTTTTGATCTTCTTGATTGGTACGAGTCAGAAAGGTCGAGTTTACCAGATTTGAACTTAGAAAACCACCTTTGGCATTTTCGAACGTCTAATGCGTTTGTATAAACATCACAAATATTTTTGGCAACAACCGTTGCGTTACTACTATTGTGAAACTCAAAAAGCATACAATGCCGGATATGCATTTCTTCTTCTTTCTATTTCACCATAAAATACAAAAAAAAATTATTTACGAGTAAAAAAGTTACTCTAACTTAAAATGTCTTTGGCATGACTTTGGAGTACGACGCAATGTGCTGATAAATGACTAACGAATATCGAAATGCTTAGAAACGACATTACTTTCCTGTAACCATAACAGTAATAGTGATTATCGGATCCTACAACAGAAGATATGAATTTTAGGTTATATAATCAAATAAAGGATAATTTATAGATACATTTTATTAGAATTTAAGATTGTGTTCTTGTATCTGATCTCGAAGCCCGTACTTAAATATCGTACTAATGATGATTCTAAGTTAACAGCAGAATATGTCTCAATATTAGTATGAAATATCAGTATCTTATTATAGATTAAGTCTGACTTGAAATAGTTTGATACGTGAACAGTATAATCTTCCGCGGTATTTTCGTATTAGCAAGGGCAGAAGATAGTACGCATCACAATAAATCATGTTCTTATGTTTACAGTTTTTCATAACAAGATTTTTAACCTTAAAGGTGAATGTCTTAAATATTATAGCTAGTTTTTATCTAATGAAAATTATTTCTTCGTCTTTCTAAAGTTTTGAATTTATTTTCTATTTTAGCATTTTTTATTTTTACAGGGACGGAAGAGAGTGGTTCTGTTACAATAGCAGAATGCAGATGCGATCACTCTCTTCAGAGGCATTTGGGATCCATCGCCAAACTGCATGCTCTCTGAAAACTCCAGTGTCCTGTCCCAAATTATAATGGGTTGTTTGTTTCATGGAGCATAATAACACAAGATCATTGCCTTGTCACTCTACGAGACATAGCCATATTCTATCTTTTTGAATGTAAATGTTAATTTGAAATATTTTCTTGTTTTCTGATGGGTTGATTAGTCTTGTGAAATTTAATATTCCAATGTAATAGTTTTTTGAAAGCTGAACCTAAAAATAATACATTATAATCGAACTTCACTATCTACCAATAAGTATTTGGACAGCCATGCAATGGGCCCACATACTCCAGTAGTTTTAACAAGCATCCGTGATTGTTGTTTCGATAAATACAATCCGCAAGGAAGAATATTTGCTTGGTTTCCATGGTCATGCTGCCGTCTATAAGCCTTTGATTACAAAATCCAACCACGCTGCTCGATTGAGGGGGGCACATCGAAATTAGACCGTAAAAGTGTAGAAAAAGGTTCTCTGAAATGATGAATCAAGATTCAATCCCTGCCAGTCGGATGACAAATTCTGGGTTTGGCGAATGCCTGCAGTAAAGTTTGACGGTGGTGGAATTATGATATGTGGATGTTTCTAGTAGTATGGACTGGGAGCCTTGATCCCAATTCCTAGTAAGGTGAACGCCATCTTCTAGTCCACTATTCTAGACAAAATGTGCTTCCTAAGCTGTAGGAATTTTAAGGGTTGAATCCTTGTTATTTCCAGGATGACAACGCCACTTGTCATCTAGCAAGGTCCACTTTGGATTGGTAAGATGACAATAAGGTGAACTACTGGACTGAACTGCCGAGAGTTCAGACTTGAATCCTATAGAAAACCTCTGGGACGAGTTGGATCGCCAAATTAAGGAGTGCAGCAACCGTCGAAAATCGGTAAAGAATACCACTGTCCATCATCCAAATACTTATGGAAATCATGCCCCGGAAGGTTTAGGCTGTAATTGCAGCAGGTGGAGGTTCTACCAACTATTGAATATGAATACATTATGTTTATATCTTTTATCAGAGGTGTCCAATTACTTATTGGTAGATAGTGTATAATCTTACAGAAGAGATCTTTTATATTAGAAAAAGTTTATGTTTCATATTGTATTTTTAATACAAAATTAGCTCATAAATTTTTTAATTATTTACCACGACTTTTGTACTCCTAGAAAATTCAATAAAACAGAATCCAGGTTTAAATTAATATTAGCCACCTATGGCGACCAGTTCGTTCTCTCAAATTATTGGCTTTTGTGGCTGTTATGGAATGCATTTAGAAAACGTTTTATCTTGTTATTTGATAAAATTAGAAAACTTGATATCAATTGAGTTACTTTACTGCAAACAGTGGCGTACCTATATAAAATGGCGCCCATTACAAATACCAACAAATTTTTCCCTGTTATTTTATTCTAAATGTCGGCAGAATTTTCAAACATACCTAAAATTCCCTTGCCTAGATCGACACATGTCAAAGAAATCCTGATAAAGGATCTCTTAGTAAATGCTGTAAGGGAAAAATTTGTCTTGTGACTTGATGTAAACAGATGTGTTCCGCCTGAGATCCACATGTATAAACCATGTCTTCCCATAGAAAAATAAATTGAAGTTAATTCCACTTTTGTCTCTCTCTCCTTTTTTTCTGCAAAACTGCACTTAAAATTAAATAATAATAGATGAAGCATTTTTGAACCGATACGTTCTAAACAAATAACTTTATAATGATTCTTGTATAAAGACAGCCCTTGAATATAAAATATTTCATAAGAATATTTCAAAAAATGTTTGGAAAACAAATTTTATAAATTTAATTACCTTTATGTTAAATTTGCACAGATAATTTTGTCCTTTTTAATTTTAATAATCTAAGCCTCAAATAAAAAGTTAAATCACCTTTTATGTGGAACTTTTAATACAATACTGAAATGTAAATAAAAATTATTCTTATTTGCATCATATTTAAAAAATGTATTATAAATGTAAAATGTAAATTCACCGAAAAGCAACATAAATACAAATAACAATGAAAAAGTTATATATATTACTTTTTTGCCCTTAAGCATCATATGGAAGCTCTGAGTACTGAAATAATTACTTTTATAAAAAAAAATATTGAAAATTCTTGGTGATTAAATTATGGTAACTTGGTAATATCTATAATTATATGTTGAAATATTTCCCGTCTATCGGTAAATTTATTTATCAATATTATAATTAATAATGTTTAATGATATATCTAGCACCCTGTGAAAAAGTTCAAATGCAGTGTATGACATAAAAAGATATGAACTTAAGCAAAATATCAAATATCTGATTCAAAGATGAATTAAAATCAACACATTATTTATTTGACTATGACATGCTTAGATGCAATTTGTTATAATTTTAGTAAAAGTTGTTCATATACATATAAAAATAAATACATTACTTTTACTTTTATAAATACATTAAAATTTTAGAGGCTTTAAGTGTCAGAGATGTTATAAATTTTTCTCATTTTCATCTACGGAAAAGTATTTATGATTCGTACATGGCCAATAGCTGCAATATAGGAAAAATATAAACCGGGATGAAAATGTTTCAAGGATAAAAATTAAACGACGGTGTTTTCAATGTTACCCTCATTTTCAGCAACAACGTAGTACAGTTTGAGGTAAAAATTAATTACAGAATGGCGATTTCAAGTACTTCGTTTTAACTATGTTGTTGCAAATCGCCTTGAAGCGCTACCTGTCGGTGTTAATGCTAACTAAATTTGGAATTTGTCGGGATAAAATTCCCTGGTTTCCCAAGGCGCAAACGATACATATCTACTGCATTCCATCATTTTTTTAAATTGATTTTCAAAATACATCACTCATTTTTGGGACACCCGGCATCTACACCATCTAAAATTATAATATAGATTTTTGTTGCTTATCACTTCCCTCTATTAAAAAAAAACATTTCCGGTATTTAGCATTCAAAAGCTGTAGGCCAAATTCCAAAAGATCAGTCGTTCAGAATACGGTTGATTGTTTTTGGTGACTAATACAGGTTGATGATATAAATTACTCAATGATGTAAATAAATGTGTGTCAATGAAAATAAATTCGTCTTTCAGGCATATTTATGTCTAGGCATTTTATCCCCTATCCGTTTGATGAAAAAGTAAATTTTAAAAAAAGGAAGTATGAATTAAGAAAAAAGAAATTTAGTTTCCTTATAAGTACTTCCCATTCTTTATTTTAGCTAGAGCTTAGCGATATATCTAGGATATTCTAATAGTCATGATTCAATTATCAGTATTGTAATTTCAGTTAATCTGTTTTAGAGACCAAATATCTGAAATACGACTCATTTCTGAAACACATATGATATTTTTTTTGGAAAAACTTTGAAATTTATACAATCTTTAGCTATTCTGTTGTTGAACATTCATTGCTTTCACGAGAATCAGAAAGCAAAGTATTTTTTTTTTTTTACATAAATCCAAAGGATTTCAAATTTCTGCTCTTTGCTTTTCATGCAAAACAAAAAAGTAAATAACTAATATAAGCTTTGCTATAATTTATTCTGTTTAACAGATAGGGAAACCATAATACCTAAACTATTAGTTTCTAATAATCCCTTATTTCCAATTAGGCAAGCCTTTGAAAGGTTTTAATTTTCTATAATTTTGGTGAAAGCATTTTAATTTTTTAAAAAACATGGAAATAGAAGCTTATAAGAAAACCTTGGCAACTGCACCCAGGGCATGTGTCCTGCTTTCCCTACCCTAGTAACGCCACTGACTGTAAAATAAAAAGTTAATATATTTAAAAATAAAAGTTAAAGTGGAAATCCTACTACGTGTTTAATGATTAGCAAAAAATACGCGATTGAATATTTTGATTGATGAGTTTGAATTCCGTCACAGTATTTCGAAACACTGTTGCATATAAAACAACATAATTGCATAAAACACAGTTGCACTGTTGCAAATTAAATTAAAAATATTATTCAAATTAGAGGAAAAATTCAATAGAAATGGAATTGATACCATAAAAAAGGTAATTTTTTGAATTTTGAGATTATGCAAAGATTATTTTTTTAAAGATAATTGCATTTGACGATATAAATAAACATCAATTTCAATTTAAAAAAAGTCATTATTAGCTCCTATCTTCCCTACGGTTGTGTCTGCATTCAGTTAACTTTATGTTTGAAGCCTATTTTTTAAATTTCTTTTATATATTCTTTCCCCAGACTGAATGTGCTTTCTGGTGACGTGGTGAACCATCTCCAGAAAATTTCTAATAATATTTTGTATCTCCATTCATTATTTATGCGAACTGTTGAATATATTGAAATTGGAAAAACGTTCAATGGAACATTCTATGATGGTTTGTTTACATTTGACATTTTTCATTCGACAATAAGTTATAAAAGCAATTTCTGTGTCAAGTACGTTAGCCTTTTATGTATGTAGATAATGAAATTATTTTTTATTATTCATCACAAAGAATTATAAAATCAATGTCTTCCATACTATCTACTTTTGGTGACCTGTTGGTTCACCGTTATTTATTGTTGTTAAAAATTTTAACTATTTGCTCCGAAAATTGTTTTAAATTCAAATTTTGATAAACATATGACTAGCAATGTTTCAAAAATCTAACATCATTGTATTTTTGTGATTTGCATTTTCCTATTTTTCTATCTATATTTTTACTAAAATTTATTAACCTTAGAAAAATAAGCCCACTCTAGTTCCTTGATCTACTTCAATTGTAAAATAAGTTATGGAAAAATATTGTTGAAATATTTAAAAAATAATAATAAAAAATAGAAAGAAAAATTGAATGGCAAAAAAATTTAGCATAATTGCAATGATAATTTCTTTTTAATTCTGAAATAATTAAATTGTCGAGATTAATTTTTAATTTTGTTGAGATATACACATACGCACTTTCATCTTTATCATTAGTGGAGACAATAAGGAAGACCAAATAAAGAACAACCCCAATCATTGGTCCGATTTCACCAATTTTTAATTTATGTGAAAGTTTATGATCTATGCATATGTCTTCAAAAGTTACTTGTTCTGATACGCTTCTATTCAGAAGGAAATTTTTGCTTCGTGCGATCATTATTGAGATATATTTTATCATTCATCATTTTTGAAAGACAAATATATAATAGAAGGATTTGGATCTAGAGGGATCTATACTGAATCATTTTTTAGAATGATTCTTCAACATTTCCCTTTACAATAACTTCTCGTTTTCAAATATTTTGATTTATTACTAAAACTTCGAGATTTACACTGATTTTTTTGTATTATCACTGATTTACACTGATTTTTTTCGTATTATCACTTATTTACACTGATTTTTTTCGTATTATCCTACTAAAAATATAAATTGTCTCACATTTTTATGTCGAGGCAAGCATGTAAACAAACCGAAAGATTAAAAAGTTCTGATATATTGATAACCTGATTTTTCAACCACATAAGCATTTTATATATATTGATTTTCTAATACTGGATATTTTCTGTGGCTGATATTTAATATTTTCTAATATTGTACACTTTCTTACAATTGAAAACATACTTTTAGAAATTTGAGATATATTATAATATCAGCCATTACAATATTAATAATATTATCATTATTTTAAATATTACTAATATTTGTTTCATTTAATTTATTGTAAATTCTGTACAAATCTCAAAAATGAATTTTATTATTATTTAATATGATTGCATTATTTTTTGATCAACTTCTCTATGTAACATAGTAACATTCCAGCTAATGTTATTTGCATTATGTATTTTTTGAGAGCAGTTGCATTTTATCACTTTTTAGCTAACCCATTTTTAAACACTATTGCTTTTTTTCTTGTTTAATATTGCCATTTTTATCTCAATTAAGTCTGTATTTCGTTTTTATGAACTTTCTACATTTTCTTATATGAAATTATGCATCTATTTAAAGCAGAAAAAAGCATTCTAATCCATTTTCACGAGATGCATCTAGAATATTATGTATTTGAGATTCCGAGTAAAAAGTTATTTATAATTAGCCAATTACAATTTATTTCTTTAAGGCATTCCGTATTTGAATATCAGCTGAAAATTAATCTAAATTTTTGTACCCAGTATGAAAAAAATTATATTTCCCTTTTGTGATAAAGATCCTTTTTTTAAAAAAAATTGTTGTATGTTAATTTACAAGGTTACACTATATAAAGCTCTATTAAAATTAGATCGTTTTTAAAAATCGATCATTTCTAAATTAGAAAAATATTACCTGTTTTTATTTAATCTTTAGCATTTATTGCACTTAATCATATCAAATTGTTGTACAAGAAAACTTAATTAGATGAATATAATAATTATAAAGTAAACTTAATAGCCCTTGTCCAAAATAATTTACACTACTTAAATAAAAAGAATTATCTTGAATCTTTTTTCATAGTAATATTTTTATTTACGTAATGTAATAATAATAATTTTTTATTTATTTACGTAGTGTTCAAGATAATTTTTTCAATTCTCCTTGAATGTGATTAAATTTAACACTACCGAAAGGCTGTTATTTTTTAAAAATCTGAAAAATATTACTATACATAAAATAAAATTAAATTTATAAATAACAAAATTAATTCACTATTGAAAAATAATCAGCAGTTTGTAATTAATATTTCTGATCTTTTTATATTTGCATTATAGCGAATAATAAGGATGTTAAATCTATCGATATGTTGGTAATAAGGAAATAGTTTTAATACTTATAATACATAAGGACTTGTGTGTTTATTCCGATCATATATTGTTGATTTGCTTACAAACATCTCCAAATCAAGGTGCTTGTCTATTCCCCTATATAAATGTTTTACCTATAGCAAAAGGAAATATTTTGTCCTTTTGCTATCTTTGATAAGCATTATATTTTATCTTATGTTATTTCAAATTCTATTCCTCTTAAATTTTGAAATTTAAATATGAGCAATAAAATAAATTTAATTAAATATAGATAAAAAAAAAAGTTACCTCTACTGCAGTTGAAGCATCCACCTGTACACCAGCACTATTTAAAAGCATCCTGACCACATCTTCTCTTCCATACCTTGCCGCCATATGCAGAGGGGTAAATCCATACTGTAAAAATTAAGAAAATACAGCAAAATATGTGCAAAAATATGAAACTTCTTAATGAAAAAAAGTAAAAATTCGTTTTTGGTTTTGATCTCTTAACTGTTTTGATTATTAAATACAGACAAGACGCATTTCAGCCTTTTCAGAATCAAATTAAATACTTCTTCAAACCAATTAATTTTCTTTTATGTTATAATCCTACAATATTTTTAGTTTATAAAACACCCAGTCATTTTATTGCTCAATTAATCTTACTTATCTTGCTTTTAAATGTTTATGTTTAATATAATTCATTATTTTATGACGTTCAGTATATTTTAGTCATGTCTGTAAATTGAAACGAATGAAAAATATGATCACTTAGATAATTCATTTTTATGGAAACGTTTATTGAGGGTTAGGTTCTTAAAGAAAATATTTTTCAAAAACGGAGCAATTCTTTGAAAATTTTATTTCCGCTCATAATACGTCTTTGTTGAAACAAGTACATTTTTGTTAGCGTTTCTGCCAATTACGATAGCTTTTGCTTGCTATTTTCGTGTATTTCAATAAAATTCAAGATAAACGAAGAAACATTATATCTTCAGTACTGCTATTTTTATATCAATGGGTTTCCTCTGATCACCTTCACAATCTTGCAGGATTTCTTAAAAAAGGTTTTCTCAGTTATAATTCTTTGCACAAATTCTATTAAAGCATAATAGTATAAAAAATTCGCTTACATCAGCTTCTGGACTTTCTGTGGGCCTTTCACTAGGTATAGTAGCTGGCACTTGGGTAAGCATCTCTCGAACAAAATCCTCTTGCCCATAACTTGCTGCTATATGAAGTGCTGTTAAGCCAGTCTGAAATAATATAATATAAGAGTTTTTAAGTTGATCCTGTAATTTTAATTTGGTTTCTCACGCAACCAATTGAATTTTTGTATGGAAAATAAAATCCAATCTACATGAAATCTATGGAAGCAGAACGTTTATTTAACAGTTGGAAAATAACCTCAATGAAAAAACTAAACAACATTAAGTAAAATTTTTGAGTATCTATCACAATCTCTGAAAAAAATAACCAAAACTTTCAGAATTATAAAGTTAGAAAATGGCAAATTATTCCAACTGTTCAATTTATTTTCAAAATATTTTTTATGGGGAAGATAAACACCTTAGTTGCTATCAAGAAACAAAATTGTAGCCTACTCTAATCTTCATAATATAATATGAAAATATCAGCACTATGTTTGAAAGGACCAGATATCACTGCTATATTTCAGTGCTACTCTGAAATGTTATCTTTTCTTTTCGTATTAGAAGAATCACTTTAGATTAGAGGATAATTCCTTGAAATGTTTCTTATGTTTTTGCATTTAAAGATGTTTCTGATAGTTGAGAAAGATTGAATTGATTTATTTCCTTGTTACGATCATCATCAAATCTTTTTCGGGTGTTAAATTATAGTGTTAATGTCTCTAGTTACTACTAAAAGAGGTAGATTTCACTGAGATTTTATTTTTTATGAATATATTATTACAGAAATAATAGGAAAATCATTTCATAAAAATAAAAACAAAGAAAAGCTTTTTTAAAAAAAACACTATACTTAATTTAAATGCTTAAATGAAGTATTAAGAAAAAAAATTCTTCTTTAGCCTGGTATTATTCATGCAGAGATTTCATAATACATTTTAATATGTATAAGCTAAGGAATAAATTTATTTATTTTATTCTGATTTTTGGAAAAAAAGGACAAAAATAAACCATTTGACTCACAATAGAATTCTGTAACATTTTATATATACTTTCAGGTTTGAAGAAAGTAATAAACTTATACCTTTTTACTTGCATATCTCCAAGACATAGCAGATTTTAAGGCGTGAAGTACTTCAACATGGCCATATTTTGCTGCCAAATGTAGGGCTGTATATCCTTCCTATAGGTAATATAAAATTTGATAATAATAATAAAATGCATTTGAATAATCTT
>JAPMOR010042493.1:0-15786 GCA_026543865.1 Argiope aurantia
CAGTCATACTCACAAAGAAAAAATAGTAACGAATGAATTTTCCTCCATTCTAGCAGAAAGGAAATCAATGCATTTTAATATATTCTGCCCTCCATTTGTTATTTCGAGTTTTTCCTTCAGAGATGTGGTGAGTTATGATTTAGTTCTGGAAACTTGGCTGTTCCCTACTAAAAGTCAGAAAAAGGATTATTAATCGAATCTGTGGTCTTTCATATTCAGATTTTTTGTTGTATATCTCTTTGTATTTATTACGTTTAGCTTTAATTTTAAGTAATCTTTTGCTATGGGTGATACGTGCAGTGTCAGTCTGAAACAAAGTGTGTGATGTAGTTATTGTCATTAACAGAGTAAAATATTTTTCAGAATATTTAAGGATTTCCTAACTTGTGAGTGAAAACAACTTTTCAAAATTATAGGGAAATGATGATAATTTATTTATTTTTAAATATTTTTTGTTCTCAATATCATTTTTTTTAAAAATTATTTTAAAAATATATCATAAATTTTCCATTTCTGCTTTTTTTTGTGCCGGTAATCTCATGAAAAGAGGAAAGATAAGTACTCGATTTTGTAAGCAGAATCTCGCTTCTCCTAAGGAGCACAGCAGTTGTGTTGGATCAAATTAACTCATTCCAGTGATAGAACAGTTCTGTTATGATTAGATCATGATTAATAGTTACAATATTAATCTTGTAATAATTATAAGAATTCCGTTCTTAGTTTCTGTATAAGTTTTGAAATGATGGTTATTCATCTTACATAAATGTTTAGACATATTAGATATATATTTTATAATTTTATTTATGAATTTATTACGCTGTTTTAAAAGAGCAAAAAATATTTTTTCAATTTCTGCCCTATTTTGCTAATGATTAATTTTTGTGTAACTTTTATATAGAAATTAAATTGCAGCATTTACTGTTTTTATTGAATATATTTTTTTATTTATTTTATTCCTGTTTATTTATTATTATTACTGGAACTAATTATGTAATTTTAGATTGAAACAATATATTAACATTATGAATCACTTATTTGCTCTTTATTATCTTTATATGGCTCTTTATTATCTGTATTATCGGTTATATGGCATCTTCAACCAGTTAATTTTTTTCAGAATTTTTATTTTATAATTTTTATTATTAAGAGTAATGACTTAGTTTCATTAATGATTATTTATAGGTTCTTTCTTTTGTTATCGCTTAATATCTAGAATTTTTTGACCAAAAAAATCATGAAAAGAAAATTTTATTTAAATAAATGTATTTATAGAAATTTATAGTTTTCTTACCCTTTTTTCCCTTTTTCTGTAAATTTGTTTTTTTATTTATTTCCCTTTACTTGTTTGTACAGATATAGGTCACTAATAAAGAATAAGTATATTAAAAATCATTATTAACTTTTATGCAAAACCAGGGCTTCTAGAACTAATTTCTGAATGGATATTAAATGATGAAACATTTCTATTCTATTCATATTGTCCCGAACCTTGCCTACATATAATAAATGCAAACATAACACCAAGTTAAAGATTATTTTTTTTTCAAAATAATATCAATACTGAAGAATTAAATCTACAACGTTCTCTGAGTACGGTACATCGGATTAGAGGGTTAAATCTCCTTGATTTTTTAAGATTGGTTAGCAATGTATCAGAAAATAAATCACAGCCTCAACGTAGGATAAAAGAAATAAGTTATAATCAACATAATTCCTTGATAACTGTCCAAACAAAAACCTCGAACATTGCCAATAAGACTTAATCTTATTATTGCCTTGAAATCTATGAATGCCATTTCGGAATTAGGAAACAGAATCAATCTGTCGTAAAGAAAGAGAATTCAACAAGGTTAATGAATAATCTGATTCTACGAAGGGTGACCCCAAACGTCTGAAGAATTTTGTTTTAATTCTTTCCAGAAAGGAATAACTGGCCATTAATTTATTATTAAAAATATCGATTTTTAATTCTTTACTTGAACTCATGACTGCTTCGACAAGCAGACTTAAGTATGAAATGTCTTTTGTTGTTATGGAAACTGATTCGAGACACAAAAAATAAATAACATTTGTAACTTAAATTATACTCTTGCTTTAAAGCTCTTATTCTGTATTTATGGAAGATGAACTATCGAATTAAATATGATGCAATAATATAGAAAAAAATATCATGTATTCATTTTTTACTGAGCCCTACAAAAGAAATTTACTATTCCATGAGGAAAGTCATAAGCTATTGAATGAAGCATTATATTATTCTTTACAGAACAATTACGTATCTTTTAAATAATCGATTCGTAAGCTAAATAATTTAAAAGTCCAACTTAATTGAAAAATATATTCATTGTTATATATATCAGTTTCATTTAGTTATATTAACGAACCCGTTTTGAAACAACATTAAAAAAGAGATTCGGAGCTACTTTGTAATCTTTAGCCACATATAGATGACAAGTTTGTCATTTCAGCTTTACTAACTCTCAATGTTTCCGCACCACACTAGAATGAAGGCAATTAGATAGGCGGATTTATAGTGCACATAGACCTATTTACACAGCGACTTTTTGTGTAACCCGGTTTAGACCACAGTGTCATTTTGCTCTAAAGTAGGGATTGAACAAGAATGCCTTCACAGGCTTGATATATATGTCAGAAGGATTTTTTTTAAATTTTAAATAAAGGATTTATGTCTCGATTTTACCCAATTTCTATTCTTTGTCAATGTAAATATTTCATTTTTTATTATAATTTTAAATCCTGGACTATTTCACAATTATCTAAAGAATTATTGCATACAAGAATAATTTAGTGCTATTTACGGATGTTAGATTCAAAGATATAATAATCAAATCTATTTTTTTAATTTGCCACATCTGCTAATTTTCAGTGGTAGAAATGGAAATTTCAGTGTTAGCATGTAAATTGTTTCACCAAATGTATCACCAGAATGTAGAAGGCAGATTTTGTGCTACTGGATTACTGTTTTTGCTGGATCATTATCGGAAAGGAGATGAACTGGCGACTCCTGCACAGGAAATGCAAGAAAAGAAACTGAAGACTCAGGAGAGGAGATTCCAGATATCTTCTTGCACATTGAAATTGTACAGTTTTGCATAAAGTACAAAGCTGTACAATTCAATGGAGCTTTACAATTCTAAAGAATAAATAAATACGAACTGTATAATTCTAAACGAATAAAGAGCAGTTCTATAATCTAGGACGTTTTAAGATGAGAGAAAGAAATAGTTTTTAAAAGCATTCGTCTTCTTATCATTTCATTGGAAAATCATCATTTGTACTAACTCTGCTCTACTTTTTAATAACGAGCCTGTTTCAACTGAACCGTTTTGATAAGCATAATTTTTCTTCTCAAATTAATCCATATTTTATGCTTTCTTTTATATAACATCAATGCTTCTAAAATCAACTGAATTAAAAATGTGTATATATATTTTTAATTAAATGTTTCTACACGGCACTTGCCTTGTTGTTATGGAATGTTTGAAATGAACATCAAAATAGCAACAATAATTTTGAATAATTTGGAGATGGCTATTCTACAAAGAATAGGGCTTGAATGAAAGAGAATTTTGTCAAGGAGTTACCATTATAGTCCTTCAATTTGAGCGAATTTCTTTTCGTATTCATTTGAGCATATTTCT
The DNA here is from genome assembly GCA_026543865.1 of Argiope aurantia. Taxonomy (NCBI): domain Eukaryota; kingdom Metazoa; phylum Arthropoda; class Arachnida; order Araneae; family Araneidae; genus Argiope; species Argiope aurantia. Next base: position 3,663 of record JAPMOR010042493.1, read on the forward strand.
ATTCAAATATTGATGCTATACCCAGTTCTCAGTTTGTAACTTTATCAAAATATATCAAAGGCCTTTCATCATTGGAAATACGTTTTCAAAGGGAAGAATGCGTATTCTTCCTTGACATTCAAAGGCATTAGAAATTGTGGGCTTATTATTCCAACGGTAAGAATATATGTTTTCTATATGTTTATATTATGTATAGAATAGTCCATTGTCATCATTAGATAAACTGTAGTTGTTATATTCCAAAAGTTAAAGAATTGACCATTAAATTTAAGTTGTTAGAATTCCATTTTCCTACCATTTTATGTAAGAGATGAATGACATGTTGTAGTTGTTTATTTAATATTTAGAAAGCAATTCAGGAGTAGTGATTTTGTTATGATATGTTTTATTGTTGCTATTAAGAAATATTAAAATCTTTTTCGATAAGTATTTTGTTATCATCCTCTTGATTTTTACATTATTTCTAATTTTTTTCTGCTTAAAATGAAATGTAACTTTAAAATATAATTATTGTAATAACGATTTTCTTTTTACGCAGTTATCCTCAAACAGTGTTTAACACTATATTTCTATTAAAATATGAATTATAATTTTTTACAAACAATTTGTTTGGGATCAAGATATTTAATGATGCAACCAAGTTTCCAGGTATACCATATTTGGATTTTAAACTCATCAGCTAATTTAGCTTTTATTAATATGTTTTTTATATATATTCTTAAATAATTATTTTTATCAAAAAAGGAAATATTCAATAATAATACTTATTATTGTATTTTTGTTATTAATAAATTTGTAAAAAGTAAATGAAATGCATATTTAATTTAATTTTGAACCTGGTTTCAAGATATAGCAGGTTGTTGTATCTTGATATGCTTAAAAATGTGAAATGATTATTTAAACATTAAAAATGATTATTTAAACATTAGAATTAATATCAAAATTGAAATATATACCTAAAATGGAGGTCTTTTAAAAAGTTTTAAAAATTATATATGCTAAAAAAATCAGTTTTCAAAACTTTTTTTTCTAGAAAGAACCGTTTATTCTTGTTTATGTATGTATGAAAGAATTTTTAAAAATTATGTATACAAAAAACTACGCCAAATTTTGTATTTTTCTGAAATATATCGGAAAGGAGCTTTTTATGTCCTACATATACGAGTGTATTACCACTTTTATAAAATCTATCTAAAAACCATACAGTACGTTTGAAATTTCTTTCTTGTATTGCAATCGTTTTGGGAAAAAGTATATATTTATTTCTGAATTTTGAATTATTCGTATATAAATATCGTTGGTACAAATATGAACTATATTATATTTAACAAGACAATTAAGCAAGGAATAAGTTATATTTTTTCATATCACAATAAATTAAAATTGTTTCAAATGAAGTATTCCGAAGTTGCTACTGAAAAGTATCAAAGTACAAAACGTAAAAGATTATGTATTATTCCCATGCTATTCTAAATCTTTAATACAATTCTATGACACCAGAATTTCAAAACGCTTAAAAATTATCAAAAAAATGGTACTGAAATCGGAGTTATTAATTGGAACTTAGTTACATATTTTTTAATTGAGGTTTGTAATGTACTAGTCATTAGGTACGTTGTAAAACGCTAGTTTTAAAGATATTCCTGCTTTTTTCGTCAAAGCCTGTATAATGTAAATATTTTTCAAGTTTTCTCTAACACTTTCCCATCGCTGGTGTGTTTCAGAAGTTTATAGAGGAGTATGCCAGCTCAGGTATCATTCTTGTCATCTGACCGTAATTAAAAATTACGAAGTCCGTCCCAAAACAGTCCTAGTGCTGCTTTATAAACGGGACGTTATATAATTAAACTGAACTGAAAGTATTTTAACATTTTCTACATTTCGGTATCAAATAACAGATAGAGCCGAAATATTTGTAATTCCGTGATTTAAGAAAGCATTTCGAATATATTGCTTAGAGTTGTAGAGCTAATGAATTACATTATTTTCTTTGGCACCAAAATATTTTCGTTTTTAAAGCAGGATACATTATATTATCGTTTAAAACCTAAACGAACATCTTACATTTAAACTCTAAAAATTCAGAAGAACACAAATTCTTTCCGATAATGAATTAAAACTACATTTCACAAGATGGAGAATGATATCTTTAATGAACATAAAGGATCCACCATTAATCTTGTCGTTGATTCGGAATAATTTAATCAGAGATTCAACAAAGCTGTGTTAAATCTTACGAAGTTATTCGCGAAAGAATTTCTTTAATTATTTTAGATTTAATCTTGATTTAAATTACAGAAAATGAACACCTTTGGGATCGTATGACTTTAAACGATATTAAACTGAGATTGACATCATTTTAATTTAGCAGCAGAAGAGGATTTCGCCTCGCATTAATTAGAGCCGCACGTTGTACTTCATTTAGTTCAATTCCAGCTCTTTAATATTCCTGTAAATTGTCGTGGAATCCTTGTACAAACAAATAGTAAGAAATATTTATGAGAAGCATATCTTTTCTCCCTTTTAAGATTAAATCAGTGTACCTTTTCCCTTTCTCAATAGACTGGAAATTGCATATATAATTACAGGTAGAGGTATTTTCTAATCAAATCTATCTCTTATAGCATAGTGGGATAAAGTTTCGCTTAGCTTATAAAGAAGAATCTGAAAATAATTTTTTTATACTTGTGTTTTCTCTTCATTAAAAATAGATAAATAATTGGAAGACAAATGTAGATATTAATAATTAAGATTCCGTTAGATTTTTTTTCAAACAAATGTGATCAGCATATACGCTAGTAATATTGTTAAAATTACTAAGTAATATAGCTGTAATAGAATAATATAGATATATAAACACAATTTAAAGTAGGCATAAAGGAAAAAAGAAATAAATTTTTCTAGATTTCTCCTAAAAACTAGGAGGATAGCAAAAACGAGTTTTCTCTCAGACTTAGCATTATTTAGTTATGGAAAAAGATGTTAACTTGTGTCTGCTAGATAGTGTGAGACTAATGAAATGTTAATTGCAATAGCTATCTGAATGTTTGATGGTCTTCTTCTAAGGTAAACGCAAATGTGGTCCATTTTCTTCTGCAATTAAGTAAACTAGCCTCATTAGTAATACTAGTGTTTCACTATATCTCCATGTTATACACAATGATGAAGAAATACATAAAGGTTTTTCCCTTCGAACTTCTGGGCCTATTATTCTGGTCATTCCACATTAATTTCTTTCCATGTCATATTATTTAGTGACGCCTGCATTTCAAGATCTCACATTTTGCATACCAAACATCTCCTTCATTGCCATAATATGCAAGGAATTCCTATTATAATTACTATGATGATTATGTTCTTAAATGCATTAAAAGTTTCTAATTATAGTAATTAGAAACTTTTATTCCTCTCTACTCCAATTCTGACCTGTTTTCACATTGACGGTCCATTCAGACATGGCGTTACCCTGTAATTATGGATGTAGGCTAATTTCGATTTCTGAATCCGTTGCTGCTTGAGTGTCCTGGTTATCCATGAATAATAATAAAAAAAAATGTTAGATCAGAGATTCCTTTCTATCGAGTGCATTCGTCTCACGGAGTTGTCGAGGCATATTAGACAATCATTAAAGCAAATTCATATAATTGAATTCACTATAATCACTTTGTTTCTACAGTCTCCTCCTCATGCACGCCTATCTTTTCTTATTTGTATGAACTTGTCAAACACAAACAAATGAATGAGCATAAGACTGTAATAAAAGCATCTCCGTGTGCATAGCACTTCAACACCTTACAACCTGTTAATTACAAATAATGATGTATTGTGACAAAAGAAACTTTTATGTTTAGAAAAGTCACATGAAAAAAATACAGAAGCAGCAAGATTATTGAGTATTGCCTTATAGAGTATGCTGGACCAGTTAGACAATCACCAACTAAAATTGCCACTAGTAATCAAACATTTCAATGGCAGAATCCCATTCCTTCCACAGTTTCTTATTCATATACATCTACTCTTTCTGGTTTTGGCGAGCCTTACAAACATATATAAGTGGCTAATGCATGACACCATGATAACTGCATTTGCATGTGCGCAGCACTGCAAAGTTTTACTGTCTACAAAGATGCATGTGCTCAAAATCCATTTCTAAGAACTTTTAATCACCTTAGAACCTTTTTTTAATTGCAAATGATGATGAATCGCACTAAAAGAACCTGATGCGGAGAAAATATGCATACAATTAGGACATAGGCGAAAATAAATCAAAGAAAGTGAAATAACTGAATGATTCAAAGAATAAGAACCATTCTATTAATAAAGAAAAGCCCCAAATATCAGTTCAAAGAAACTATGGAGGAGATCAGTGATAGGTGAATATTACTGGAAAATTCCGATCCCCTTTATTTAAATGGGTTTGATTGAATAGTCGGTGAACATGCTTTACATATGGATACTCTCTCGCAAATAGATTTGGGAACTGAGGTCCTTTCCAAGAACTCTGAAAAGAAATCCAGACTTACATTTGCTTTAGAAGTATTCTCGTTTGTTTATCAACACATAAAAACACGGTCAATCATTGCAGTATTCGAGAGAGACAGGGCATCTTTCTTACATTTGGATAAGAAACTTCGATATTCCTGCATTCCGAGATACTTGAAATCGTATGATTAGAGGGCTGATCTGTATGATGCGTGGTATATGATAACGTTGATAAAGCGTTAGTATGCGAGACACAATATGCCAACAATTGGCATAGTTGTCAAGTATATCAATCTTAATTTTAGAAAACTGAATGTGCCGTGTCATTAAAGAGTAGGTTTATTGTTTCTTTTTCGATATTCATATTTCTTTATAAAATTCCAAGTAAATTAGTTTATAGCTATCTATTACGATTTCATCTTCTTCATCTATCTTTAGGAAATTATCATACATTTACAAAGCCCATTGTAACATTCCCCGTTCCCAGTACTGATAAGACATTTACAGCCAGCTGTGTCGTCATTGTTACTTACTAAACTCCTCGAGATAGCCGGATGGTGGATCTCTTCACATGGGTGGTCTCGCATCTGTTCATTAGAGACAGCAGTGAAATACAACATGTGGGAATTCCTCGTCCAAGGGATATTGAGAGTACCTTCAAAGATAAAGGGGTGTCCAAACATCTGGATGCTAAATGTTTCTCATTGTGAAAGGACTATGATAAATCCGTGTTCCAGAAAAGTCAGTTATGAAAGGTGCATCACACAAAGGACCTTTCCACGACCGACTGGAGCCGCCGAAAGAGCATATTCCTGAGCCCCGATTGGCCGAAAGAGAGCTCAAATGATCAATGTAAATTAAGAGGCGGAGATTGTCGCCGAAATAAAGTGCGGATAATTTTTTTAGGTGAAGAGAAGAAACGAATTGCAGGCAGATTGTTGGACTACACCCACGAGTTTAAAGTCCGAGAACCAACTGAGTTTCAAGAAAGCATTCATCTTCGACTGTTGTGTCTCCTACTACATGTGTAAATAACTATTTATTTAACCAAGATTAGAACAGGTTGTTCTTTTGTATATATAGGGCTGTAAAATAATTTGATCAGTATAGATCAAGACATTGTACCATCATCCAACATTATTGCTTCACACTTCTTTAACAAAAAGGAAAAAAAAAAAAAAACGATTTTTGTAATTATATTAAACCGAATCACCCTCTAGAAGAATCTGAGAATGATAATTTAAATTCTGGCTTAGTTTTGAAATATCAAATTCCTTAATTGCTTACAGTACATATGTAAATCTCTTCAAACACATTTAAAAATCTCATAAAGATACAGACAGGAAACAAATTTCAAAAAAAAAAGACAAAATAATATCTGGCAGTAGTACGCATCTTTCAAACACTTTTAAAAGTTACATCTCATACATATTTTCCAATCAATATAATCGTAACGAATTTATTTAGGTGTCAGATTTCCTTTACATGTTTTCAAATAACAATTCAAGAATATTTGAATTCAACATATTTATTTGCATACTTGTTAGCTATGTTGTCGAAATCACAAATCTTAAGAGCTCACAAATTTTTGAATCGATATTATCTTTATTACTCACAAATGATTTCATTAATGTGAAAGTAATGGGAGCAGTACGCTTAGAAAGCAGGGAAGTTAAAACATCTCAGTCACAATCATTAAATTTCAGAATGAAGTCTTTTCAAGATCAGAAGAGAAATAAGCTTAAAGCTTCATTCAAATTATGTAACATCGAAAGCAAGAAAACAATTTCCTCGTGCGAATAAGTAATTTGAAATCTTCCTGGAAGAAAATTATTATAAAAGATTTTCTGGCATGGTCACGAGGGTCTTTATCTTACTGAGTGATTTCATACTTACGCACGGTATTGAAAGCTATTTTTTTTCTAAACGAATGGAAATAATGTATTCGTTTACTTTATATCATTTTCTTTATAGTTAAATTTGCCAATATCTAAGACGATGAACTTTATCTAAGAATTTGAATCATTAAAGATAATTAGATAGCTGTTTTTATATAAACTAGATATGCGATTTGAAATGCTTATTTATATTTTGAAATTAGAATGCGGATATTAAATAAAACGTGCATTTACTTTTTAGTGAAGATTTTTTCATTTATCTGGAGCAATAATTTATTCCAGAATCTAAATGTCTTGCCTTAATGAGAGAATTCTTTTATTTTAATCATATAAACTTATGAAAACATTTCAACAATTTATTAATCTAAATTTAGAATGACTTAGTTTCGTTCTCATACAACTGTTTCTTGCACACTAAACGATTAACTTTATTTATTAGAAAAACTTTTTTTATCCCATAACATAAGACTTTATTCTTGTCCAAAATAGTGCCACAATGAATAAGACAGGTAATTATTATTTTCATCTAATTTCCAACAACGGATGTGGATGATATCTTTCATAGTCATAAAAATACGAAATTTCTATTGTATGAAAGGAAAACCAAACCAAAATAAAAATTTGTGATTAATTATGTAGCTTTCGGTGTTATAAAAATACTTTGCATGAGTCTTTTACTAAAAAATATGGCAGTAAAAAGAAGTAGTATAAAATAAAATTTGAAGAAAATTTATTAAAAATTACTTATAAAAGTCTGTTGTTTCTAATGGCACTTGCCATGGACAAGCTCGCTGACAAAGTCTGTAGTTCTAAACCAAGGGAGCGTCTCTTGCTTTAGTAGCGCCAACTAGGGCCAAGAGTATGTCTTAGCTACTCACGCATCACATTCGCTTGCACAACCCCTTTTTACAGGGGGGCACATTCATACATCTCACAGATAAAACAGATGAAGAACAACCATGCCCGAAACGGGACTCGAACCCAGGCTGCCCACACCACGTGGAAGACACTCTACCCCTATGCCAGGACGCCGACTCTTATAAAAGTCTTTTCTGGTCAATCTATATTAATCCCAATGAATAACGATATCGTTTGTCGAATGCCGTCAAAGTCACGCGCAGAAATAATAACAAACGAGTGTTATTTTATTTTAATTGAATGGAAATAATTGCTCTTGAATACATTATTTCTTCTATTCTTTATTTTGCTTTTGCCACAAAAGCAGAAATTGGATTTTTTTCTTCTTTTTAAATATTCAAGATTTTATTTATGAATATTTGGCAGAAAATTATCTTTATATGATGGGTGTGTCAGAATTCTTGTTCATATATTGTATGTCTCTTTAAAATCCATCACATTTCTTTTGACAGATTTGAATTTATGCGGGTTGAATCTCTAATGGGTGATCGGTATAGAAATTGAAGCATAAGCTTATTTTCCAAAAGAAATAAAGATAATAATGTCTATCATGTAGATTCAATGCTGAATTTTACATAAACATGAATGATATTACTCACGTTAAAAGTAATAAGAATTGTGCTATATACCAGCAAAGTCACACAAAATGAGTTTTCAATTTTGACATAAAAGAAAACAACGCATATTATTATTTATATTTCGCAAGTTAAATAATTCCATTGTGAGCATTACTCTGTTTGTTCAGTAATCTACTCCAAAATTAGACATTTATATTTTACTAATTTTACATTTATTTTATGTCCTATTTTTATTTTTTTTATTTTATATTTTCTTATTTTCTATTTAATCCCGCTTTTTCGTATTCTAAGGACCTAAATGTAAACTATTCGATTCGTACCAAAAGTTATAGTCCTTATGGGACCTAGCTTTTATTTGGCGCATCCTTGCCAAATCAGTTCCTTCAAGGCGGCTCAGATTTTTCTTTTGGCTTGAACTTGTACTTGATTGGATCTTGTATACGCAAAAACTATTGAAAGATATATTTATGATATTTGTATTCTGAATGCAATATAATATAGTGAAAAATATCTGTCCTATAATGTATAACATTCTACGTGGTATGGAAACAGCAGCATGTGTCATCTTATTGAATTCTTTTTTCTAAAATACATAGTTATAATAATTGCAATTGCAAATTGTTTTGCTTGTAAACAATCATTTCACTAAAGCAACCCGACAAATGTATATTACACATTGACTATCCCTACTCGCCATGAGGCCCACGGATAAAATCTAAATGACCAGATTGTCGACAAAAATGGCGGAAACTAAGTTTGAGCACTAAAGACCATCACTGGTACATTTCCCCTGGGAAGCACGTTTTGCCATTGGTAGTCGAAACACAACATTTCTATATTTACAGGAGTAGAGAGAGAGAACCGACCACCATTCTCATCCTCTTATGGGAGGTGTCCCAGATGGGAGCGGGCAGATGAATTTATCAATAGTGACCCTAAAATTTAAATACGCCCTGCACACATTTCATGAATAATCCTATGATAAACATCCAACAGATTATTTTTTTTTCGTTCAATCTTCATTATCTGTAAGAAATTCATTACTTCCGAGATACATGCGTTTCAAAAATCAGAATCATTCGTAATTTATTTAATCTACTTGTTAAATATATTAAAGTGATATTAATCAAGGCTATTCTGTGGTATCTGCATACTTATGCAGGCTATTTATTAAATTAATGATAATCCTCCTCACTTATCAGTATTGCAAGATTTCGTAATTTTTTATCAGTCTTATTTGATACATTTGGGCACTATGTAATAATTCATATCAACTTATTAAATGATTACAATTGATTTCTTCATTTTAGAATAACATTTTAATATGTTATTTTCTAAACCAATTATTTTCCATTTCCATTTGTTTTCGAACTTTTAAATTAAAGTTTTACTATTGTATCATTTATTTATACATTTTATTTAGTATTTATTTAAAGATTGCAAACTACGAAGTTCTATGAAAAGTAAATGGTTCAATAAATAATTATTTTCTAATCCTATATTTTAATGAAAATCCGATTTTTTTATTACAATTGGAAACTCCCGGGGGGGGCACCTCGAAACGAGGATGAGATGTTTCCAGTATGATGGGTGGATCTCGCCACCCTGGAGGGAACACTAATAGGTGGGGGATCTAACTCCTCCCATCGATGATGGGACGTACTTCCTACTGGAAGGGTTGTACCATGGCCGGTGATGGCCATTAGGACTCAACCACAGTTTCCGCCAATTGTTTTAGCGGCGGTCCGGTCATTCAGTTCTATGGTTTAAATCCGTGTGCCTTCGGGCGGGTCGGAGAGTTAGATGGTTGACTTATTACAATTGGAAATGATTTTTAAACTTGTTTTTATGAAAATTGATACATCTTAAAGAATAAGGAAACGATAGTGTCACTTCATTCTTTATTTAGATTAAATAAATTTTAAATTCAAATCATCATCATCATTATTATTTGAAATGATACAATAACTGTTGAACTAAATAATTTAAGTCAAAAATTCAAAAGTTATGAGGCAGGTGATGAAACCAAGTCTCAGATAATCAAATACTAGGTGAGAAATAAATTCAAGAATAAATTCTGGCAGCGAAAAACTATTAAAAATTCTTTCTCAAAAATCCAAGTTCTCTCCAAATAATCACGGGGGACCTCGTTTGTAGAATACCGTCACTTTAACAGGAAATAGAAACGAATATTTCCTCCATTTCAGTCGAAAGGAAATCACTACATTTAATAATATTTTTCCCTTCATTCGTTACGTCGAATTTCGTTACAAAGTCAGTGTGGATAAGAATTTCTCTTAGAGAACTCTGAATTCCGATCCTGAATGTCAGGAGCATTCTTTCTACATTTTTGAATTCTTGAAAGTATACATTTTTTCATTAATTTTGTTTCTTTCTAGAAATATCTTTCACAATATTTTTTTTCTGAAATATTTAGAACATGTTATATTTAGAACTTACTTAAAAATACCATTTGCTGTATTTGTTTCTACAGTGTGTGATATATGCCTATTTTGAGTTTGATATCCGAAATTTAGTCTACATTGGTCAATTTCAATACTTTTGAAAATGAAACCAGTATTGTTTCTAATGAATAAACTGGATATACACAAGCACATACGCATACATAGACATAGATATATACAGGTATATAGAAATAGATAGATAGAAAATGTTTTTTTAACTTATTTATAAAAAGATTTAATATATTGTCCATTAAATTACTTATTTGCAATTTTATTTCCAAATCCCAGCATATAAAATATATACAACGTTTTAAAATATTATTTTCATTGAATTCAATTCTTCAAATTGCATAAGATCTAAATAATTTAAAAGCAAGTATAAATGTTATGCAATTCTAATGATTTCTCTAATAGAATTATTTATTTATCATTTGCTTTATTATAAAACCTTCTTTTAACTTTATAGAGGATTTTGTTCAATTTTTATAAGGTACATCATGTATCTCTTTAAAAATTAAATCCGGTTGATATGAAAATTGAAAATCCATAGTATTATTGATAAAACCTGCAGTTATTTTTATAATCTTACCGAACATGTGGTCTCGTATATATCAATCATACGCATAATGCCTGGCAATATAGTACTGGTACACATTTAATTTATGCATATGTTTAACACCCTATGTACTGGCACGTATCAAACGTATGAATACTCGTTGCCAGCATATATGCTGGTAAAAATCAATCTTATTCATTGTTTTTTGTAGCATATGCAATAGTAGGCATTAATTTATGCATAATTCTTACCAACCTATACACTGTTATATATCAACTATATGAATAAACATTGCTATGAATATGCTGACAAAACTCAGCCTTATGTATAATGATTAGCAACATACGCACACTGGTACACATTATCTTCATACATAACGCATACCAACATGTCCAGCCCCGGAAGTACTTCATAAAGATACATGAAAAGGTTTCGACATGTTGCATGGTTCTCTCTGCAATGATGGGTATAAATTGATGTCGCTGTTTCCACACCCTACAGTTGATAGGACGTAAGTTCTACAGAAGAGATTGCACTGTGGGAGGTAATGACCCTTAGAACTCATCCATATTTTCAGTCAATGCAGTCAAGGTGTTATAGCAGCTCAGAATTTTCCGAATGTCTTCAAAGGGAGGGGGGAGGTTGGAGGTGGATTAGCCTTTTGTAGTTTTCAACCTAAAAAAGTCGCACATGCGAAGTTACGACAATCTTATAAAACTTTTCTCCAGTACATGCCAAGCTTATGAATAATTTGGCAGCTCTTCCATTTGGGTTGTAATATCCCTTGACAGAACTTGAAGAATTTTCATTTTTTTTTTAATTTACTTATTTTTTCGCACTGAGAATCAGATATTTTTAGGCTATTTTTTATTCTAAGTTTTCCTAGATCAACAAAAATAATATAAATATAAACCTAGAGGAAAAGTCAGAATTTGTATCAACAAACAAGACACACACACATATCTAGTCTGTTTTTGTAACCCATAAACCCCTACTGCGTACACAACTGATTGATTGATTTGAAAATGAAAGAATCTTTTTTCTTCCTTTAAATTTAGAAATGAAAGTGTTGCAACCCAATTAGACTTGGCTAGAAGCAGTAGCTGTCATCAAAACTTTGCTTTTATTCTCATCAACACTTTCCTTTGTTTAATTGTTTTCTTTATTCCTCCTTTCTTTCATCTTGTTCGCATCTTGTTGCCTCAACTATATATATATATATATATA
>JAPMOR010042493.1:28396-51810 GCA_026543865.1 Argiope aurantia
ATGAGTACATATAGTATCAATTCTATGGAGGCTAGAATTGGTACTATAAGTACATATAGTATCAATTGAGGCTATGGAGTACATATAGTATCAATTCTATGGAGGCTTACAATAATTCATAGGCTAGAACTCGTAAGAAATTGCTTTATTACTTTCTAGGATAGAAAATACAGAGAAAGGGTTACAATCACCAAAAAATTCGATATTGAGATTTTGACGAATTTCGGAGATTCAGATCTCTCTCAGTCAAAAAAAAAAAAAAAAAAAAAAACATTTTTAGCATTGTGTCTATCTGTATGTCTAAAAACATGATAAATGTTACGTGGTTGAAATTCAGTGCGGAATTACTACCAAATTTGGAGATTTTGATAAAATTTTGAATGAAACTTTCCACAGAACGGCTGTCCATATTCTTGATTTAAAAATGAGCTTGATAACTGCAAAACGCAAACGGTTAGATGTATAACATTATGCATTCAGATTTAGTATTTAAAATATAGATAATTAAAATTTGAATAAAATCTACAATATGTTGGCTGTCTATCAATCTCTGCTTTCTCTTTTTTTGTATGTAAACACAATAACTCATAAATGAAATGACTTAATTAATGAAATTCGGTATTTGATCTTGCGATAAGGAAGCGTCAAATTTTAATATCAATCGGCTTGCAAAAATGGTTCCAAAATATTTATTTTTGTGAAAGATTCCGTAAAAATAAAATGCCCAAGCCAAAGATTTGTATTTCCTAACTATCCTCCGGGAATACCATAATTTTATGCAAGGAAAGGAAGAATATATTGGAGAGCCCCGTGAAAGTTTCGGAGAGACTACTCTCTCAGGATTGCTTTGTGGATTATCACAGATATTTGGAACGTAAAGAATGAAGATCGGCTTTCGAAAGAGAATCCGAAATCATTGAAATTGTTAACGTTGCCAAACTGAATTTCAAGAAACGAAATTGATGATGATGTTAAGAATCTGAAATGTGTTTTTCTATATTCACAATTTATTAAAGGCAGATTCTGTGTTGGTAGTATAGCTTACATTTGATCTAGCATGTTCATGCTAAGAAAGCAAATAAGATGGGTTCTACTTATTTTTTAATTAATTTTCAACCGAAATATAACCACGAAAAATAACAATACTTTAAAATAAAAAAATAAATTTCTCTGCAAATCAATATAAATATTGGTGAGGAAGCATTAAATCTAGTTTCTCTTTAAAATTTTCAATCAATCAAATTTTATTTAAAGATAAGCAAAAAATACACATTTTTTAAATGATAGTATAGCATTGTTGTTAAAATCCTTATAGTAGAATTTATTTCATTTTTATTAATTCTTATTTGAAAAGCAAAAATATCGCATAAATAAAACTTGTTTAATAAGAAAACCTTCAATTTGATGGTTTGATTTCTTCTAATTTGTTCAGAGACTGATGCCCCTTTATGTCATCTACTGAAAAGTTAAATCTTGCAAACTGATTTTCGCAATAAAAGAACAAAGAATTACAAGTATTTTAGAGATGATCTTCTTTATACGCGATTCTACGAAAAAATTTAAATATAATGGAATGATTTTTCTTCCTAAGTTAAAAAAACTTGCACAGCAGTCATAGCTAATCATACTTAGGAAAAAAATCAATTTCTTTATACATAATCTTTGCTTGAGATACGAGAAAACAGTATTCTTAGAGAGTTCGGGGGTGAAAAATGCAGACTAAACTCAATCCTATTATCTTGCAAATCCGTGAATGTCATTCTGGCATTATTAAACAACAATCCTATCATCAAAAAGAAAGAAGAGCCCACGAAGTTAATGAATAAATGTTCCCTATTTATCTCCGCCACAAATCTGATCATCAGATTATTTCTGCTTTGTCTCCTCCCCAAACGGAACAAACTTCCATTAATTAACACTGAAAATGTATTTTTTTGGAATAGATCTATTAAAGGGATACAGGAAAATCATTTCGGTTTTGGAAATAGGTGTGGAAGTAAGGAGAAAGGGCAAATGAATATTAACTTGATTTGGACTTCGACTTATTTATAAGTTTTTACCCATACATTCTTCAATCAGGATTGAAAACTTGAAAATAATAATCATACATAATACTTACGAATTAAGACTGTCTTCTATGGGAGAAAAGTTGTTTTAGATTGCATGGGCAAAATTGTTGGAGATTTCATCAAAATTATCGATTAATAAGTAGGTAACATTTCACTTTTTCTAATATTTGAGCATAATTATTGATTCACTATTTAGCATGCAGAAATTGGTAGTTAATCCTAATGTTCCGTCAGGGGTATATGTTTTTATTTTCAGCTTGCTGAAATTTTGTCCTTACACGGGATGTAGAATTAAAATGTTTGTTGTTACGAATATGCAATGTTGCTTTCTTGCAGTGTTAATATTATCTTAGAAACAGTGTTTCTTAAAGGTTCGAGAATGAAGACTTCTGATTGCAACAAAGATTTGGTGATTTAATGACTAACGTATCGGTTTCAGAAATTGAAGTTCATGGTAAATGCGGAAGTTTTTTTGATATCTCTATTTTCAGTCTAGATTAGAGATTCTTTCAAAAAAAATCCACACTCTACTGGAACTGGGAATGCGAAATGTTCATAAGAGGAATAACTTTGCATTTGAATTATTGATCGCAGAGTGAGCTCCTTGTTTTTTGATACCTGCACAATGGTATGGCTGTTATTGCGTAAACGCGATTTGCTATATATTTGTTAATTTATGTAAGTGTTGTTCTTTTCGAACACTGTATCTGTAATTATGCTACTTACTCTTCACGTTTCATTTTGAATAGAGAACGCTAATCGTTAAAGAGAATCCTGGACTTCTTACACAGTACATTCACCGGGCGATTTCCCACAACAATATATGCAGTTAATGAGAATCTATTATGCTCAGTTTAGAATTAATGGGACATTTTTGAAGAAATGACTGAAATTCAGAAATATTTTTTTCATTAATAAATTATAAAATGTTAAATTATAAATTGTTTTTATTGTTTTTCCCCATTAAAATGTTTCCAAAGTTTACGTCTATTCAGAATAATTGAAATATATATATATATGTATATTTCAAAATTAAACAGTTCACACACGGTTGCAAACTAGGTACCGAAATTTCAAAGTGGATGAAAACACGTTTCAAACAAAAACAATTTAATAACAAAAAAAATTGAAATCATTTTGTTAAAAACATTCGAATAATATTATCAATAACATTATTCAAAAAATATGAATCTGATAAAAGTACTTATTATTCCTAAAGGCATTATCCTTCATTTTAAAGTGCAGGATAAATTGTCCTTATCGTGCCAGTCATCTAAGAAATAAAAAGAAAATATTAAGATTGATGATATAAAGGTTTATAGAGGAAATTGGTATAACTTTGAATTATATAAAAGTTCCGCAAAAATTACTAAAGTCCAACAATATTTTTAGAAGATCACATGTTTAAATTTCTATATCTTGATGAACAAAAAAAACTCATGTTTATCCACCAGAATTCTCAATTTAAAAATATGAATTAGAATTTCATTCACTTATAATTTAAAGTTAAACAAATATCACTATTTTACATTATAATTACTTTTTTTGATAATTTTTTAATTTATAAATTTCTTCATTCCTATATTACAAGTTTATATCCAAAGACAGTAAAAATAATTGAAAAATAACTTAAATTTAAATATCAAAGATAGATTGGTGAATAGCAATGATTTAAAGATGTACAGACTATAATTTATTTGATACAATGTTAATTACTCTACTGTACAGAAATCAGATATTGTACATTTTTAATTCTTCAAAAAAATATAACTTTCATTTCAATTCCTTTTTAAAAAAGTATTATTCTTTGTATTATATAGAAGTCATATTAAACTATTAAAAACTCTTAAATTAATAACCGTAATTAATAACATTATAAGATATTTAAATTAGAATGGGCTGATATAAACATAGTAGTGTCCATAAAATAATGCTTAATAATAACTAATAAATTAATAATAAGTGATAAAAGTAATATTTTATTAAGTCATGCATAAATAATAAATATATAAGATAATAATATCATCAATATTTTTATATTTTATAGTTCTACAGTATCTAAACTGCGAATGGACCTGTCTTTTCTTTAAAAAATAAATCATTAATAAAAACTTCATTTTCCATATTAATTTTAATATTAATAAGTTAAACAATTATTTTTATTTCATTTCCATGATTTTAAAATAAAAAAAAGGTGACAGAATTTTCTTGAAAGATTTTTTTTTGAAGTAGAATGAATTCCATACAATATGTTCGAAGAATACGTCCTCCAAAGATATAATTTAATGTTTTCTGCTAACACTTTCCAAAATCAAAAATTAGTACCTCGGCATTTCGAAATACCATAAGGAATTTTTATGTGTTATCTTATAGGAAGAAATGTCGAATAAGCCGATTTTATGTTACTAAATATCCTTACAAGAGGTAACATTGTGTTAACTGCTTCTAACGCTGAAAGATAGAAGGCTGTTATTCAGGATAAAGATTCTATCTCCATCATTCTGAGGGTAATAAACGTAAATAACGTCTCTAAGATTCTTCTTTAAGCTGAACTGTAAGGCTTGTTTCACTAAGGAATATATTTCGTAAACTTAAAGACAGTTTCTGAATCGGACTATGATATAACGCTTTTGCAGCTATTTTTAATATATATTTTTTAGTTAAAAATAATAACGCAAATTTCCATTTTTATGCAAATTTTTGGGTATTTATTAAAAACTTTTAAACTAATTTCCATCCTTTTTTAGATGGTTGAAATAATAATGACATCTTTAACGCTCTCGACAATAAAAATTACGAAATTTCAGTTTTAAATAAAGAAGAGTTTTTGCAAGTAGAATTTTGTATCTGAAAGAACATTAAGGATATATAGAATGAATGATTTATTTTATTTATAAAATAGTTAAAAAAATTATTTCTGGAAGTATTGACAACACGAATATGCGTGGTGATGCGATAGTTTTGCAGAATTCATAACCACAAATCGATATTCTGAATAAAATCAATCCAAAAGTAACACAATATAAGAGTATAGGTATACTAATTACAGTGAATTTATTTTAATTTAAATATTTTAATAATTAAAATTTCAAAAAAAGAAATAAAATAATGAATGTCATATAAGTTGAAAGTATACAAATTAAAAGATATTTTACTTGATGAATAACTTTTAAAGATTATTATTATCACTTAGAAAAAAATCATGTTTAACAGATACATAATGTTTCTAAATATTGTTGTACAAAATTTCATAAGATTGTAACAAATTGAGTAGGTTCTATACGTACTGAAATGTGAAATTAATTGGTTTCAAGAAAATGTCAAATTTCTCTCCTAGAAGTTCCAGTTGCATTCATTGTTAAATGGTAATATATAAACTTTCAACTTTTCAAACGTATACATTTCTGTAATAAGTGAAAAATCTTTCTTAATTTAAAATTGAAAATACAATCAGTGAGAAATATTTCTTAGTTTCTTTCTTAGCAAAATTGAAAATACAATTTTTTGCAGGAAAAAAATGTTGCTAGTTCCCTTCAGCCAGATATCTTGTACTGATTTTAATGTTCATGATTACAGTTACAATTCTTCTAAATGTTCTTTGATTCATTAAAAAAGAGCTCTTTCCCTTTTAAGTAATATTATTTTGAATGGTAAAAAAGTAATGATTTTGAAAGATTAAGAATTCCTTCCATTTACATAATGAGACATCGATGAGAATTTTCTCCACTAATTCTCTAAATAATAATAATTGTCTTTTCGGAGAATGTATTTTATTTTATCCTTTCAAATCACTTTTAATACTAAGATATCATTTGTGGTATTTTTTACTTACGTTATACTGCCACGTCGTTACATGAGACCCTGATATTTGCACTTTATTTAATTACAACTTTCATATATATTCATATGCCAGCAATATATTTTAAAAGTTAATATTTCAGTAACAAACAGTGGGTATAAATCTCTTATCGTATCTAAGCCATTTCTGTTCGTAATACATAATAGGAAATGGTAATTCAACATGTAAAATAAAATTATCAGAACATACAATTTGTGAACCACGTAACTCTATTTTAATAAAATGCAAATTAATGATAAAGAATGTTCTGGGGAACAAACGAATATTGAAAACAATAAGAACGTTCGAGGAGTACGTGCATTTATTTCTTGAAGGTCAGTTCACCCCTATTCCCAAGCTTCGCTTAATTTCAAAGTTATTTATTTCCCTGAAAATTTAATTTCAAATAATCATGGTGTCAAACCATAGCTTTATAATGAATGCTTTTTTTATTGTGACAAATTAATAGAATTAGTTAAATTTGAAAGTCATCTGTAATACCAAGGTTTAAACTTGATTTGTAGGAGAATTTTTATGTAAATAGAATTTGTAATAGACAACTGTTCAGTATGCAAGCAATGCCCCGATTTAGTTAGAGTCCATACGGGAAACTTGTGGGGCTACCGAAAGGCAACCCCACATAGCACAAAGAAAGAAACGACATTTAATGACACTGAACACTTGCATACAACAAAGGATCCTCTAGAGAAATCTTAATAGAATAGAATAGAAAGAATAAGAATAAAAAAAAATAGAAAAAACAATTTTTTATATTTTTTTAGATTTTATTTTACATATTAAACTACAAAACATTAAAAATGCAATAAATGTAGTTTAATTTAAAAAAAGTACTTTAATAAATGACAACTGTTAAATATATAGGCATTTGAATAACAAGAATTCCATTGCATTGCCCTCCCAATGAACATCTTCATTCATGGTTTTATTGAGTTGTCGATTGCAGTGCAATACTTTAATTTCATTTTATCTTTCTATTAAAAATTACAAAGGATGATAAGGAATTTTAGACGGAAGAACAGATCAGCAATGATTTAAATTGTCGAAAATCTTCAGTTCCTGCTTTGTTAGCATTTTCTCTGCAACCATCTGTTTTTAAAAATTGTTTTTCCTTTTCTGCAGTAGCATATCATATGTCTAAGATAACCATAGTGGAAGAAAATTGGTCTATTATCGGTATTTCTTAATGCATCAGTATTTTTTCTGTTGCAGAAGAGGGCTGTAAGCTGGATCTCATGATTTTCTTTCTGCCTCAGAAAATGACGATTGGTGTTGGGAAACTATTGATCTCGCAGAGACATGCATTATATTTCTTTCAACTCTATTTTTCGCTTTGTCTTCTGGCGAATAGTCAGGGAAGTATGTATCGGATAGTAGGTCATATTGGTGCATCTTTTATTGGGTTTTTTTCATTACATTTCTGCATTGAAGTATTCGTACCTGTTCCCTGATTTCATCAAAACAATGCTAATAAACTTTCATCGAATAACTTACATTGCTACAAGTCATCGATGTAACTGCCCCATTTAATGAAATGTAATGACGTAATTTCTTTCATTAAACGTGTTTCTAGAACATAAATAAGTAATATTTTCATGTAATAGGACTTTACACAACGATGATAACGATTAGGTATTAAAAGAAAGAGCAATAATTTAACTCCTAGTTCAAAAACTTAAATATTCAACATATCATTCCACAAAAGAACCATTGCACGATGGTCTAATGTATGTTAAATTTGTTTCCTATTGATGCTTTAACCCTTAACTGGAGACGTGCGGTCTGTGAGACCGCTAGCGATTAATTTTTGATAACCACAATTCTATTTTTAGCTCAATTAAATGGATTGATCCTGTGGCTTAATGTTTTGTGACCTTCAATACATGTGCACTTTTTCAACCGATTTCAGTGGATGCTTTTTAAACTCATTCAGTTATTTCTTTGACTGCGGTTTCTAAGACCGCATCTCACTGTTAGTGTCCCATTGATAAACAAGGCTTAGTAGATGGCGCTAAAACTTGGGGCCTAAAATATCATTCAATTTACTGATCCTATTATGAAGCAGTGCTCCAGACACCTATAAAAGAAGAAGAAAGTGATGTTAGTGCTCAGGATAATTGTACAGAAGAGTTTTTCGATGAAAGCTCGCATTGAATTGATTCAGATATGTATGTTCAAACATAATTCATTTTTCTAGTAATAATGCTTTTTGAAAAAAAAATATAAAATATATTAATATACCAAGATATATATATACAGAATTCATAGGTTGATTTTTACATTAATTCTTAACCGGTATGTTTAAAATGAACTAGAAAACCGTGCTATGAAAGTCACACAAGCCGATAAAAAAAGAACCAATTTTAGCCATTGTCATTTTATTTTTTTATTTTTCATACAATTTTTGAATTTTACATTATATTGTCTTCTATATACCTTCATATACCGTAAAATAAATATGATTTAAAAAGTAAAAAGTAATATGTTTTTTCAAGAATATTATTTATTGTAACATGTAATTTGAGAAGAAAATGTATGTTTCAACGCATTTATGTTTTTCAATGATAGTATATTTAAAAAAATTTCAAAACATATCTATATATCGAGAAAAATATCTACAAAATATATTGGCAGTTTTTTAGGCTAACACATTCATTAGAAAATTTAATTTTAGTGTAAATTAAATGCGGTCTTGTAGACCGCACCTCCCCAGTTAAGGGTTAAAACTACATGTAAATATTACTTAGCTAAGCCGCTGTGGACTTGTGCTCAAACTTTAATTTTAAAGAACAAAAGACAATTTCATCTTAAATGACAATAATAGAGTTATCAAAATAGAATATTACATAATATGGAATAGAATATTTCCTAATCAGTTACTGTTAATAATTTTACCGTGCATCTAAACAAAATTCTTACAATATTGTTCGAAAGTATCAACTTTCACTGATCAGCAACCTGCGTAATATATCAGTAATAGTCTGCACCGCTCCGTGATTAAATTTAAAAAAAAGGATTTTCCCTAAAAGTAAAAATACTTATTTATACATATATTAAACCTTTTTTTTTCTCTTGTACATGTTCAAAAATAACAAATAAATTAAGATTTCCCCCTCAGTATGGTGAATTGAAACACAATATTTACTTATATCAAATTTGGAATAACCCTACTTGTGAGATCAAAAGAAATAAATGGTAAGAAATAAGATACTAACCAATGTCATGACCAATTTCCTTTTAGAAATTGCCCATAGATAGATACTTATTGTGGAATCTTTCTTTCAGTTAATATATTTCTCAAAGAACGTTATCAAAAGTATACCACAAGCGTTGATAGCATTTTAAGAAAAGCTTTAAGTCATAAAGTAAAAATCTGTTATCGAGTACTGCTCATAAGAGTAAGATACTTTTCTGCTGTTTCTAAGAACATTAATTTTGAATACTATCATTCTGATAAAAGAAAAGGGCATCTTGGAGTTTTATCTTAAATGACCGTATTTCAAAGACTGTACATTGTTTCTTTCAAAAACCACGAGACAGCTATGATTTGAAATAAAAGAACAGAAAAATATGAATTATAGCTAGGAATTTATAGAAAGGATACAAAATGTATTGCCAGTTTCATAGAACATATAAAGTTTTAGGATTTTTAAATTTTTATATTTTCCACAGATCATATTAAGTATCTTTTCTAGCAAAGCCATGCATTTTTCAATAAGCTTATGGTACATAACTTCATAGGTTTTTATCTTAAAATTTTCTTAATAATAATGTAAGTATAAATATGAGATTATACACTGACATATTTATAATCTGTAAGAATTAAGATTTAAATCATTTAAATTATGCAAAACTTTTTTAGAAAATATGAAAGTTTTGGGAAATAAAGGCTTAAATGTATCTTGATATGCTAGAAATATGGTTTACCCATTATTTAATGAAAATGAAAACAGGAGGAAACAATGCATGAAAATGCATTTTATTTTTGTATTCCTATATTGTATTCCTATAAATATTGTAAATTAAGCAAACAAATAATTAATATAATCATTTTAAAATATAAGTATTGAACTACATATTTTTGAAAGAAATATTTCGCAAACAAGATGGAAATATTCACCTTTCGGTGAACAGATATTTTTCATGAAAAATATTCAATGATAATAACTTACATGAAAAAAGTTCCATAAAATTATTGCCGAACTAATTTATTCAAAAGCAGGAAATATTTATCAAAGGAGTTGCAGTGTTAATATAGAGTTTATTACTCTATATTAACCCTGCAACGTCCTTGCAATATTTTAAGCACTTTGGAGGGCAGGAATGTGCACTTTGATTCGATTTTTTTTATTCCTTACTTATTATTATTTTTTATTTATTTAATCGATATGATACGCATATGAATTAGAATTGTAAAGTTTTATTGTCTTATGATTGACACCAATCAATCTTGTCATGTGCAAGAACATGCACATTTAATTTTGTCCTAGTTTGAATGACGAATTGGACTTGCCATCTTTGACTTAGACAACTTTATGTAAACATATTTCGATAAACTGCCCTAATGCAGTATAATCAAGGAAGGTCACTTTTGACTTCAGATTTTGGCTGCATATATATCCGCGTTTTTTAATAAGGTTACGTTACTAATTGTTTATCTTATAGAAGAGCTATTGATTCTTATATTTTACTTGGCTTACGTGAATGTGGCTAATAATATATAAGGATATGTGCTAATAAGAAAATTAAGAAATTGTCAAGATACCCTTTCTGTTTTTGATATAAATCATTAAATGTCTTAAGAGATTTTTTTTTACTGTATTCAATAAAACGTTTATGAAGTTTCGATAAAAATTCAGAACGGCACTAATGAGAAATATCAAATTATAAGCAGATCCACTACTACTGAAATTTTATAAATGAAAGAAAAGAAGTGTCTGATAATTTGCTTCTAATAACATGTTTCGAAGAACAAGAAAAATGGTTTAAATATCATGATAAAAAAATTATCATTTTAAAAATGCACAAATTTGAATAATTTTTAAATAAAATTAATAAATAAAAACAGAAATAAATTGCTCAATACTAAAATTTAATAATAAAAATGTATTTCTTTAATTTTAAAATTAAAAAAAATGTTTTGTTTGATTTATCAAAGAAATATTTTTAAAAGTGTTTGACCTTTTTTATCTGAAGTAAATCTAGACGCCATTTTGCTATACAAAGCTTTGACCAACAGAACGACAAGATATATGCTCAAATTCATTTCCAATTTTTATCGGATATACGAAAACTATTACAATAAAATTTATAATGTTTCAAATGAAAAGTAATAAGAAACTTTAAATTTCTAATTTTACCAATTTCTTGAATAACAATTCTCAGAATTTTGTTAAAAAACAACATATATAATAATTGGCTTTTCCGGACCTACTTTAAGAAACATGATATTCAAAAGCAATTGTTTTAAAAAGAGATGTTGCATCATAATTTTCTAATATTATTTCTCTTCAAATCTTTTCTCGAAATTCGCATTTGCTTTAAAGAAATGAGAATCTACAATTTCACTCCAATCCATTTCTTTATCCGCATGTAGAATTATTATGAGGGATTTTATATTTCCAATCATTCTGATTTCCGAAAAATTATTATTTCTTATGTTTCATTCCATTTAAAAAGCATTTCGATACAAAATGTAATTTTAAAAAGCTTTCAAGAAAAAAAAATATTTAATAAATAAATTATTTAAATTATTTCGGTCTTTTATTGGTTTTAATAAGCTAAAAACATATTATATTTTTCGTGAAATATAGGATTTCCCATATGTACATATTTAGAATGCTAACAAAAAACGCACTTGCCATTAAACATTAAATTTGAAGCAAAAATATGTTTTAAATATAAAAAATTCAGTAATAAAAGGGCACTTAATTGCCATATTTTTGAAAAATAAATGTTACTTTATATATTTATGTTAGTGTAGAATTTTTTTTGATGTTGCTATTATTCTAATTTTACTTCCTTCTATACATTGGAAAAGGATTATGATCTTAAAACAATTTGATCTTTGGATTTTGAGAAATCTCTGCTTTCCAGATTTTCTTAGTGCAAAAAAATTCATCTATCTACAATGAAAATTCCTAATTTAGAAACAACTCGTAATCCACACTCAAAATATCATAAACATAATTTAAAAAATTAGGGAATTCAGCAATTTTAATGAATAAACGCTTTCTGTAATTCTTAATTCCGGAAATGTAAAAATGATCATTTTGTAATATAGCAAAAGTGATAAATTATCATTTTATAAAATCGTTTTCCTCAATTTTTTGTTAAAGTACAACAAAGAGACAGATTAAAAGTATTTTTCATTCTTCAGGAAGTATGTACAATTTGAAGGAGAATTAAATCTCGTGTTTAGTTTTTTTATTTGTCAGTTGTTAAATTAATTACAAGAATTGATTTATTAAAAAAAAAACGAAAAATCATTAAACCTATCCTCTAAGATTTTGCAATTTCGCAACTTTCCATTTTTTTTTCTATTTAACTACTTAGAAATTTTTTTAAAATCCTTCTTTTTCAGATCTCAAAAATGGAAGAAATTCACGGGATTTTGTATTTAATAAAACCAACCAACAAAAAAAAGATTGAATTTCAGGGAGGAAAATGTAATTTATTGTTGAAAATCGGATAGAAATATATATTTAAAATACTGTCAAATTTCAATAAATTTCTGCATGACTATTACAATAACATCATTAATTTTACAATTGCTTAAATTTTAGAATTATGTAAAATTTATTTTTGTGAATAATTTTTGTGGAAGTTAGCGTGAGTAAACGGCAAAATTGAGCTTAATTTTTAATTTATTAATTTCTAAATAAATTTGGAAACATTATCTTTAAAATGCGCTTTCCCACAATGAAATGTATAGGTACTAATTTAAGTAGCTGTAGATCAAATGGCCTCTCCTGTAGAGCAGCAGCACACACAAAGATATAAGCATACACACATTCATCTTTATTATAGTGTAGTGACTTTGTACTTTATAAATATTATGAAGAGTTTCCTCGATTAATCTCTGCTTGAAATCAGAAGCAGACAAAACAAATTATATATACTATATATAAGTAGTTGTAAAGAGTTCTGAAGCTTGAGACCGAACCGGTCCAAAATGTCTATGGTTTAATTCAGTAAAATAATTCAGTAAATTAATTCAGTAAATAATAGTAATAAATAATACAAAATTGGACATTAAAATTATTTTATTACTATTATTGTATTTTATAGTTAATAAATTTTTAGTTGTAATGCTTATATATGTATTTAAAACCATCATTTGTAGCATTATACGTTCAAAAAATTCAAAAAAAAAATATTTTCAAGAAGTTTATAATTTTTCAATTTTTTTACCATCTCTAAATGCTTTGTGGCACCCTCAAGATTTTGCAGCATTGCAACTTAATTTTTAAAACTTCTTTTTGAACATAAAAGGTAACTTTTCCTATCTATTACCAAACTAAATCTAAATAGATTTTTTTTAAAGACTCATTTTAAAATTTGTCATTTTTTTCAGTTCTTAACAAATTTTAAGCTCTTTGCTTCTTAGAAATTCAACACCTCAAGATGTTGTTGTATTGCAACCAAATTTTTTAAACTTTTATTTTAACCTAAAAGGTTTAAAGCTTAAACTTTTTCCCACTATTACCAAATTAAAATCTAAAAAATAAAAAGAAATGTAATACCATTTTCTTTCTACTCTAATACACATACAGAAATAAAATTCTTTTGGATGTTCTAGAAATCTGCATGAGAGTTTGGTGTTGGGTTAATAATCTTGAAATTAATGAAGACTAGCTGATTAGAAATCTAGTTTAATATTCTCCGAAGAAAATGCAGATAAGCTGCTGACAGATTGCTAAATTAAAAATAATATTTGCCACGTAAGTTTTTGATAACTTGTCCAATTGTAATATCAATTTGTACTTCAGAAAGAATATTAATATGAGCAATTCTGAAAGGTAAAAATTTAGATAAAATTTTCTTTCATCCTTCGATTTTTATATGTAAGAATCAGAATGAGTTCGTGAATTCCAAAGGTCAAAAGGAATTATTCACATTTTATTGATTAATACCAGCAAGAACAGATAAAAGTATATAATAGCATTTTTCTAACGATATTCCTATTTATTTAAACAACTCACATCCTTATATAGATTACTTTTTTCTAGAATCAAAAATTTATAAAACTGCTACTTGTTTCTTTCGTCAGAAATATTATTTTTTATATCCACAACTCGATATCTGAACCTTAACAGTAGCTCTTTCAGCTGTAAAGACGTGTGATGGGGACAATAAACGTAGTAAATAAAGCTACGCATAAAATAATCCTTAACCGGGTGAAAAATCATGAGTAGTTTCTAATAAACTAATAAATAAAAAATAACAGAAATTCCTCTTGCCTTAATACAAGCGTTTCATTCTCTTAACGGGGGAAAGTATTGCATCAATTTCATTTGAGTTTAATCTAAAAATATTTTTAAAAAGTATTGAAAATAATTGGAAAGCGTTAAAGATAGAAACTAAAACCGAAATTATATAATAATTGAACTGTTTTTCCTCCTGAGGAAGAAACATATATATCATTGACAAAACAAGCAACACACTCAATAAATAAGCATAAAAACAGAACATATTTTTGATTGCATTACATTTTTCAGGCGTGAAAACACGAGGTAAAAAAATTTTTAAGACACATTGGTAATAATATTGACAATAAGAATCATCTATCCTGAAATTTATGTTATATTTAATAGATTCATTGTTATATTATTAAACAGCAATCATGTCTTATCATCATATAATGTATTTTAAACGTTTTTTTCATTTTGAAAAGTAAAAACATTATTTTTATCACACACTATAATGTTTATTAACAATTTGAAATCATAAATATTTCATTCTAAAATCAATTCGAAATATTAATCGTAACAATCAATCCAAGATATGGATGTATAAGGTGCAACATTATATAGAGCTTTATGCATTCTGATAAGTAAAAAATAAATAAATAAATAAAATGTGTTTTTGATTTGTTATTATTTATTTATCACATTTAGAACATTTTACAATTGAATTTAATTCATTTTCCATTATAAAATCGGAAATAATATTTGTCATATTAACATAATCTATTAAAAAAACAATAATAAAACATACCTAATAAAGTAAGCATAACAACAGAAAGTGTTCCATCTTCATAATATTAACCGTATATTTTTTAGTCATACAAAAGAATGGAATACATTTTTTAAAGCAGCGAGACGATGAAATAGGAGCATAAGTAATCACCCTTTTATCTTAATATCCATGAATTCATTTCTGTATTAATAAACAGCATTCAGATCAACACAGTGAAATTAAGAAATTTCACAGCGTTAATAAATAAGCACATACCAAAAATCTCAGACAGGATAATGAAATTTTTCCTGCTTTGCATCTCCAGCAGGTAAGTCGTCATTAATTAGCATTTTGAAGAGAATCTTTTAATTCTCCAGTTGAAGTTAAGATAAATTTTGCAATCAGTTGTAAGAATACACATTCTTTACTTGATAATAAAATCGATTTCGAGTTGAAGAGAGTTTAATCCTATTTTTGATGCTGATACATGTTCTTACTTTTAAGCATTCTGGATAAAATACGAGTTTCGGTTTCAGTCATAAATTATAGCTAAATATTAATAATGAAACTTATTTATCTATTGTGGAGAGAAAAGATGTAGATGTTTTGGAACAAAAAATAGTGAACTGAAAATTTTAAAGAACTGAAGAATATTTCTTAATCTCTCATTTTCCCATACCATTTATAATCAATCTTATAACAACAAAGGACTCTAATTAAATATTTGAATAGTATAAAATTTAAAGAAATATATCTGCATCCTCAAATACAAACCAGGTTCTTATTTTATTAAATATCTTTTAAGATCAAATAAAATGTTGTTGCTCATATTCACTGGATTTGTAATCTCATGAGTTTCTTTATTTAAAGGAAGCGATGGTTATACTTTAGAATACGGAGAGTTAAGCCATTACAAACTTTTAAAAGTTTTCAGTAATCATTTTTATACAGTTGGTAATGTTAATACTACTACGAATCTATAATAGTGCTTCTCTGTGTAAATAATCGCATAGTATAGGAAGACAGTTTTACAAAATTTTAATGGTCTGTAAATAGATTCCAGATCAATGACCTTCAATATTAGCGACAAACTTAGAGAAGAATTTGGCAGGAAGAAGAAGGCAATCTTGCTTTGGATTGTTCATGCCAAGTGACTTTTCATAGAGCTTTGTACTATTGCGATTGCTTGATTAAGATTTGCTGTTTTGTTCAGATGAATTCTGCAAGTGCTATCATTTTGTACGCTTTAGGTTTTTTTTTATTACCCGCACTTTCCCACTTTGAGAAAGTAAAGCAACATTATCCGTTGATAAGCTCGTTGGACTTATCGCCATACAACAAACAAACGATCGGATTTTCCTTAACAATTTTATTTATAAATAAATTTTGGGTTTACTCTAAAATACTTCATACTAATATGGAAATTACTGGAAAAAAAATGCGATATAAAGCATGTTAAAAATACATATTTCTTATTTGCATATTTACGGCAATGTTTTTCGAAAAAATTGCGTCATATATGATGTATGAGCATCATGGGCAGCGGTGGCCTGGTGATAAGGTCTCGGCTCGCGAGTCGTAGGGTTTCAGGTTTGCAATCCGATCCCATAGAACAGCCGTATAAGAGGGTCTGTTGCACGTTAAATCCGTCAGCGCAAACGTCCTCCCGCTGGTGTGGCCTGGAGAAGGATGTGACAGCTCAGGTGTCGTCCTCGTCATTTGATCGCGGTTCAAAATTACGAGGTCCGTCCGAAAATAGCCGTAGCGTTGCTTTAAAATGGGACGTTAATATAACTAAACTAAGTAGGAAATTCTCCACGTGCTACTGGATTTGTAAAATAATAACACGCAAGCTAGTTTTCTAAAAATTTCAATTATAATATTAATCGGAAATGAATAGGGGTTTTAGCATTTGTTTGCGATAATTTCGAAACATATCACTATTGCATAAAAACTTTTTTCAGCCATCACTATGAAACTTAGTAGAGTTAGCTTCTAAATAATGCTAATTATTATGGGCTTTTTTTTCTAATTTTAATAATAAGTTTAACTTTTTAACAAGGAAATTGCTATTTTTCTCAATTAAATGATAACCATTCTGATAAAGGGAGTTCGAAACTGCATAACCACATGTATAGTGTTAAATATTTTTTAGAAACTTTGCTTTAGTTACGGAGTTGTGCAGACATCCGTATTGCAAGGATACTAAATATATTCTTGTGTCACGTCTAATTGATATAACTAAATTTTTTAATAAGTTTAAAATAAATTTTGAAAATAATGACAAAGGTATTATTAACATGCTATTATGTTTGGGATTAAAGCCTCAACTTTTCTTGAATGTTAGATGAATAATTTCATCTAAATGTTTGATCATCGTGCTGTTGTAAAAGCATTTTTTTTATTTTGTTGGATTCTCTATATTTATATCTGTTTAGTATTTTCACAACTGAAATTATTCTATCCTTTTATATTTTGTGTGTAATCATTTTGGGCAAATTTTTCCTTTCAGATGTACATTAGGCTAAGTTGGAAACTATTTTATTAAAAATTCTATTTAATTCTTGCAATTTAATAACAAAAGTTAATTGAATTTTTTCGAACAAAAGTTTTAATGAACGCTTCGAGGTGAATTAATGTTTGAGATGCAATATTTGATTTATCCATTTGAAATCTAAAATTCAGAGAATAAGAGACAATCAAGCGCAGAATACAGGCTCATTTATTGGTTCTTCAAGTAGAGGGAAGCAGGCCAAAATTTTAATCTATATTGTATTATATTTATTCATTCTTTATTTTCGAACCGCCTATCTCAAATATGTAATATCTGTAGAATATAATACCTCTCTCATTTTTGTCTTATGGAAATAAAAAGATGTATTAGATTTATTAGGATGTGTGCAATTTTTAACTAAATTAATATAGGGAATAGGAGAACCCTATAAAAAGTTATATTTGATCATTTCAGAAAAATAGATCTTTTTTTTTACTTTCAAAAATACCATAATATGAGTACTCCTTATTTATAAAATTCAGTTATCAGGAGAATCTTTTAGTAATTCTTCTAGGAAATCATGTGAAATATATAGGTTGCGTTCTGTTACATTTATCAGTTCTTTCTTTTCGAACAGCAGGTGACAGACATTTAACGTGTGTAACATGTAATATCTATATCAATATTTTTCTTACAGAAGTGAAACATTTCTATGACATGTGTTACGATGTGCGTAACATTAAAATAACTTTAGGGAATAGGGAAAATCCTTTAAAAAGTTATAATGGATAACTACTATAAAATTGATTGTTTTACTTTTAAAAATACCGTAATATGAATCCTTACAACATTTAATTACATGAGGAATCATATAGTAGTTATTCTTCAAATAGAGGAAATCAAGTAAAATGTATAAATTGCATCTCATTGTATTATCCATTCTTTATTTTCGAATCGCCGATCTCAGATACGTAATATGCGTAGGATGTAACATCTCCTTCAGTTTTTGTCTTATAAAAGTAAAACATATCTGTTAGGATGAGCTCAATGTTTAACTAAATATAGCAATAGGGAATAGAGAAACCCTATATAGTATACCTATATTTCATAACTTTTTAAATAGATTTTTTAATTTCAAAAATACCATAATGTGAATAACTACCTCATTTAATTACATGAAGAATCTTCCAACAATTCTTCTTCAAGGAGAGGAAATGTCGGCGTATATATAGATTAAAACCTGTTGTATTTATTCCGTTCTTTATTTTTGAAACGAGCCACAGATACGCAATGAGTAGGATTCAATATATCTGCCACTTTTTGTCTTACAGAAGTAAAATATTTGTATTTGATTCCTTAGGATGTGCTTAAATTTTAACTAAATAACTATAGGGAATAGGGGAATCATATAAAACGTTTTATTCAATATTTTTATAAAATATATTATTTTAAAAATATTAAAATATGAATCCCTGCCTCATCCGAATTAATTTCAAATTAGAAATGCATGCATATGGACGATGGCTGTGTAATTAAAGGTCAGAGACAATACATTACACCCTATATAGTGTGTTTGTTAACAAATATTCAGTAGATGAAATATAAATTTTTTAGACTCCTTTGCTATGAATAATAGATTTATACCCCACCGGTAACAATGGTCAGCTACAGCAATAATGAAAAATGTCTGACTTCAGATACTAAAATTCAGAAGAAGCGTTTTACCCTAGAATCGCACAAATCGAGAGTGGAAGATTCAACTTTTCACCAGTCTCCAACAAGTGAAGAAGCATTGAATGTTTGGAAAAAAGTGACTCTAGTGATAGAGTCAAATGAGCGAAATTGCATTAATTTCATAATATTGTCTTTTTTTGGATATTGATTGGAATAAATTAAAACCTATATAGTTTTTTTTTTGCTGTTAATAATATATTTATGTTCTGCTTACCAAATTTACTACACCCATAATATATAAAATGTTTAGCTGCTAAGTTGGAATTCATGAAAAAAATAGAATTGCGCTAGAGCTACATAAATCGAGAAAGTAATACTCAATTCTTTGTCTTTTTCGAAAAAGTGAAGAAGTATATAAGTTTTGAAAAAGTTGCTGAAGGAAAGTATAACAAACTATCTATAAAAGGAGTTACAGAAATTATAGAGATGGATATCGCCTTTCTCTAAAATGCTACTTTTTAAATGATGTGTTTAGTTTCTTTAAAGTTGCTATGATGAATATAAATTCTTTCACTGATGGAATAATAATATTCGTGGGGACATTTTATGCTTAGATGAAAACTAAAGAAAATAATTTAAGAGAACATAAGCTTATAAAGATTCTTCGAAGGTAAAAAGACGGAGACAAAAAAAGGGGAGGAAACTTGATTTGTTTTAAAATTATCAACTAATATCTATCATAAGAAAAGAATAATTAAATAGTTATAAATCATATTACTGATATTGAAGTGATTATTTAAAATAAATAGCTTTTTTTCAATTATTTAATTTAAGCACATATAATAGATTATAGTACATAGTATTTTATCCTGGATTTTTATGCGCAATGCATTATTAGTAAAACTTTTAAAATAAGCTGAATTCAAATTTAGGTATTATATTACAGAATATAATATATATATATATTAATAATAATAATATTTCATAATCAGTTTTAATGTTGAATGAAACAGAGTTTATAAAATGATTTTTCTTTCCCTCCATATGAACAAGATTCAATTTTAAAGTATTTCTCGCTGCATTCTTTTCATTTATTTTTTCTCATTCCAATTTTGTGAAAATTCTACGAATATTCATTTGCATAAATATTGTATTCTTATTTAATACTTTTAATGCAATTCACCATTTCACTATCACAATGTTCCTTCTTTAAAATACAATGTTACACAATGAATATAAATATTTCGAAATATCTTTCAATTTGCCTATCTGATTATCTTTATTTTGTAATCAAGTGACTAATATTTTTTTAAGTAGATAACCTTATTCTAAACATTATAAAATCTGCTTAAAATAAGCTTTCAGTTTGAAAAGAAATATTAAACATAATTTTGGTTCATGCATGAATAAATTAAACATGTTAGTATAAAATTTCCTATTGATTAGGAATATAAAAAATATGGAATATTTTATATAAAATTTTGAGCTGAGTCTTTAAAATGAAATAAGATTAGAAATATGTTTTAATTAAGAGTATTATGAATGTCATTAAATTTAAATGTTTGCGTAAACAATCGATTTAAGAAAGTATAACTTTTAATAAGTTTAATGTGCAGCTTTTTGATAAATAAAATATTAAATCAAGTTAATACAAAGTAATATTATAAACCAAACATTGCTTAATGGATCCATATTATCTGGTACATAGTAGATAATATTATGACATCGTTGGATCTTTCTAACTTCACAATCTCGAGAATATAAATGAATTTACGAGTGATTTTTCCAAGAATATTATTTACATGAAAATTATAATATTTCAGTAAGAAATTTGAAATTTAAAATGCAGTTTTGTAAATTTCCTAGCTGGAAATAATTTAATTTCATATATATTAACCAAAAGTAAATTCAATAAAAAAAGGTAATTAAATGCTCATATTTCTCACAATGATTAATTTTATACATTACTACTAGCAATACTACATTCAGAAATCACTTTTCTGCAATTTTCAAAAGTTAATGAAATTTTCATTTATTATATAACATGAAAGAACTTTGATAAACCGATTTTATTTCACCCCTATCCTTACATGAAGTAACATTACTACCTGGTTCTAAAGTTGGAAAATTTAAGACTTATTCGTGTTAGAGATTCCGTTTTGAGAGCAAGAATTTATTCTAAAAGCAATAAACATAAATCACGGATCTCGTAGTTTCTTCAACTAACAAAAGTGCTTAATAACAACATTTGTTTCACTAGGGCAGATTTGCACGCTTATATATATATATATATATAACAGTATGGAAAAGATTTTAACTGTGGATTAAGAAACAGCGTATATTTAAAAAAAGTTAATTCAGGTTCAGAGAAAAAAAATTTATTTAGGGAAAAGATGGAGTGTGTCTAATATGGAGTGTGACCAACGTGCAGTGCTATAGAAGCCTTACAACGAGTTCCCATACTGTTTATGAGGGCATCAATAAATATTTGTAATAACAAACTTCATTCTTATAAAAGCGTACCTTTTAACTCTGGAGAGTCTTGGCAAGCGGCATAGGTTATAGAATGGTTCTTCTTAGACCATTCAATACATGTTCAATATGATTTGGATCCGTAGATCTCAAGGGACAATCCATACTGCAAATATCCTCTTCTTCAAAAAATCATCAATAATATGAATTCTATGTGACCACACATTATCATCCGTAAAAATGAAGTTCAGGCCAATAGTGCCCTGAACAACTTCAAATAGATTTCAAGGACCTCATCTATAGCGGCGCAGTGACAGCACCGCACCAAATACGCGTAGTGGTATACGACTGCTCAACATTATGTCGCTCCAAACAAGATTCCTTTGTCACCAAATCTGTCGATTTCTTTTACGTAGGAAGGAAGATAGCGAGAACCTCGTTCTCTTCAAATGAATATTCTATGAGAATCATTCTATGTGAGTAATCCTGACTCATCACTGAAAAGTTCAAGCAATCGGTGTGTACAAGACTGATGTATTCGGGTTCATAACAACCAAGCTTTGCTGTTGGATGCAATCAAAGGGACAAGCATGAATGGACGCCCGGCGTAAATAGCCCCTCTTTACTAACTTTAGAAATTTTGATTCCAGATGTAGCAAGAAAGTTTCGAGAAAGCTGAGGAGTGCACTTTATGCCAAGTTGCGTTCCTATTCAAGTGTCGTTGCTCTGTATCGGCTTTGGCCGGCCTTTCTTGTAAGTGTACTATTTATTTTGAATTCCATAACCTGTATATCCATCAAGCCACCTCAGCGTCAAGCCTGCCAACATGTCTCTCTCTCAAAGAATCTTCTAAATGATCATGAGAACTCAGTCTCATTGCAAACCGGCTAACTTATTTGTTTTAATGTAATGTTCACAAAATTGCTGTCACAAATCACCTATGCTGAAACGTTCTAATTCCAGTAGTTCTAAAAAATAACGCTAAACAACTCCTTTTTTGTAGATTGGAGGTTGAAATTGTGTAACCGTTCTTCAAGATATATAAAATAGAAATTTTATCTATTTTACTACAAGCAATGTAAAGTTATTTTGAAAAACATGTTTCTAACCTTAAGTTTGTATATCATTGTAAGTACTAATATGGGAATTAGAATATATAAAATTAAATATTTTTCTACAACAAGCATTTTAGAAACATCATCACATATATTAAAACTACTTTACAACAAAATATAATATTTACCAAATGCTATGCTTTTTTTTAAAAAAACAAAGAAATTTATTTTACTTGTTATACGATATCAGAAGTATCATGGTATTATTAATAACTTTTGTTAAAAAAGATAATATTTTCTAATCTAATTTAATATATCAATTCAATATAGAGAATATATCTCAATGGATATACAAAGCTTTTTTTTTTCAATACGTTTCAAATAGACGAAATTCCATAAAACTATCACTCAAAATGATGACCTCAAAAAGTACATTTCCGGAGAATAAAAATCCAAACATAACCTTACATCTAAAAATGACAAGAAGAAAAAAATTGAAAAGAAACTTTATTCGAATAAAATACACTCTATGGTTGTAGCTTTTATATGAATTTACTATTTCCTTTCCGGTTCCCAGACCAATTTTCTTCAACAAAATAACTAGCCTAAAGACA
>JAPMOR010042496.1:0-31597 GCA_026543865.1 Argiope aurantia
AACAAATTAATTCGTTTCCATTTAAAAGTGACAACAACAACATTTCTTTCCAAGTTAATTTTTTTTAATTATTAAATTTTTAAATTACTTTTCCTGCATTTTTACATTTATTTATGTAGATTTGCTAAGCTTTTGTTGAATAATAAAAAAAAAAGATTCAGAAGTGTTACGTTAAATCATTTACTTAATTTTTATATTGAATGAATGTTTTTTTTTAAACTTTGAAATCTGATCCGTTTTCCGCCGATTGTTCTTTACATTTATTGGCTTGCATTTTGGCAAAGAATTATGTTTTCTTTTCTTCCCCCCCCCCTCTTCTTTTTCACCTAAATTCATTATAGCTTGCGGAACTATACATAAATAATAATTGAATTCTCTTTGATTCCTTAATTTTTATTAGAAAAGTTTTGATGATTTTTAAATATTACACTGTTATTATCACGTGATGTCTCGATTTGAAAACGTTTAATCAAAACTAATCGGCCTAAAAGAATAACATAAAAAGACTTAATTCTTTTGTTTTATTATGCCTTTGTACCAAGCTTAAATCCTTTCTAAATTAATTTTGGGAAGATCGTTAGACCACACCCATAGATACCTGCCCATTTGAAGATAGAGGCGATAATTCCTGTTATGAGAACCATAAATAAGAAAAAGAACTATTCCAAATATAATATATTCGTTATTCTCAGATGTTATCTGTTTATAATTGCTGTGATGTCTGCAACGGAAATTGACGACTGAAGAAACTTGAAAAAACTTATCAAAGAATTGCACTGAAGAAAGACTGAATCAAAAAGATTTCAATTTTTAATGATTGATGAGTAGGGACGACACTAAATGCGAAATTGCGACTCAATGACAGTCGTTATAATTTGACCTTGAACGCCATTTTGCATAAAATATATTAGAAAGTCTGTGCCGTAAAGAAAGAATTCCAATTTCACATTTACTCTTTAATATGCCGTTAGAAGAAGAGTAGCTAGACAACCTTGATTTAGTTTAAAAAATAACCGCTTCTTTTCACATATGCGCGAATAACGCGTTTTTGGTACATTTATTTTATTCAGAATTTGATTGATTGAATATCATTATACATTACAGAACATATATGTTGTATAAGTATGACGCTGAACTAGCTATTAAAAAAGGATCTGATTTTTTTTTAATATATGAAGAATTTTTTTTAATATCTTAAATGGAACAGGTATTTTTGAAGTTAATTTTATTGAGATATTCGGTGTTAGCATAGAATCTGGAAATTAAAAAAAAATATCTTCATCCCCTCCCCTCAATTTTTAAAAATTTTGATTCAACTACTTTTGGATTCTAAATCACCACTTAAGTATTCTCTTAATTGAATGTTGTTTATAAAAACTAATAGTTTTTTCTGAAAGCTTTTTGAGTTTGATTCAATTTTCAGTAAAGTTATAGTTGCCTTTTATGATTAGATAGAAAACATATTATATCAAGTTTTTAACTGAAAATATTATGAAGTTTATGAATGTCGTTAGTAATTGTCAAGGAAAACAAAAGAAATCTAACAATTTACCAATGAATGCAATAAACTTATAGAAAAATTGAACTATATATACTGCATTATATTTCTAAAACCATTCAGGAGCATCCTCATCCTCATAGTTTTCAGGAACAGAAAAGTCATTTTCAGTCATACTGACGGAATGCAATAAATATTATCAAATATATTAAATATACCCCCCCCCCTTTCCTTTCATTTTTTCTTTTTGTCGAACATATTTTATTACTAGGGCACGAATTCACTCTCACATAAAAAGAAAAACAAAAACGTGATATCTTCATCAGTTATTTGATAAAAATAAATTGGAAAGTCTTTCTGCTTTCATTTTTCCCCCCCAAGAAATATTTCTTTAGAAAAAAATTGAATCGTATAAAACTAGACTTAAGCTCTAACATGCTACATTTTGGCCTAAACTAAACTCACTTATATATTAAAAGATTTAAGAATTCAAAATATAATCGTCCATCACGAATTTTACAGAAAATAGATTTTAAAAAAAGTCGTTTGCATTTCATTACACCAGATTTCTTTTTAAAAAGCTAAGTTAACAGAAACGAGAATCATTCTTAATTTAGAAAGAGAAAAAATTTAGTGTTCTTATATAAAACTTGAAAACCAAAACAAACTAGCTTTGTGGAATCTTTGATTTTTTTTTTATTTTAAGTTAAGCATTCGTGAAACTTTATTTTATCATGATTGCTTAACTTCTTTATTAGAATTGGAATTATTTTATTAATTGATATAAAACAAAAGAGATTTTTCTATATCTTAAGCTTTATTTGTTTGAAAATCTGCTCTCAAATAATAGATAAGGTCAAAAAAAATTCTTACCAGCGCCATTAAAATTATGCCTGTCTTGCCTGGGCGACTAAAGACGAGTCTGAAATTGCTGGAGATTTCTGGAAGTGATGTTGAATAAACAAGAAAGTATACTACAATATGTATATAATGCAAATTATTTATGAGTTTATTATGTAATTATTGATGCGTTGTTATAATTTTTTGAAGAACAACTAGTTAAACAGAAATGATGAAATTTGATTTTCATCATAAATGCTGAACTCTTGCATTAGAATTGGAAACATTATATTAATTGTAATAAATAAATGTAAGGCATCGTGAAAGAATGATTAATTTAAGAATAATATCTGACTTAATAATACGTAATAGTCTTTAATTCAAATTTTATTATTAACAATACAAATTGAGAGAACACATTTTAATATAAATTCTTTAAGGTTTGGTAAATTAAAAAAAAAAAATCTTGGGGGAGGGATAAGCCAGCCCGCAACATTACATTTCTTCATAACATCTCCAATTTTTTTTTTTACTTTACAAGGTCTTTCTTGGAAATCTTGTCTTCCGAGTTTATTTTCTAATGAAAGTTTCTGTTGTGATATTTGAAGAATAAGAAATAAAATTCTTTTATTTTTTGATCCCCTATAATCCCACAGTCTTTTCAGGATTTTTTCTTGTCATTCTCACGTACCAGGCGTGCCATTCTCGGAATGTGGTCCTTTCGTTATTAAAAGATGAGAAATCCCTCCGAGGGGGTTGTCGCGAAGTTGTCGCCCAGAGATCACTTGTCCTTGATTCGGATGGTGGCCGGTGAAGGTCACTCGATTGCAGCAGCAGCAGCAGCCTCTGGTTACGCGTCGCCTCTCCGCGATTATTTTTTGCACCTGGTCATGCCTTTGACAAGTCATTAATTTCATCTCGATTGAGAAGAGCGCGTCTCATCTTTTTTCAGAGGCTACCGTGGAGAGCGGTCGTTCAAGGACAGGGGCAGTCAGTCAAGACGACAGGTCCTTCTCTTCTCTCTGGAAGATCACACTCTTCACACGCCATCTTCATTCCGGTGCAGTTAGCGGAATGAATTATACAGCCACCTTTTTTTCTTCTTCCGAATCTATCATTTCTGACAGACTTCCCTTTTTTAATTTAGGTAGATAAGAATGTGTTCTTTACGAATGTTCCAGGCATTCTTTTCTTTGGAAACGCTTCTGCATTTTGTTTACATCAAGTTGAACTTCAAGCCGATGCTAAATTGTAAAGGAACAAAAAAAAAAAAAAAAAAAAAAAAGATGACATGCTGTATAATTTATTGATAATATTGTAATACGAGCTCCCACAGGCGACAGATTTAAAATACAGCCCCTGGCAGAATCTATTTAAATTCAATTATTAAATCATTTAAATAATTCATGAGCTGAATGATAAGAAAGTTACAAAGTTTCTTTTATTCATCCATCTTTCTATAAAATTAGTTAATAACTTTTATTTTTAAAGGTATAAGCAATTAACCATTTTTTAAATTTTAATTCTGATACCATATTCTTAATATGATTTTTATGACGAATATAAAATGATTTTTATCGTTCAGTTCTGATACATTGTTATTCGATCATTTAATTTAAGCAGCATTTCATTTTAAAAACAGACTAAAGTTTCATTTTAATTTCAGATAGATTTAAAAAAAAAACTATATTTTTTTGCATCTTTTTTAAGATCTGTTATTCAGGATTACTTTACCTGCCATCGTTCTATCGCTGCTCAGTTCTTAAATTTCTTTATTTTCTTATTAATTAGTTATAATCGTCATTTAAAGATGTTAATGTATAGTTGTTTTAATAATTTTAACTTACTTTGCATATAAGAGTAAAGCATTGACCAAAAAAATGTATGTTCTCCAATTGCACAATCATTGATGATGTACCTAGGAATCTTGAATTTCCATATGAAATAAAAATTAGCGAAATCGATGCAGTGGTTATGACTGGAGGACACTGCTGTGGATCTCCCCTCCTCTCATAAAGAAAGTATAATGAAAAGGTTTTTTTTAAATTATTTTTCTCAAAAAGCTTAAAAGGCGGGGAGTAGTGACCGTTGATGATATATCTCGGGGACATAAACTTTCATATGAAAAATCGAACCATATGTTAGGATTTGACTAATTCTTCTATTTTTCTAATTATTTTTAAGTACATGGATAATGTTTTAAAATTGATACTTATAGAGCTCAGCATAATTTAGCAAATAATAGTGACAACATTTTTTCCAATATAAGTTAGTATCGAGAAAAGTAATATGAACCAATTTAATGTAAGAGTTACATTAAATTGGTATTACATTAAATTAAGAGTTACATTAATTACAAAAATCTCGACATTATGGAAGAAGCGTGCAAAATACCCCCTCCCCCTCCTTCTCTTTTATTAGAAGCTTACTCTGTGGTGTAGGAAGTAAAATTAATTGCTTACTCTGTGTGTGTATTAGGAAGTAAAATTAATTCTTTAACCGAATTCTTTTAATTTATCCTCATGTAATTTATATATTTTTAAAAAATTACATAAATGCACTAATATTTTTGTCATTATAGATTTTCTAAAATTGTCACCAAAAGCTTCTCTTTCCAGAGACGGTTTAAGTATTTTGCGCACTAAAAAATCACATTATGTTGTCCCCATGATGCATTTAGTTTTACATATATAATAGAAAAACTAACAAAAATCATAAAGTTTTTGAAAAATTAACTACAGTAATTAATTAATAGCTCAATTTTTTCTGATATAAACATTTAATTATCTTGAAAGATTCTAAAGAAATAATAAATTTCAAACAAATATATCATTAAAAATTATTATTTTAGAGGTTCTGTTAAGTGTAATATAACACAACCAGTTATTGAATAACTAATATTCTAAAATATTATGAAAAGGAAATTACTTATACCTAAGTTAATGACTTTAATAATGTGAACACATCCTGTACTCCTAATATTCTACAATTCAAAAAATTTGTACTTTTTACTTGACAAATTGGCTAATAAATTTTTTTTATTAATCTACTTTCCCCTTCCCTTTTTGTTTAGAGACCCTATGTAGTCAGTCATCCTTGATTCTAAATCGGAAATACACCACTGCCTCTTTTTTTTCTCCCGGTCCCACACAATTGAAGTTAATGCAATCTTATCTAAAATTCATAAAGCATTGAGATGATTTACGCTTTCAAATCCTCTCACTTTTTATGGGCATTTTGGGTTGTTTTGAAGATTGACAGTTTTCTATTTGATGTAGCTTGACAGGTGAAAAACTGCAATTTCACAAGTATGTGAAAATTCGAAAGAATATTGAAATGTTTAGCATATAATCCAAATTTCCATAATTATTTTCATATTATTTACTTAAATTTTCATATTTTTATTAAAATATTTTTATATAATATATTAAAAATAAAATTTAATAATAAATGGTAATTCATCTCTTATTTTTTAGGGTGGAAATGATTTCTACTTGTACATAACTGCAAATGATGGTCATCAAACGGTAAGTAAGAGAAATTTAATATCTAAATTATATAATGGTTTTTCATGATATGAGGTTATTAAATTTTTCAAATGATAGAAATTTTCTAGTCACATGCATATTATTTCTTTATTTTTATGAGTATTTCTTTAAATCTATTGTTGCAAATTATAGCCCGAAATGAAGAATTTCGTTCTATATAATTTTGTTTGTGAATTCTTGTTGTAACATTGCACGGAGTATGGAATCATTAAACTTTTCTTATCTAGCTGCCTGAAATGAATATATCTCTATTTGAATTTCTGTTTCCAGAATCTTTAGTCTTTATTTTGATTGCTCGATTCAACTGGCAATAGAGAACTAAATTTTAAACCTAAGTATATAAGCTTCATAATTTCATCTGGTTTTCCGATTTTATTTACAGATGATTACAAGAACAATTTCCCCCCCTTTTTCTGAGAAAATAAAACAAAAACAGCAAAAACTATAAGCTAAGCAAATTATTGCCTATTTATTTTATGTTTTGTTTGTTTCCAAAAAAGCATAATTGCTTATAATATTTGCAATCTAATCGCATTATGTTTGTATTTTAAATATCGGTATCGATTACCGAGATGAAGAAAATTTACTTTATTAACTTCATGAATAATGGCTTTTAAAAGTACCTGTACATTTTTAAAATGTGAAGAAAAACCGCCAATTTAATTTAATTTGAAGTCCAGTATTTTTCCATATCACGCCTATGTAATTCTTCAGAAAAGGTCAATTTTATTTCATAAAAATGAAAAAGTAAGAAAGCAGACTAAACACATAGAAAAGTGATCATACACAGATAATTTCTCAGAGAAATTCATAACTAAAATTATCGTCTGTCATTTTTTATTTTTGTATTTTGGTGACGTTTTAAAATTCGTTTTCCTTTATCTTTGCTTGTTTAATTTTTTTTGCATTTTAATTTCTATTTATTATTTTAAAATGGCCTGCAATCGTAAGAAAATAACGAAAAAAAGTGATTATTTTTCATTCTAAAAGTGGTAAATCAATTCACCATATCGCCGAATTGATAAATTTATTCTATTTTTACAATGGTATAACTGACTAAATGCTTTAAAGAAGAAAATCAAATCAAAAATAAGATTAAGAAAGATATACAGCAAAATTAACTACACGTAATAAGTAATTTATAGATGAATTATTTGTGAAAAGTCCATGTTTAAATGATATGCAGATTTTTACAGAATTTACCAAAATGTTGTTAATTGAATCTGAGACTACTCTACGAGTGTTCAGATCAGCTAAATTACAGATTCGACACTAAGAAAATTTTTTGTTAATGCAAAAAAAAAAAAGATAGTTTTTTCGCGAAATCAATGATAAATAAGCCCGAAACGTATTAGAATCTTTTGCAGAGAGACGCAACTTTCACATTTTTAGTTTTAATGGGCATATAATTGTATAGAGAATTAAAAATAAGAATCTTATTCCAAAAAAAAAATTAGTTGGAATAGTAAAGAATGAAGATTGAGATGCTTTTGTGTAGGATGCATGTCAGGTAATTTGGTATTTTATTTGGTAATTTGCTATTTATTGAAGGAATGATGAATTATATTCCTTATTTAAATATTTTAGAACATGTTATAAAATTATTAGCCTCTAATTTAAGTATTGAAAACGGTTTTTTGTCTTGATAACAATCTTAATCACACTGCTCTGAATGTTCGTCTGTAATGTCTCTATATTTAATATAGAGGATTTAAATCCAATAGAACATTTGAAGAGAACTAAAAATTTAAGAGTACGAAGACACAACATTTATGCGAAAACCCAAACTACAAATAGAAATGTTGAAAGTGTTAAAGATTACTAATTCGGAAATGAAAAAAAAAAAAAAAAAAAAAAAAAAAAACACTAGATCACCCTTTGTTGCACGATATCTTATTAAGTACAAATTGATAAAAATATCACAATATGTATTAACATGTAGAGATTTCTTTAAAATGTGCGAAATATCTTTTTTTAATTTCTTTTCTCCTATCAATTTTTCAAAAATAATAAAAAAAAAAGAAATTTATGCATATTCTTAAAATAGTCAATGAATTTTTCTTAAGAAGCAATTATAGATACTATTAAGAAAAAATCTTGTACTGAAATATTAATTTTTAGTAATAGAGCATTATTTAATCAAAATTCATGAATGGACGAACACTCTTGGGAGCCAATATATGTTCTAAGTGCATGTCTAATTTATAGAGAACAAACTTTAATGAAAATGGATACAAAAATATCTTGCATTCATGATTCTATTCAAATTTCTTATTTATTTCCAGCTTCGTAGAGAACTTTATTTGACAAACAAAATGGGTTACATATTTAGATTTAAAGCAAAAATATCCATTTTATCCAAATAAAGGCGAAAGTTCTTTTTAAAAGAATTCTACCAGCTTCTGTATATAAAATTGATTAATCAATCCTATACGTCCCAGAAGCATTACGTGAATAAATTAGTATATGATTTATAATGCTTAGCTCCCACGCTCATTAATATTGAATATTTATAAACAATAAAACCTTTCTCTAAAAATGAATTAAGTAATAGCCAATTAATAATTCATTAAATTACTAATAATTAAAGAAATTATTAAGTGAACTTTTAATGCAATTTGTAGCAAATATCATTTCTTGAACTAACACCAAATTGTAAAATAAAAACTTCTTTTAATTTTAATAACACCATAATTAATTCTAAAACTTTGGTACCCATGAATTTTTTAATAATGCTTTATGAAAATTATTGTATTTCCAAAAGAGTGCATAAATGTTTCCAATTAGTAATTATAAGTGAACTTTCTTTCTTCTTGATATTAAAAGGGACTTAAAAGCATTTAAAGCAAACTAACTATTTACCAGGAACAAGTGAAATGATTATGCTAAAACATCGAATACCCACATCTATTTAAAATAAAATTATCTTTTAGATTTTGTTCTTATACGTTTTTGAAATAAATTCTGTGGTGGTATGTACATTATTATGATCTCTGCAGGAAGCAGCAGGACGAATACTGTTGGAAACATTTCTTTAATAATAACATTCACACACTTAAGCAAACACTAACACAAAGATAAGACATTCACGCGCGCGGCTTCA
This sequence comes from Argiope aurantia, assembly GCA_026543865.1. NCBI lineage: Eukaryota > Metazoa > Arthropoda > Arachnida > Araneae > Araneidae > Argiope > Argiope aurantia. The sequence goes on from JAPMOR010042496.1 coordinate 8,990, forward strand.
CAGTTCAGCATCACATCTCATTCTAATTACAATAGCAATGCATTATGGGATGACATATGGGATGGCCTAATCAGGTATCGCCATCTAGTATCCAAAAGAGAAGATAAGAGTAATGCAAATGTTACAATGCAGCTTTATTTTAACTGTGAATATATCCTGCAACTGCTACATTCTCCCCCTTTGGCTCCGACGACGTCCCGGCAAGGAGACAGAATTTGAATTGTAATTGAATTTGAATTAAGCTGCTACATCCTTCCCCTACACCAACGAAGACCGCCCCGGTGAGGTGGTGTGATTTTGAACATTTTCCCCTTAGATAGAAAAGCCATTTTTAATTATTGAAACGAGACAGTAAATTAAACAAGAAAACTTGAATATGACGGATCAGTTACACACCTACCCTCTCTTTTGAATGTACAAAAAATCAATAAAGTAGGTAGAACACAAATGATTTAAATCTCCATATTTTTTTTAAAGAATGCAAAAAATTATAATATTCAGTTAGGATATAAATATATTTTCAGCAATGGTAAAAAATATTTATGTTAAAAATAACTTTATATTTTAGATGAAGCAACACATAAAGACAGAAATTAAATTCAAATTATTTCAATTGTTAATTATAACTGCAAGTATATATACACATTTAATAAAAGAAAAGCAGATATAGCAAATAATTGCTATTAAATTTGCGCAAGCACTGAAAAGGAATTAGCTTTAATAATTCTTTAACAGAAAAATAACATTCTGAGAATCAGAAATAAAATTGCACATTTTATACGATTGAAAGATGGCATACGCTGAATCATCACTCTAAAAAAAAAATAATAAATCTATCAGAACAGTTTATCATACTACCAAAATACCATACAACTGAAAAAAGAAAACATATTCAATACTTGTTTAGATTAATCACTTTGAGAGCGACTGAGCTTATGAATGCTTAATGAGACTTGGCGCATCACTCAAGGGCACATAAAATGGTATCAGAAAACGAGAACAGACAGTTGTGGTTTCGGTTCGCAAACTTACGGACCAAGAAAGGCATCAAGTACGATAAATTACTTCGTGCTTAATTAAAATACAGAAATACAACAACAACTTGAAATTCACTATATAGAATATCTTAATATTTAAAAGATATATTATTACGCACTTTCAATGATTGAGATCAAATAACAAAACAATACAGATATTTCAATATGTAAACTAGCAACGATGAATAAGCTATAAAAACAGAAGTAACTTAGAAATTATTAAATATTAAATAGTATGAAAACATTTCACAGAAGACGGAGCATTTTGGTGTATTCAAACATGAAAGAATGTTGCTAGAATGTATTTCAACGAAACAAATGCTGGATGCTATTGAATTTAAACAACAACAAAAAAAATGCACAAGTGTTATGACACTTGTCTGAGAACAGGTACGGACAGGAACCACCAAAACAAAACTGATGAATTTTTCCGTGCTGTAAATTTGAAATACAGAAACACACTTTCTTCACTGGATTTAAATGCAGATTTTTGCTGGAGATGTGCAAATAATAAATTATACTCGGTACAGGGGCCGACGTCCCGTACGAGTTAGGATTTAAAACTGAATTCTGGAATACTCCTTAGGACATCAAGGAAGCGAAGATGGCAGACGCTGATTCATTTTTGAGGACTGATGTCTGGAACATAATGATGAAGTTTTCGGAATGAGAATAATCACATATGTCAGGACGACACGTTCTCGGGATGAGAATAATCACATTTGTCAGGATGACACGTTCTCGGGATGAGAATTATCACATTTGTCAAGACAACACGTTCTCGGGATGAGAATAATCACATTTGTCAGGACGACACGTTCTCGGGATGAGAATAATCACATTTGTCAGGATGACACGTTCTCGGGATGAGAATAATCACATTTGTCAGGACGACATGTTCTCGGGATGAGAATAATCACATGTGTCAGAACGACACGTTCTCGGGATGAGAATAATCACATTTGTCAGGATGACACGTTCTCGGGATGAGAATTATCACATTTGTCAGGACGACACGTTCTCGGGATGAGAATAATCACATTTGTCAGGACGACATGTTCTCGGGATGAGAATAATCACATGTGTCAGGACGACACGTTCTCGGGATGAGAAAACTGATGACATGTGTCAGGATGACACGTTTCATAATTTGCTGCGGACTGGAAAATTTTCTCGCGATTTCACTTTCGTTTCATCATTTCACTGGAACACAATGATGAACCATTCCCGGGATGAGAAAAATTATTTTGTTTCAGGACGACACGTTTCACCGTTTCCATCAAAAATTCATCGTAGGGACGACTTCACTTCCGTTTCATCAGAAATTCTTTTTCGTTGGGCGCCAATGTGGTGGCGAGAAAATTTTCTTGTCATCGCCGGGACGACATCAGTTTCGTTTCCTCACAAATTCTTTTCCGTCGGGCCCCACGTTGGGCGCCAATGTGGTGGAATGTAGATTATTATGATCTGTGCAGGGAGCAACAGGACGAATTTTGTTGGGAACATTTCTTTAATAATCACATTCACACACTTAAACATACACTAACACAAAGACAAGACATTACGCGCGCAGCTTCACAGTTCAGCATCACATCTCATTCTAATTACAATCGCAATGCATTATGGGATGGCCTAATCAGGTATCGCCATCTAGTATCCAAAAGAGAAGATAAGAGTAATGCAACTGCTACAACGCAGCTTTATTTTAACTGTAAATATATCCTGTGTGGTGACAAGATTTTGTTATTCAAAACTAAGGCCAATTTTTTCCCATTAGCCTAAATAACTTTTCAAGGAACTAATCTTTGTCCAAATATTTTTGCTTTTTTCAATGACATTCGACTTGTATGAGAGTTTTAAGTTTGTTAGAGTTAAACGCATTTTAAATTAATTTTTTGTAAATATGCCATTTGTATTCAATTATTCCATTGCTTTGTCTGGTCAACTCTGATTCTTGTGCCATGAAATCAAAAATAACCAAACGACAAAATCCGACAACTGTTTAACAAACTGAAAACTAACAAAACTGTTTCCGAAAAATAATAGTTTTTTTATAGTTTTTATTTCATTCAAGAAAGGCGTATTTTCATGGAAAGAATTATGGATTTTTCCCTTTTTTTTTTAAACAGATAGATGTTAATTAAACATTTTAATAAAAGAAAGAAAGAAGTAAGCGTTTAGTTGAAGCGATGCATGCAGTTTCTAGAATTTCCTCCCTAATTACTTTCAACTATAAATGAGGGTGTAATGACGTTGTTTACAAATTTATAGAGGCTGACGTCTGCCACTTCTAAAAATAGATTAGATTTCAGCATCAATGATAGTAGGTTAAAGTAATTTTACATCAGAGGTCCTCATTACAGAAGAACATTAGAAATTTAAAAAAGGATATAGCAATAAAAATTATACGAATTTTTATTTAATGCTTTAATTGGAAGATACTGTAATGGAGGATTTTGACTGTGCATTGGGCTCAAGCAAATGACCTTTGGACTAATCGATGTCAATAAAAAACATTGTACTCGAAAACATTTATAGGACATATAGGGAAAAACTTAATAGAATTAAAGGACTATGGAAATTTCTTTTAACATGATAATGTTTATAAATTAATATATTTTCCATAAATAACGTGATGCGACATGTACGAAGGAAAAAAAAGTATTAAAAACTATTAAAATAATTAAAAAATAAATGGGAAAAATATTAAAATATTATTAACTTTGAATTTCCGTAGGGACACGTATTTGCAGGTTGTAATCAAAAGATTCTTTGTCTTTACATTTTTCCATGACGTGAAGTTGAGAAATAACAATTTTTACAAAGTGTATATTCATCACAATCAGTATATTAAATTTATGGCAATATCCAGAACCACTTTTAATTAGAAAGGCTAAAAAGGACTATGATTATCACAACTTAAAACTTTTAAATTATAATTCATTAAAAATAATAATTGTTTCATTTTATATTTAAAGGATTTTCTAATATCAATTAGCAAGTATTTTAATTCCTCTGCAATTGATAAATTATTTCATTACCATAAAAATAATAGTAAATAATCGAAACAATTTAAAATTATTTTTAAACTGACAAAACTATAAATGAAGCAAAACATGTCATTATATAGAATAGGATAATAATTGAAATATAGCATAATACTTAAATATGTTATCATAAGCTTTACTCTATCAGTACTCTAGTACGGTTAAAATTATTAAATTCATATCAACAAATCATGAATTGACTGGAAAAAAAAATCTTATTTCATATTTTTAGCTGGCTTTTATGTAATAGATTATTAACTAAGATGCTGTTAAAATTATGCTCGAAGGAAAATGTATTGGAAACTGCACAAGAGATTTTCTTTTTAAATATATGTTAATCACAATATTTTTTTTTTCAGGCAAAAATTGAAGTGTATGTTCGAGTCCTTGAGGAGAGCAACAGTGGTATACCTTCCATAGATCCGCCCTTGGACGTCCCCTTCAGCACCTCCCGCCCTCGCCTCCGGCCCTTTCCTCCCTTTGTACCCAGCGCCCCTCACCCCGCCCACCCCTCCTCCTCAGCTTCCGGACCTTTTCGCCGCCCCCCCGCGAAAGGGAACGCCCCTGCCCCCACCCCCGTTGCCCCCTCCCTCATCCCCTCCCCTGGCGATCAGCCCCCAGTTCCAAAGGTTCCTGCGAGAGAGGGCGGCGAGCAGGCGGGCAGCCAGGGGGGGAGCAACATCTTGACCACCACCGTGCTGCCCATCCTAGCGGTAACGGGCCTGGCGCCCTTGCTTATGCTGCTGCTGTGGCTACTGCACAGAAGATGCAAGCACAATGAAAAGCTGGTGGCGGTGAGTTTTTTTTCCCTTGTTTAAAAAACAAATTTTACTGTCACAAAAGTTAAACATAACAAGAAGTTTACTATCACAAAAAATAAATTTCAAAATGAAGCGTGATTTTGCTTCTAATATGCTCTAAAGAGTATGTGTTATATATAATTATTCATGCATAGATATAATTTCTTCGTTTATGTATAATTTTTCTAATTCTTTCGAATAAAATTGTTGATAAAAATAAATCCGATTTATGGCATCAGTTGCAAGGGAATTCGATCATAAATTTGTAATATCACTATCTTAGACGATTTTAGATTGCCTTAATGAATATTAGCTAAAGAATAAATGACGCTTTCTTGGGACATTTATCGACTGACCTAAAGTAATGCAATTCGAAATTTCACAGTCTGTTAAATCTAGTCAAAGAAAACTGGAGCTTTTTTTGTTTACAATGTTGATAACTCATGAATATTTTATCAAAAATGACGAATAGGATTGGAGCACTATAAAAATTAGCTTCTTTTTTAATCTGTTTTAAAAATTCTCTATTGGCTCAAAAAAATAAGATATAACTAACTGCCTTAAGTGACTAGTGTGTTCATCCAGATTATTGCCTCTTAAACCGATTTATATGAAATAGTTAAGTCATAACGATTATCTATTTGACGATGGTAAGCCTGTTTTAGCGTTTGTTTAACTTTCTGTTTGACACCAATTTCTTTATTTCTTTTACATCTTGCTTCATCTGACTTAATGGAATGACAATTCTCTCTAAAACCTTCTAATAATATTTTTTATCTCTATTAATTAACGAAACATTGAATCAAGCACGACTGGAAAAGCATTTAATAAATTATTTACGTTCGTATAAGGATTTGTTTACTTTAATGTTGCCATTCAGAAATACATAATAAAAGTGAATTCTGTGCCACATTCGTTAGAATTTGATATATATAGATTTTCTGTTTCTTTTAGAGCCTTTTCGACTGATTTATTTCTAATGGTTTAAAAATTAGCTATTGAGCTGCAACTAGAATGAACATTCTGTAAATAAAAAATAAAAAATGCTTTCTATATAAATTAGTATATTTTGTGATAGTTTGGGCACTAAACATAAGTATTTCGAATAAAATCTGTTTGAAATGAACCCCCATTGATCCAGCACCCCCCTCCAGTGTATCTGCCGGATTATTGAGAAGCTACTATGTAAATAAAATTTTAAAGTTATTTTTTCAAATTTTGAAGGCAAAATCTTTAAAATTTTACCATAAAATGAATCTCATCATGACAATTTCTAAATCATGCAATTTAGTGTATAATAATTGAAGGAGGTAATCATGTGCTTATCCAAATAATTTCTACTTTCAGCTGAAAAAGGCATCTTCCGTCGGTGCGAGGAGGGAAGGTAGCCTGTCTGAGACTGTGGCCTTCAGCTACTCTCCTGCTGCCTTACTGCGGCCAGCCACGCCACCTTTCAGTACCACACAATCACCTTCCGGAATCACCATACCGAGGGTAAGATATCCCTAATTATCTGTGTTTTCGTCAACATTGCATGCTTAAGTTGCGAGATATGCAGCAATAATTACAGTGTTTTGCGATAATTTTCCTGAATGACCATGCTCGATGCACGCAAACAGAATCCTATTTATTTACTTCACACATATAAAATTAATCTGTTCTTTATTATTCAATATATCATTATACCTTTCTTTATTATTATTTTCAATGTTTTAAAAAAATAAGAGACAGATTTCTATCTTTAAAAATGCAAAAACATTATTTATCTTCTTTGTTAATTCCTTTTAGTTAACTTGACTTGTTTCATATTTTTAAAGAGGATTGTTGAAATCGATTTTTCGCACATTTTTCAAAGAATAGAGAGTTTTGAAATTTTGGTATTCTTATATATTCTTGATGATAATATTCTATGGAATGGAATTTTAAAACTTTAAATACTTCCGTATCAGTTAATCTATTAATAAAACTAAATTTTGATTCCATACTATTAGCGCCACATGGTAGTGAATTCAAGATACGGCAATATTTATAATAATATTTTTTTGTAAATTAAAAACTTAAGCACTGAAAACTTTCAAGATAAAAAAAAAATCTACTTTTAAGTACATTAAGATAAGTGCTTTTAATTGCCTTTACTAACTTTAAAAAATGTATAAATGTATGTTTATGTAAATAAATTCTGTGAGAGAGTGGATAAGAACTCCTTTCAACATTTCATTGCCATTTTTCAAAAATATAAATAATTCACAAAATTTTGATATAAATATAAATATTAACATATTTTCGAAAAATCAAGTAATTTTAACTCTGAATGGAATTCAAACGAAAAGTATAATTTTTTGCATTTCATCCAGAATTTACATGATTCTTTAATGTATTTTTGCTGAACAGTTTAATTTCATTCTTCCAAAAAATATGAAATAATGAGCGTAACGTAATTTAAATGGCTAATAAAAGTATTGAGAAATTAATTTCTTGTTAATTTCCAAAAATCACTGATGTGAGCAATTGAAACTGAAATGAAATTATTAAAATGAATCCAACGAACAATTTTATAAATTTTTATTGTTGCAGTTTTTTGGATTAACAAATCTATACTTATATAAAACTCAATATGTGAGTGTGTGTGTTGGCGCTCTACAGGCCAGACTGTTTGACCTACAGCTACCAAATTTGGCACATGCATACCTTGGAGGTCGGGAATGTGCATCTGGGGTCCCTTTTTTGAATTTTTAATTAAAATTTTATTTATTAATTAAAAACTAACTTTCCCGCCAAAAAAAATCTCATTTTCCCCACCGCCAAATCAGTAACACTTCAATTTTTTTTCCCACACTAATGAGGCTAGGCTTAAGATATTTCGGCCGATTATTTCAAATGATTCTGCTTATTTTCTTAATGTTTGATGCATTTAAAATTAAACATTGTTAATTAATCTATCTGGTCATGATGAATCTGAGAAAATTTTGTTGACAAATTCTTAAAATATTACATAAATTAAGAAAGATATTCTTTAGTGCCCATCAAGTTTAAACGCTCAGTGACTCTGTTTTCAGTAATCATATTACAAAAAAAAAAATACTTTATTTCAGTAAAAAATATTATATTAATTGCAGATCAATCCTTTCCACGTTAATTTAAAGTATAAATTCTACGAAACTAACAGAAAATTAGAGAGATACATATTATATTATGACTGAAGGCCTTTATAATATTATGAGTGAATTATATGACTATCAAAATTTGAAGTTTTAAAATATTTTGATGAAGAAACTATTAAAGTAGGAATTGCATAAAATATTTAATTATTAAAATTTTAACGAACATTAAGATTATTGAACCGGCTGGTCGCCAAAGGCGGCTAGTAATTAATAAAAGAGAGAAAAATTAGAAATATAATATATTTAATATAAAATGTACTAAATAGGAAAAATTGTAAAAAAAGTTGAAATTTGCATATTTTGAAAAAAAAAAAGTTTAAAACTGCTTCGTTTTAAGTTATTTTAATTCCCAATTTTTTTTAAAAAAATAACACTATATGATTTAAATTCAGTACAAAGAACTAAAAATTTTGAAATATTTTCCTCCAGATAGTCTCTTTGTAAATATGCATAATTTGTTTAAATATTCTATTACATTCATTGCTATATACTGAGCCTGCATTGTGAATTGAAAGTGCTATAATTAAGCCTCCATTATGCAATTGAAATGCCATGAATTTAACAGGGGACATTACTGCAGTAATCGCATTTTAGTTACTGACACCTCACAATGACTACACTTTAAAAAACTGAGTTGTGCATGTATCATTTCTTTAAATTATTTTTAATACTAATTTATTTAAAAGAAACTTATATATCTGAACACAAATTACTTTTTAAAGTCAGTAACCTATTTTTTAATGAAATCTAAAACATTCTCTTTGAATCCGTGTCTATTCAGGGAATTGTCTCTAAAGTTCAATGACATGTACTAACACATATTACGTCATTTGTCTGTAGTGTGACAGTCTCTATGTTGTAGAGTCTGTCAATTTCATTTGTCAGTAGCTGTGAATTATATACATGTAAAACAATTTTCGTAGAAATAGGCGATACGTTTTTGACAACTTTTATTTTGAAAGAAATAGCGTAGTTTTTGTCTTTTATTTTATCATGATTACTTTGTCAAAGCCATGACGAGTGCAGCATGGTGTACCGACTAGGAAGACAGCATTAAAAAAAGAGAGTTGTTAGAAAGCATTTTGAACTTATATAATTTTAGAAAGGAATCTGTCAGTAATGTGTAACTGTGGTTCGGCACATGTGTAAAAAATCCTGGTGGGAAAATAAAAGTTCATGCAACTAAGAAGTTAAAGAGAAATCGATTTCGAGTGATTAGGAAATTATTTTAGAATATAGAGTAAATTAGAAATTATTTCATTTATTTATTTATTATTATTTTGAATTTTGAATGCGATGTAAATAGCTTGCAGATGCTTCACATTAGTTTAATATTTTTATAAACTTAAAAAAGTGTTATTAATTGTTTTACAGTCATCAAAAATTTCATTTTTCATAAAGAATGATAAAAATATAATTTTAAAAAATTCCGACAGTTTTAGCGAGTTATTTCTATGGTTTAAGGAGCTTCTATTTTAATTCACTTTCTGGTATGTCCCAATAACCCCTTTGAAAAAATATTTCCGTTGCTAATAAGTCAACGTATGCGTATGCATAATAATAATAATAAAAAACTCTTCTTCGGTCAATAGACAACGTCAGTACATCGGAACAACACTTGAAGATCTAAATTTAACTCCTAAATATAGGCTCCCGTGATAAGAACTTATGCTAGATTAAATCGTGAGTAGGTTGTTTCCTCTGCTCTGTTTTTCATGGCGACAAAATAAGCGAGTATGCACTGCGGAAAAGGAACCATGGATGAAGGCGGGAGTATGGATAAAATGTTTATGAGTTTTTAAACCGTTGAACATACGGCCAATGGCGGCTTTTCAAGTAGGCAGTTTAGGCAATTGCCTAGGGTCGCTTCGCTGATGGAGGAGAGGCACAGGCAGATCGATTTAAAAAATTGTTATTAATCCAATTATTTAATAAATAAACTTTCTGTGACGCAAATAGAAAACCCTTACATATGAGTTCTATGAATAGTATTAATGCTTTGTTAAGTATAATCAAACTGGTTTCTACCTGTCATTCTAGCCTGTTCAGTCAGTCAGGTACAGTGCTTTTAAGCCGTTCACTTAAAGCATTTAATATATAGCAATATATGAGTAAATAATATTGGATGCAAATGTGGGAGCCACTCGATCATGGATCGTAATAAATAAAAATACATGCACTTTTTATAAGATCACTGGACTAAAAAAAACAAACTAATATAAATATTAAATTTATTAGTTAAGATAAAAATGTGTTGAAATGTAAAAAAAATTGATTAAAAAAAGATGGATAGGGTCTTATAATGTGTATTGCCTAAAATGCATGAATTCATTTCTATAGAAGCTCCAAGTATTAGCAATACAGACAAGTTTGTCTAGAGTGGCTGATTTTTATAGTAATTGATTTCGGAACAATATATTAAAATTTATTTTCATGAAAAATATCGATGGGAAATCAGCGGGATTATTTTTCTTTCGATTTGTTCAGATACTAACATAATAAAACGCGTTTCATGCTTCAAGGAAATGGATGCATGAAATGCTGAAGAATCGATGTATGCGTTTAGTATTTTTTATTCGATTGATTGGGTTTAAAATTTGGATCTGTAAAGAGTATTAATTAAATTGAAATTAAATTGATTTTATGTATTAATATTTTCAGGAGTTATATCGGGGAAACACCCAAATAATCGTTTATCTCACATTATTAAAATTCTAATCAAAATTTCGGACAAATCTCATTAAGATGCATATTTCTTTTTTACAAAATGCAGGGTGGTCATTAAACTCATGCGCTAACTATAAAAATTATTGTTAAAATATATTAATAAGTTGGCCTATAATTGTTTCTATATATTATTGTAATAGCGTTTATAAAGCTTTAAATAAACACACTTATATCGGTAAATTTCAATGTCGACATAGTAATTCGAAAAGTGTCAAGGAGGTATTCCAATTCTCGTCTAGTCTTATTCAACATTTCTGCTGTTGATTCTACTTCTAGACACAACATCTGTGATCTTAAATTCGAGTACATCAATATCTTTAACTGGCGTTGCAAAGTACTCTATCCTATATGCGATCTTAAAATTGACATTGAACAGCAATGTCCGATTTAATTTTATGGAACCAAAGTATATATTGAATTTTCCCCCTCGTTGACGCCATTTTGATAGTATTCGAATGTAAAATCACTATTTCTACGTTACATGAAATTAAAAAAAAGTTAAGAAGAAAATGATACCGTAGAAGGATATTTATCATATTGCATTCAATAGTTCTTTTATAATATTTTTTGTAATCACATAAAGACTTTGTGATCATCCAGAATATATGTACCAAATTTGGTAGCTATAGATCTCACGGTCTGTCCTATATAGCACCAACACACTCACTCACATATTTTCCTTTGTTACAAATAGAGATAAAATACACAAAATAAAGAAGACGTGTAATGCAGCAATCATACTATTCTTATTGCCATTCCCTTCAAACGAATTTCTGACATTTGTTTTTCATTTGCAGATTGGAGGAGACTCGGACAAATGGGAATTCCCCCGCCATCGTTTGCAGTTCATCGGAATTCTGGGTGAGGGCTGCTTCGGACAAGTCTGGAAATGTCTTGCTCAAGATATAGGACCTCGAGAGGAAACCATTACAGTCGCCGTTAAAACCCTCAAAGGTATATTAATTTTCAAATTTAAAATATTGAGTTCGTTTTTGAATTTTTTTTAAATGTTCATTATTTTTTTAAGATCTTGTTACTTTAGATATCAGCATGCCGTTTTGAAATTAAAGAAATTTTCAGAAACTATTCATACAGCGTCTGAACCACAATTACTAGGTCTTACAATCAATTTACGCATCAACTTTTTAAAGAAAGTGACAGTCATAGATTAAAAAGAATGGATCAAAGCATGCGCAATTATTTTGCAAATAAGTCTTCTAAAATTAATAAATGGATTTCCATTTAAACTTTTACATGAACAAAAAATATTCGTAAATATGGTCAGTTCTCAAATACAAAAACTTTCCGTGCTTTTGTGCATCTACCAAGAGGAGTTTATTTCGTCCAAATAGATATGAGTTAAAAGAAAAAATGCCTCTTAATGTAACGGCAATCAAAATCAATATCTAACAAAAGATTCCAGAAATGCGCTTATCTTACTGCGTATCACTCCTTTGAGGAGTAAAACCGTCCAAAAATGTTCTCCTCAATATATATAGCATATTATCGCACGAAAACAATTTTTTTAAATTTGAAAACTAATACTGGTGTCGTCCTTGTCATCTGACCGCGGTTCAAAATTACGAGGTCCGTCCCAAAATAACCCTAGTGTTGCTTTAAAGCTGAATGTTAATATAACTAAACTAAACTTGAAAAATAATAATGAAGTTTCAGTGAGCATTAATTTTATTTCTGTACAATTATTTATATGCAATTTATACAATATTTCTGTACAATTTATAATATATTTTTAAATATATGCTATAAATATGATTTCCATTGTTTTGGTTGCTTTGTTTATACATATGCGATATTCAATACAACTTCAATGCCCACATTATCATTTATTTCAATGAGCAGCAAAATTTACAAAGAACATAGTGCCGCTGTAAACCTCTTGGTAAAGTACCTACTTTAGGGCGTGAGAGTTCCAAATTTGAAATCTAATTTCACCAAAGATCCGCAGTGTATGCGGCCCCACCGAAGGTCAAATGCCCTCACAGAAACCTGGAAATGGGGCGCCCTCCTGTCACCCTGAGCGTGGCTCAAAATTACAAGGCCCTACTCCAAATAAACATAGTAATGCTTCCAAATAAGACATTTTATACAGATAAATTTTAGATAAATCTTAAAGAAAAGAATTAGTTAAAAATTAAAGAAACATTACAGGAAAAAAAATCTTGACAAAAAAAAAATGTTTTTTTAAACATGATAAATTTTTTGGCTAGCATTATTTTTGTGAATAGTATAATATAAAAATAGTTATGCATAGAAGGCACTGTCTGACCCAATAAAGATATATAAATTAATTCTCATGCATTATTCATGCTAAAAATTAAAGGTTCAAATCTCCATTATTTTTTTTTAAATCTGAGGATAAAAAAAATTATTTAAATTTTATAAAAAGAATTTTAAGAAAATACTTTTATTAGTGCAGTAGAAAACACATTTTTTATTGTAATTATTTCCTGTCCTGTAGTCAATTTATAATTCATTTTATCATTACGAATGAATTCATTGTTTTTATTTTTTTTCCCAAAAATTTTCTTCTATTCGTCGTTTTAATTCTTATTCGTATTTCTTCTATTCGCAATACTTGTGGAATAAAATTTCAATGAAATAAATGGCTAAACTGTAGATTAATTTCTGAAAATATTAAAATATAATTGTGCCGTCGAGAAAACAAAGGTTCAAATTCTCAAAACTAAAGAACATCCGGAAGTTATTGATAAATCGATTATAAAAATTCTATCTTTACAAATATGAAACAAATCAAATTAAAAACGTATAAAAATATATTTCCGAGACTTATTTTCTTCCGTATGGAAAGATTTAATCCGAACTAAAATACCTCCACTCAAAACTATAAGCAAACTGTATCTCAAGAGTAATAGATGTAAATCATAATCCTCGCTCAGGTAGCGGAAACACGGTATGATTTATATCCTAGTTGCACGCATTGTCAGATACACACATCAAAACAGGCAGTTCCACGTCGTCTATATTGCTTGATAAAACAAAAAAGAACTTTTGCATGTTGCTTCCTAAATTCGTGAATATGTATGACATAGCTGTTTGTTCAGCTGGTGTTAGATGTGAAAGCTTGGTTTTCTGTAATTTCGTTTCATATGTAGTGAGCAGCAGGTGTGTTGATTTTTCACCTGCAGCGAGTGTCTGAAAAATCATAAAATTCGATTTTATTTTTGTTTACAGAAAACGCCACCGAAAAAGAGAAAAAAGATCTTCTGTCGGAACTGGAGGTGATGAAACTTCTGGAACCTCACCCAAATGTTGTCACACTTCTGGGCTGCTGTTCTGACAAAGGTTTTTGAATGCTTCCTTTGAACATTTTCCTTTTTTATTTATCAATGTAACATTTTGAATCTTTCATGTAATTCAGAGATCCACATAATTAGAAAATGATCTTTTTAAAGTAATTAAATATGACATGAAAAGCACTGGATTATCAAATATGCTTTGAAGATTCTTGACTTTAAGGGGAGGGGGGGGGGGAAAGAGTAGACTTCAAAATTTTTTGCGGTATTTTCAAAGTTATTTCATTCCGTATTTTCATTTTATTTACAAAATTTATATATTCGCACTCATTTAAATTAAAATTAGACACCGTTTAAATTTTGAAACATAATTCAAACAACATTCCTAATTGACTTTGTGTAACTTTTATATCATGTTGTTTTATAATTTTAAAAAATGTTGCTTCATAATTAAAAAAAAATATCCGATCTTCGATCCTACGTTAAATAATATCTAGAATTAATCTTTGTTTCTTTTCTTCTCTATCATTGCACAAAATTATTTTCAATTTTAATTTTGCATTTCCTTATACGCAGTATACTGGAAACAAGTTTCCGGAAAGTGATTCACAACTTAATGTTTTGCTGTTTTAGTTTATTTATTTGAAATAAGCACACTACAGGCTCCGTTTCCAGAGTGCATTAATCAAAAATACATACGGAACGTTAAACACAAAGCAAATTAAAACACACATAAAAAAAGAAAAGAAAAGAATAAAGAAATGCAAAGTTCTAAACCATATATAAGTAAAAATTAAATATAATTATCAAAATTTGCTATTTAAAACGTGTGATATAGAAATTAAATTAAAATCAATATTTTCTTGAGAACTTTATTAGCTTAGAGTTCTAACGAGGACTTAATCCGACTCTAGACTGGAAAGGCCGAAAAAAAATAAAGATCATTCAGGTGCAAATTTAGGCATTTTATGCACATTTTGAAGTTCTGCAGGTGCTGAAGGATTTCTAATTAGATAGCCTTCATGACTGACGGACTGAGGTGGCCGCAAACTTGATGATTTAAGAAACAAAAATATTTCTTAGTTAGGAAATAAATTTATATAAAATGCAAATTCTATAAGTTATAAACTATTAGAGTAATTTTACCATTTTTTCACGTTGAATTACGTCCTATTTGTTTTATATTACGTTTATTTATTTATTAAAGTATTTCTAAACATACAACGTCTGCATAAACACTATTACGTAAGTACAAACGTGGATACATTTAGTCTTGACTCTTAATAAATAAATAAATGAGAAAAGCAAATATATTCTGACGTTGTTACTGAAATAAGAAGTTAACATAAAATAAATCATTTAGATGTGTGGTGAGTTCAGAATTGTTAAAGTTATAAATCAAAGTAACTATTTTAGTAAAAGAGTCCCACAATGTGCATTGCAGAATGCCACTGCTTGCACATTAGGAAGTGTACATTATGAAATTCCTGTTTTAAGTACCTGGTCAGTTTAGCTTCGAATTTCAGCATATTTTAAACTTAATAATTCATTTCAGATTATTATTTTTGTTTTAGTAATCATGTGAAAAAACTGTATGTGCTTTCATTTATTTCCACACTAATCTAACAGAGAGGTATAATTAACAATAGTTAAATTATAGTTAGTGATTACACGACTGTAGAAAGAAAGCTATAACGACTGAATCTTAAATGGATTATGTAATAAATGCTTTTATGCGAGAAAGAGTTCATCACTTGAATTTATATTATATTAGCCTCCTTTCATGACTAGTTTTTTCGCCCAAGATATAAATTTTTCTTGATTGTTTAGTTTTTAACATTGAATGCATTTATTTAAATTGTTTTAATTAATAATAATAAATAATAATAATAAATAAATAATAAATTAAATTAAATTCACCTTGTTATTTGACGAAATTAATGAAGTCAATGAACTAAAACTATTGCGCGTACAAATTTAAAAGATGTATTTACTGAAAAAAATGAAAGAGGGAATGAAAAAATGTCACTTCGAAGCTTATATCCAAAATAAGCAATTTTTTATCACAATTTTAACATTGCAAAAACAATACAATTAAATGGTTTTATAGAACTGTGAAATTATTTTGGATTTCATCATAACAATAAAAAAATGTTATAAACTGTATATTAAATTAAATTTTGCAATAATTAATTAAATTATCGTTAAAGAAAAGGAAAACTTCATGAAAATTAAATTAGTATTATCAAAAAAAGTAATTTTTCGAATTTTAAAATTATGAAAATATCATTTTATAAAATAATATTTTTGGAAGATATAGCTGAAAAACATCCAAGACTAGTTTGATTTTTAATTAATATATTTTAATTAATTTTTAAACTATGAAAAGTTGAATGACCTTCTTTTCTTGTAAAATTTCATCAAAACTGGACAAAAATTATAAATTTATATTCAAATACATGCAAACAAGGAATAACCTTTATAAATAAAGAGAAAAATAATAAATTACGAATTTTGTTTATTAGATTTTATGATTTTTGTTAATTTTTCAAATTTAACTTATAAAGTAGTCTTAAGTTACACAATTAACATATTCATCAAAAATTAGTCTTAAACATTTGATTGATATTTTCCTCTTTGCTTGCCTTAGATCCCATCCTCGTGATCATGGAGTTCGTGAGTCGTGGCAAGTTGCAGACTTATCTACGCGAAAGCAGAGTGGAACGCATGTACGGCAATCTGCACGGTAGCAGCAAACACCTCACCTCCAGAGACCTCACGGCGTTCTCTTACCAGGTGGCCAAAGGCATGGACTACCTGGCCAATAAAGGGGTAAGCTAAATCGACATCTTTCTTGCACTTTCTAGTTTTTCAAAATCATGATTTAGGTTTAGGGTGTAGCTCATATCTCATGTCATAGCTCATGATATTTTATTTTTCAGATTATCCACCGTGATTTGGCAGCGAGAAATATTCTGGTGGACGAAAACAAAGTGTGCAAAGTGGCTGATTTTGGATTCGCCAGAGATGTCATAGCCAGTCATGTGTATGAGAGGAAATCCGAAGTAAGCTTTTCCCTTCAGGATTCTAGACTCAACAGATGTCTATGTAGCGAAATAGGCTCGGTGTAGCACTACATAACAGAATGTGTAGAATTCAATGAAATTAGAAGAAAACCCATTATAGATAATGATGGTTTTAACAAAATATTATGATACCCTAAAAATTTAAAAATATTAAAAAAATGATGGAAAAGATTTCTAGTCTGTAACCAACAGTCTAAAGATTTTTAAAAATTTTGTTGGTCGTTGTCGCTTAGCAAAAGCTGTATAAATAATGAGCATAACAGCCAGTCACAATAGTCCCTTGTTTATACGACTTAGTTCTGTAGTAACGGGGTAACTGGCTATAATTAAAAAATAAATAAAAGGATTCTAGACTGTATAAAATAATACAGCATTTGGAATTTAAGATCGAAATGGATGTTATTTATGAAATATGATTCTGAAAAATATTTATCCTTAATTGAAATATTCATTTTTTACTATCCAATGTATTAACACATTGTTAAGCAAATTACCTCTACGGTTTATTAGATTCGTGTAATATTTTAGAATTGAATAAGGAATAATGGGAGATTTTGAATAGTGACTGAAATCGGCATTTGGATTTCAGCATTTACTATCAAAAGCTTCGCACCACAATAATATGATTTTAATTCAAAAGGGACGAACATCGCAGCCACATACATGATATACTTTTGATGGAACTTTATCTCGGACATGTCCACATAAAAGTAAAAATACTGTCACCAAGTAATCATAAATTCTATAAATTGAAAGATTATTCCTTATAATAGAATCCTTGAAACGTATTTAGCAAAACGGATGGTTGATTCTAAATCATAGATTGTGCCGAGGTCAGATTGATCTGAGTCCCCGTATTGTGTAACTTTCGCATCACAGTAAAATGAAAATATTTTACCCAACAAAAACATACATTATGCACTCATATTTTTGAGTATCTTTAATAAAATCGAGTTTAAAAATGGTGTAACAATGGGAATGCAAAATTGATATAGACGTCAATAAAGAACACCGTAAAAATAAAACTAATGTGTATATATCAATTAATATGATGAAAGGGGCTGCTTCTATGCTATCTTCGATCGTAAATTAACGATGAGTTTGGGTGTGGAAAAAATTAGATTATTCTTAGTCCGCTACCCGTAATACGCCACTGGAGTCTCGAACATACGTTTCTCAAACATTGTAATTGAAATGCTACACTAGACCATTATGGACTTAATAAATGAAATTTGAAATGAACTCAGCTTCTTTTCACACATTTCTCACAGATATACTTATTGCACTCCAGTCTTGTATCCCTTACATTGATTTATAAATCTTTCTTCGTTATAATTCCGCAACTTCTTCTTCTTTTTTTTTTTTATCTTACTGTACGATTTAATGATATTTCAGTTTCGGTGATGTGCTGTCACCAAAACTGAACCATATACAGCCTTTTATAAGTTTATTTAAGTAGTGCATTTATTATGCATGATACTTACATACTCAACCAATTTTGGGAGGAGGGGGGGGGGCTGATCATTAGCTACAGCATGTGTAACATATACGTAAATATGGCATTGCTTAGAGTGTTTGAAATGTCTACAAAATTACAGAGCTATGACGTTTATGAATGTATTTATCAAGGACTTAATATGCTCTGGAGCGGTAGTTAGAGACTAAAAACTCCAGTGCATGCTTTTATTCAATAAAATTTTACTTTTAATCAGTCGTTTCTGTATCCAATGTAAAAATATTTCTAAATGCTCGTTTTTTTTTTTTTTTTTTTTTTCAGGGAAGACTTCCCATTCGTTGGATGGCTCCTGAATCTCTCTTTGACAACATCTACACCACGAAGACAGATGTCTGGTCATTTGGAGTGCTCCTTTGGGAAATAGTCACTCTAGGTAAACTCTGGGTTTAACTTCTTAAAAAATAAAAACTATTTCTACAGCATACGTAATTGCGACGTAGTTAACAAAAGCTCAATTACGATAATCTCAATGGATCTAGAAAATTATTTGGAAATAAATTGAAGCATAAGCAATTGGTTAAAAATTATTTGTATTTCATTGCATTAAAATTAACATAATGGGCTCTTACGTATAATAATAGCTGCCTGTATTCAATCGTCAGGCAACCGAGATATATTGCCAAAATAATTGCATAATGTATACTGGAACTTGGCGATTTTGGCATAATGTTAAAATCGTTAAGTAAATCCATAGTGAGGAGGGCGAGGAGTCCTTTTAATACTTAAGTACCCATACATATCTGTCTTCATGATTTTATGAGTATATTTAAAAGTGAAAATTTATAATTATCATATTCTATTAGCACAAGATATTGCACGATATCCCACGATATTGCTCTATGTTCTGAATGCTGGTGAATGTCCAGTAGATATCGAACATCGTTTTTGGCATTTTGTGCTAAAAGGGATATTTTCTAGCATACTTATTCTGTTATCATAAATTGTTAATCGTTCAAATCGCCACATAAATTTGAGGGCCCCATTTATACACCTACTCTAAATCATGCCATCTTAATTCTACTTTTTGTCCCATTTAAAAAAATGTTTTTATCCATTTCCAAAAGATGCCAATCATAAATGTTTGCGAAAATGTCATTTTTTTTATTAGAGCGTCAGCCACCAATTGCGCCAATTGCAATTACTTTGAGGTTGAGGCAATCTTGATAGGACTTAATAGTATGGTGAAAGGGAAGTCAATGAATATAGATGATGATCCAGCCATGTATGACTACAAATGAGAATAGGTTCAATTATAACTGAATAATCAAGCATTTGACATTGAAATTCTCAAAATCTTGGTTTAGTAAACGGTGGAAGTGGAAAAGTTTAACACCTGGTCTCTTATAGCACTCTTCTTTTGAGATGATAAGCTTCCTTTGATTAAAATACCGCCTTTTCTATTTTCAGGATCTACACCATATCCTGGACTAAGTGCAAATGAAGTGATTCGAAAAGTTCGAGACGGTTACCGCTTGGAAAAACCAGAGCACTGCCGGCGGGAAATGTACAATATCATGTATTACTGTTGGGACAAAGACCCCAAGCAGCGTCCATCCTTTGGCGAACTGGTGAACTTCCTCGACAGGCTGCTCATCAGCGAACATACTTACATAGAACTGGAGCGATTCCCTGACCACTCCTACTACAATATCACAGACCTGTCAGGCGAAAAATTGTGATACCATTTAAGAATATTATTAACATTTATCTCATCGCTGCATCAAGTTTCATATTTCTCTCATAGGGTTGAGTTCTCATACTCATATTCAATTTTTATGAAATCTATAGTCATTTTTAAGGCAATACTAATATTGAGTCAATAAGACTGCCAACAATATTTTGCCTTTCAATTGTAATCACTTTAAATCATTATAAAAAACTATTCTTTTTTTTCATGATTTTCAAACATAGGAGCACAAAATATTGTACTTTTTTTTTTCTCATTTTGTACAACATATATATTTAAAATACTGGTTTCTTGATATTGTAACAAAATTATTCCAACATGGCACGAGGCCGTCTGGTACATCTGAATGAACGATTGCCATGAATAACAAGACAGATGCTCTGATCATTTACAAAATAACATCATCTGGACTTTGAGAAAAAAAGAAGGAAAGATACACTTCTGCAGGAGGTACGATCCGTCATTTGAATATGGCCAACTCAAACATACCACCATTGCTAAACTATTCTGAGTGGAAAAATTTTCGTTCATTTATTCGAGTGCACTGTCTCCTGAAGGAATGATTTCTTTGAGTAAAGAATCCAGAATTTTAGATTATGCCTATTTTATTTTTCCTCCTATCAAACTGTTTCCTTTTTCTAATAATAATTGAATTCCTTTCAACCACATTAAATGGAAATTAAAAAATGCTGCTCTTGGTTTGTGTCCAAAGACAAACCAAAAGAAAATGAATTCTCGTTCGATATCCTTGTGAAAAACTACAATCCAGTCTAATTTGCTGAATCAGCGAATTCTCGAATTGGGATAATTTTTGGTCTCTTAGCAATAGTGGAGTTCTTAGCCATATTAAAAAAAAAAAAGAAAAAAAGAAAGAAAACCGAAGTTCATACACTTGAAGCACTGAACAGCTAGACCTGAGAAAAAATTATAATACTTATATAATGAATGACGATACGAAATTATATCAATACTACACCACAGTGTTGTTACACAGTATTATAATATTAAATTTCTTTTATAACATGCTTTGCAATATTGTACAATGTATTTATATATTGTATAATATTATGAAGGTGCGTATAATATTTTGTACTGCTGAGATAAATTAAAAATTTATAAACGCTATCATATGTGTCAAGTATTTAAAAGTATCATTTTTAAAAAGTTTCTACATTAAGGAAAAATTAAACTGCTACAAGAATGCAAAGTAAATATATTCAATTTATATAAAAAAAAAACTTGATACTTAGAATAAATGCTACTTGTGTTTGCAAGCGTACAGTTCTTCAGTGAAATAAAAGGCTAAACAAGTATCTACCACATTGTAAATATGAATAAATGTTCTATGCATCTCTGTATATGTTTAATTTGTAATAAAATACATTTATTCTAACTTGTATTTGTATTCTAGAATCAAATTTGTAATATCTTTCATCAAAGAATTCTTTGAATTTAATTAAATTATTTTAAGTTCAATTTTATTATTTACACTCACAGCAAGCATTCATTCTTTTCTAATGATTCACCTGCATGGAAGAAATACATTATGAAAGGGAATTCAATCAGCGAACGAAAAAGTTACATAATAACTTGCAATTTATAAAGAAAAATTTTGATTTCTAAAGTATTTTGTTAATTATTTTTAATAATGAAAGTGTTGTTTTATTTTGACTAATTGCATTTGGCAATCAGATGATTTGCTGGGAATATAGGTTATGTTTGCAAATCTTCAAATATCTTATGCAAAACTTGTTAATTGCTCTCTCAATAAACAATTTTTTAAGCATCAAATTATGAGACATAAAATCCTGTTATGACAGTAGTCTTGCACTTATTCTGTTCATTGCATTCATGAATCTTCTTAAAGAAGTCAAGACCTTTGATGTCATAATGCCGTTAAATATATAGTTGTATATCTAATCTATCCTTGAATTACATGTCTTCTTTGATATAACTTTAATTTCACTTTCTTATTTCTCATGCAAATATAGTAAATAACATATTTCATCTTTACTTTTCAATAATAATAGAACGATGAAAGTGGGCAGAATTTCAATGCAACAATGAAATATATTGTTGAAAATTATATCAAAAATATTTTTACAAAATTGTCAGAATTTAAGGAAAAAAATTTGCAAAATTAATATTATTAAATGAAATACAATTTGAATTTTAAATAGCATAAATAATATCTTAGCACAGTAATATCTTTGGCACAATCTTGCTTAATTTTTTAATTACTAAAAATTCTAAGTAAAATTTTAAAAGAGAG
>JAPMOR010042502.1:0-38302 GCA_026543865.1 Argiope aurantia
TCTTAGGCTTAAGTTGATCAGTTAAATCTTGAAACCCGCCATTTTATACATTATGATACGTTATTTCAAGAAATTCTATAGAATAACTGATAAATCATAATCAATTATAGCATTAAATAATTAAGAATTCTATGATATTACTAAATTACATATATTTGATATTACTAAAATTTGAATGCGCAATTATTTGCTGTATACTGACTCCATTTAATTTATGTTTCTATCTTAATAATTAACAAGGAGAAAATTTAATAAATATATTTCATATTAATAGCGTAAAAGCTAAAATCATTAGATTTTGAGCAAATAATCTGAGCTCCAAAGACGGCTAATATTTTAATAACACACGATTAAAACCATTATTTGCTACATTTTGATTCAATAGTAGATTTTACGACCGGCATGCAAATCGAAGAAAGATTTACCTGCGCCTTCTCTGCACATACGAGCTTCTGATTTTTAAAGCATTTAAATAATTTATCACAAATTTCAATTTAAATGAATAGTGTAACAAATAATAAGTAGCGAGGAGGGGGGAGAAGGGATGCTGTAGCTGAAAAATAAGATGTTTTTTTAGAAACTTTCTTTATAACTGAAATATTTTTATTATAAAGTTTCTTTTACTAATAAAAATCGAAATAAGTACCAAAACTGTTAATACAGCGTTTAGATTCAAATATTTTGTAACTACACAGAATCGTTAATAAAAAATAAATCAAGCATTTTTAATTGTTATTTCATTTTGGAAAACAGCATTGTATCAAAATTTGAAATCAGTGTTTAGTCTACACCATATAAATTATTGTACTAATTTGTTCCAATAATTAATCATATTTTTAATTAAAATTTTGAAACTTACTTCGCAGAATTAATGTTGTTAAAATTATTTTTAGTAATAATGAAATTTTCAGCACCAAACTCTTCACCAAATATTCACCCAAAAAGATTTCTCATTATGACACAGAACAAATCCGTTTTAACCTTTTGCAGTCGGAAAGATAATTCGATGCATAATTATTCACTTAATACATGAATCTGTTTATTACACAAAAAAATAAATGCATGCAACTGCTTTAAGTTGAGCTTCACTACAAAAATGAATTTGTATCATTGTAACATTCTGTAGGCATTTTTAACAATTAAAAGTAAATAAATAGAATGTCAGAATGAGGCACCTTTCTTGAATGGTGGCTGAGATAAGACATTCGACTGTAAAGGGTTAACTATATCAAATACATCTGGTTAATCGGTTGTTTGCGGCATCTGAACTTCTTGCATTAATAATTATTTCGACAAGAAATATTTTATATAAACATTTAAAGATTTTTATTATTTTTAACTGCTGGTTAATTGCTGCATTCATTTCAGGGGCATTTTTCTCCCGATTAATTCACGTTAACTGCGACGATTCTGGATAGAAGTGCTATCAAATATTCTAGAAACTCGCTGAATACTCACGGAAATTTCTTGAAAGAAATAACTAGAATTTTGCACAGTGATTTTTCAAATCTTGCTAGTTTGATCATGATCAAATGCCAGAGTTTTTAAGATATTTATTCAAACTTTTAAATATTTCTATAATTTTGAAAAAAACTGAATAGCTTTGGCTTGTGTTAGCAATTAAATGTTAAGTTAGAACTATTTTAATCGACAGATTTTAGCTATAGACGAATAACAAAAGCGGTCATCTTTATTTTACACGAATAAGCCTAAATTTCCTGTGTTTACAATTTATCAACAAATTCTATTAAATGAAATTTTTGTATAAATCCAAACTAACTGAATCCAAAGAATATACATTTCCAACTGGTAATTGTTATTAGATCAATAATAATGTGGTATAAATAAGACTCCTTCACACGCACACACAAACTGCATTCTTTGTTTACAAGCCATTTTTCTACGCATAGTTTTATTGTGTGATAATTAGTACATTACTAATAAGTAGGATTCGAGCATTTTTTTATGTATTTTTGATTAACTGAACCTCTCATCCTATCTTTTTATTACCTTACATTGCTAGTAGTAACATTTCAGAGAAGTAACTACTTAAAAAAAAAACTTAAAATCTAATACGAAAAAAATTTGTATTAACCTTTTCTAGGGCGGTGGGAAGTATGCTTCTCACCAAATTTATCAATCTTTGTATGAATTTATGTAGGTTGGCATAAGTTCTGACAAATTTTTTTAGTAAGTCAGAAACTTAGATGCTTCAGTTCTTTATCTCAGACAAAATGAGGTGTCTTGATTTGTTAATTATTAATTAACCAAATTAATTAATTAATCAAATTAAATGCATCTAATAAGCTAAATGAATCCCTTTTCTTATTCTAATTTCAAGCCTAAAAATATTTTTACATAATATGACTAGAAAAAAATGGCGCTTTCAAGGGTTAAATCAATATTTCTACAGTTAGATTGCAGATTACCGAAAATAAATAAATTTCTAAATATTAAAAATGTTTATTCAAGTTAAGAAGATAATCGTTCTCCAGACAATAACGAATGTTACGGAAATAATAGTAAGATCACTTATTCTTTTGTTCATTATTTTAATTCTGTACACGATTTAGTACTGCTTATGCTAACGAAATGATGATGTATCGCTTCCCATAAATTTTTTCAACGACGCACTTTAATAATACTATTAACATTACTTAGCAGAAATTCAATGAACTATCGCACAACCTGAGATAATAATGGCACAAAATCATCGGGCGGGTCTGTACAGTTGTGGGAAACAAAAGGAATCACCCAGCTTTATTCTGGCATCATTCTTCGTGCAATCATAAAAAAAGGCATCATTTGAAAAGGATTACTCTATTCTTAAAAATTTATGAAAAATTTCGAAAGGCACAGTCTATATATTGAAATAAAAGCAAACTTCAAAATTTCCAAAGGCGACACCTCAGTTTCAAAGATAAATGAAGAGTTATTCTCGGAAATCACGTTTCATTAGTTGAAATGAAATCATTTCGGAACTGTGAGCTAACAAAATTATGATTTCCTAATGTTAAAATTCAATTTTCAAATACCTTAAAAACTTAAAGTTACTGACCTTAACTCTTTTTCTGATGAGAATGTAAGGTTTTCTACACATTTTGCATACCTATTTAATATGAAAAAGTAATATTTATTTTGTGAAAAAAATTGCAAAATCAGAGCTTATTTTTTTTTAAATTGCAACATACTCAAATTTTGTCAGAAATCAAACGACAAGAGTTTTTAGATGGCATGTAAAATTTCAGTTCATTCCTATGAATAATTTTTTCGTTGCATTAAATTTCTTGAAATATTACATAAATTAAGAAAGATATTCTTTAGTTCCCATAAAGTTTAAACACTCAGTGACTCTGTTTTCAGTAATCATATTACAAAAAAATACTTTGTTTCCGTAAAAAATATTATTATATTAATTGCAAATTAATCCTTTCCACTTTAATTTAAAGTATAAATTCGACGGGAGCTAACAGAAAATTAGAGAGATACATATTACTTTATGACTGAAGGCCTTTATAATATTATGAGTGAATTAATTATATGACTATCAAAATTTGAAGTTTTAAAATATTTTGATGAAGAAGCTATTAAAGTAGGAATTGCATAAAATATTTAGTTATTAAATTTTAATGAACATTAAGAATGGAAAACCAGCCGGTCGCCAAAGGCGGCCAGTTTTAAATAAAACTCATTGGTTAATTTAATAAGAAAATTATTTTTATATAGATATTTAAATTGATTTTGATTGAGAAAAAAAGGGTTGAAAATATTAGGAGAAAAAAAAATTGTGATTCCAAGTAAAGAAACAAGGAGTTTAAGAAGCCCTGATCCAACTTAACCGATACCACACTCTAAAAATAGAAATTTAATTTTAAGTTTAAAACATTGGTATCATTTAAAAGATAAATGTTTGATCTTTATCTTCATGTAAAAATATTTTTTGTGCGGTAATATTTTCGGAAGTTATAACAGAAACACGCCAAAATTTCGCTTAATTTTTAAATAGATAAAATTCTAATTAAAAATTGGAAAAAAAATAACCCCCAGGTGCACATTCCCGGCCTCCAAGGTATACACGTGCCAAATTTGGTAGCTGTAGGTTGAATGGTCTGGCCTGTAGAGCGCCAACACACACACACACACACACACACACACACACACACACTGAGCTTTATTATAAGTATAGATATATACTAAAACAGTTCAGTATAAGTAATGCTGAAATACATTACTTCCAAATCCTCTGGTCGACCAATTTAATTAAAATTTTACGTTCACCCCTTTATTGATTTTGCTTGAATTCAAGCATGAGCGAACATAGATTCAAAACTGAAAGTAGACAATGCATAGGATATAAATTGTTATATTACAAATTTTAATATTCTCTGAAATTTTCAGAATTTTTTAACTTGCAATTCTGAGAAAATTTCCTTGATTTTTAAATCATACTAGTAACAGAAATTCCATTTCTCAAAGTCAGGATGTAAGAAAGTTTCAACTTGTATTTTAAATATATTGTTAAATCAGAAAATTTGCTATTTGATTGAATTCATTCAAAAGAAAAACAGGAAAATCTCCGTTTAAGAATTTATGAATTTGTATGTTAATTTTTTCTACTGTCAATGTAGAAAACACTTAAAATCAGAAAAAAAATTAATACCAAATAGTTGGAATTATTGTAAAATAGTGCCAAAGATCAAAAGAATACTAAAATCAGCTTCATTTTGAATGTGTCGTTCTCTTTAGAAGTTTTAGCAAAATTATGTACAGTGATATTTATAGAATATCTAGAAACTAATAATTATCGTTTTATTAAAATAATCTTCAAATTTATGCCTTCATGGGTCTTACTTTGTCTACCTCCAATGAACTTTAGAGCGATACATTTGGCGCAATTACATACTCTAGAATAATTTCTAGTCTAATTTAAGTAATTCATTTATACAGGAGTCTAGAATGTTTAATGAACATTGTTTACAGTGCAGCATTTCTACTTAGTGAACTAATTAGTGTCTTCAAATTTTCGCTAAGCGCGAATCTGTCATTCAGTTTCTGCAAGGAAGTTCAATTACAAAAAAAATCGTCTGCCAATAAATAATTAAATCATTAACTGCAACTCATTATGATACAGTTAAAAAAATTTTAAAAATTCGGACATTGAAGACTTTTGATCAAATATTTCGATTGCGTGAAATCTTAGCAAAAGCTTTTAAACCAAACAAAAACTTGCATCGTATAAGATTTTTAAGTGGTCATAAAACAAACATTGACTTCATTTTAAATACGAAAAAACACTGCTAGATGATAATTAATATTATGCACAATATACAATGGATTAAATCTTAGGATGAATATCCAGATTTGAAACAATCCCATGGATTACTCAAGAAAATACCTACGTAAAATGTTTCAATCTACCATACTATGGCAACTTACGAATCGTAACTCTATACAAAAATAATATGGATAGTAAATAATTAAATAACCAAATATTTAAATTTAAGTATTGAAATGCGGTTAAAAAAAAATTCCGAGCAACCGAATTACAAAATTCTAATCTTTAACAGTTAATATAAGTAACTGCAATATCTTAACAGTTAATGCAGTAATATTATTTAAAAAACAATTTTTAAAGATTTGAGGCAAACTTCCCGCATTTTAATTCTGAAGATTACTAAGAGTTATAAAAAACAACTGTTGATCTAATTTACAATTAGACTAAATTGCGAAGATATATCATATTTAAAAAGATATACTCGTACATTTTATTCTTCAGTATATACCGTGAAAGAAAGTAAGAACGGGTTTGAAGTAATTGCAAATGCTAAGAAGGAATTCGTTGAAATCGCTGCTGTGTCATTCAAATCTACGAAAGAGATCAAAATATTTTAATAAAAAAAATGTTCTCAAAATTGCAATTAAAAATTTCGCAAGAGAAAGTTTTGAGAAAGAAATGTTTTAATGACAAAAGTTATTTTTTTAAAAAAACTGGCATTCATATCTCATGTTTACAAATGACCTAAATTACTAAGCAATGAAATGCATAAAACTCCAGCAGAATTTTAAGATATTGAAACTATGATATTAAAAATATTTCACGCTAGAAGCTGTTTAAAAAATTTTATTAAAAAGAAGAATTACCCAAGCTCCGAATAATTTTGAATGCTGTTTGTTCACTTTGTGGAATTTTTTCCACGATTATGATAGAAAAATTTCTAGAAATTTGCAATGCTCCAGTCTCACTGATTTTATATTAGTTTTAAGATAAAAACTATATAATGCTGTACAGTGTTATCTTTTTTCGTCAGGTTGAACTGAAACAAATAGTTCATTATTACTTATAGCACACACGATTAATAGATTTATGTCATTTTTATAAGTATTTAATAAATACTACTAATTCATAAAAAATTCCAGTTTGCTCAAAAGGACCTGAAATATTAATGTTTTGTTGAAAATTGCGCCAGAAAAAAAGCTTGATAAATGAAAATTCCTAACATTCCATACTTGATATCTTTTATAATATCAAGTGTATTGTTATGATATCTAGTAAGCAAATACAATGCATATTAAAGTTAAATTGCTTGACCTAATAAAATTTCATGAATTTTTTTTTCAGTTTTAATGTTAAGTACCGTAAATAATTGACCAACTTTAAATTTTAAGAAAATGCACACGTAGTAAGTATATTGTCTGAAAAAACTGTACATAACAAAAAAAACTAAGAATATACAATTAATCAGATTCCGTTTGGAGCATTTAAACTGCATCAAACGAATTTATAGTTGAAAATTAAAATTAAGTTGTTGCGTTTTTGTTCAAACAGTTAACAAATTATTGCCATGATATCTATATGCAGAGAAATAGTTCAGCAAAAACAAAACAAAATATGTCGACAATCGAAAAATATGTCGACAATCCTGGCATTAATATAATACAATCTATAATAATTTTGATTTACATACATCAGATCATTTGGAAATGTTAAGATTTATGGCCCTTTGACTCTAAGACTTGTAATAATAAATAAAATATTGTGACTAAATATTGCATAGATATACTTAGAATTATCGTGGCAGTCAATGTGATAAAAGGATCATGAACTTAAAATTTTAATACAGAATACGAGTACACAGTATGTCATACACAAAAATCTGTGCAAAGAAAATTGATAAAATAGGAATTTCAGGATATGTACTGGTTACACATATAAAAATTTTAAAAAGGAAAAATTTTATATATTTTCAATTTTTCTTTTTCCAATTTTTTTTCCTGCTTTTTTTTTTTTCAATTTTTTTTTATTCCTGTTAATTTTTTCAATTCCTTTTCTTCAATCTTTTTCCTTTTTTTCCCCCTTCTTTCATTTTTTTCTTTAACTACATAATTGCAAATGAGAAATGTACAAAACAGCTTGGAAATGTTTTTACATTGTCACCAGATTTTACCATAATTAAACGAAAATTTAACCTCACATTGCGCAATTTTTTTTTATTTTTTTATTTTGCAGCCACAATTGTGTAAAATGATGTAAATAAATATTAAAAATAATGTACGAATATCTTATCAACTTATTTTTTTAAATTAAAATTTTAATGACACAATAACAAATTTTAATCCTTTAAATTAAAGTAAGATTTCTTTATATAAATAAATACCCCTAATCTATATCTATATATACTTATAATAAAGCTCAGTGTGTGTGTTGGCGCTCTACAGGCCAAACCATTCAACCTACAGCTACCAAATTTGGCACGTGTATACCTTGGAGGCTGGGAATGTGCAACTGGGGTTATTTTTTCGAATTTTTAATTAGAATTTTATTTATTAAAAAACTAAGAGAAATTTTGGCGTGTTTCTGCTATAACTTCCGAAAATATTACAGCACAAAAAAGATTTTTACATGAAGTTAAAGATCAAAAAATTTATCTTTTAAATGATACCAATGTTTTAACCTTAAAATTAAATTTCTGTTTTTAATGAATTTTTAAATAAATATTTTAACTATATTTTTCAACAATTTTTTTCGTACAAAATAAAAATAAAATTTAAGCTGCACGAGCATGTTTCACATTCATGGAAAAAAATTAGCTTTTTTCAAAGTGTTGCCATCACATTGATTAAAGCTCTAACTGAAAATAAATTAAATCTTTTTGGAAATGAAATTCGCAAAAATATAATTTTCGGCACGTGTCTGTAGGAAATAAACAAATATAAAATATTATTTTTTCTAAAAAATAAATTCAAGAAATTTATTTTATGATCTTTTACACTCTCTATATTACTAATCCAATAAATCAGTTTTATTTTAAGGCAAATGTTGTTTAATATGAACAGGATATCCATTCAAATCACGGCCACACAGCTAATTTGTAAACCTTTAGTAAGACACAGATCTGTTAAAATGGTCTAAATGGAAAATGATTATATTTTATGTAACTTGATTCAATAAATGCTCTAATAAATAACGAATTTTTGATTTTACATAAAGCTTCTGCTGTGGATTCTTCTGCGATGGAAATCACGATTCTTCTGCTGTGGAAATGTTCTTGAAACACTAATATTTTAAATAAAAAGAGTTAATTTCCAATCAACTAAATCAATCACTTAAACTGACTGATTAATGAAAATTTGAATATCACTATTCAATAAAAAAAAGGATAATTTTAGATTTTCCATCGATCGTTTCAAAGAAAATACGCCAATCAGGGCAGAGATTTCTCAAGATTAATTGGCCTAAGATTATGAAAATGTTGAGTTTTTCTAAATTTTTAACATTCAAAACTTCATAAATAAGTCTTAGTTGATCGTGGAAAATAGAAATATTCATTCATTTATTTAAAATTTGGTGTGCCCAGAATATTTCTCAGAATATGATACCTTACTGCATTAAATTTAGACTTCATAATTTTTGAAATATACTTATAGGCCGGAACAAAGTATTATTATTGATTTCATTTCAATCCTTTTGAAAGCAAAACTAAAAACTGAATTTTATGCTGAATCTGAGAAGTTTTTGTTGAATTATTCTTTGAGATATTACATAAATTATGAAAAATATTTTATAGTTCATATAAGACTTAAATACCGAGCGATTCTGTTTGCAATACTCATATTCAATAATAATAATAATAATAATAAATAAATAAATAACAATAAAGATGATAAGTAAAATAAAACGCTTGGTTTTATTAAAAATAATCTTTATATTAATTGCAATTTCATCATTTCCACTTTAAATTAAAGTTGAAGTTTTACCGGAAATGACAACAAATTAGCAAAATATATATAGTAAACTGAACGAAACGATCTAAACAGCAGTATAAGTTTGGTATGACTATCAAAATTTGAAGATTAAAAATGTTTTGTTTGAGAATCTATTAAGAGACCAATTACTTAAAATATTTAATTGAAAATTGTAGCGAGCGGTAATACTGGCAACCCGGCTAGTCCTTAATAAAATATAACATGTTATTTACTCATTATCTCGAGAATCTAAATTAATGAACAAAATTTAAATTATATAAATAAAAACTATTGCGCAATATAGAATTCAATTTTAGATATTTAACAATATTGCATTAATCTGTTTGAACGCAAACCATTATAACATACAATAAAACAGGAAGTAGCATGACGTCAGAATTCTAGAAATCATTTTTATTTCAGTTGCTGTCCTGCATGGGCTTTAAGTTCTGCATACAACTTTAGAAATTTATGAACATATTTCAATCAAAAGGTATTCCGGATTCGCAAGAAATAATTTTAAAAATTAAATTCTGTTTGAAAAGAGGATAATTTTTTGATTTTTATTAGAAACTTCCTATGAAATTTACAGAATAAAATTCTTGTAGGTAGAATAAATTCGAATAATTCAATAAAATTCTGAGAGAATAAATTTTGTCTTTTTCATATTTGAAATATTTAGCTTTCATTAATTAAATACAAGATTACATGCAAGCATAAAATTGTACTAATTGGTTTGACCCATGCATGACAATTTCCCCATTTTTTTTTTATTTATTGTATGTGTGCATTTCTGGAATTAAAGTAATAAATAATAGCCGAATGGTGTAATATACACATAAGTGACATATAATTTTAAATGAAAAATTCAGACATTTTTAAATGTTATAAGAAAAATTTATTCAATATTAAAAATTAAATTTTTAATTCCTTGGACATTTCTTTAGGGTTTCTAATTAGTTTTAAATATTCGTAACTATATTATTCTTTAATTTTATAAAAAAATGAAAACTTCAAAGTTTTTACTTGATAAGCAAACTGGCAAACATTTCATTAGACAAATGTCTTCCTAATTACAATAATTAGTTTTAAAAATAAAAAGTATTATTTATATTTACCGCAAATTTAACAATAATTATCATTAATTTAATGATCAGTTTTAATCATAAGTGCCAATCAAGTTCTTTAATGTGCCATAAGGGTTTTTATAATAGATTTCATGAAGTCATAAGACATACATGTATTTTTTAAATGAACCAATGCTTCAAACAAAAAGTAAACCTAAGTTTTTTTAATAGTTTATATTTTATATATATAAGCTAATTTAGCTCCCTTCGTCTATACAAATTCAAACTCAGATCTTACAAAAAAAATTTAAGACTAAATACTTATTTGTAGTAAACCAAAAATTGTGTAAATCAAATATCATCGAAGATTAATAATCGAATATATATTTATAAAACAGTGAAATTCAACAACCTTATGTTAAGTTTCTATATTTAAAGTCTTCGATAACTAAAAAATTTTGCATTTACAGTTACCAAAATTGTGGAAGACTTCTTGATGCTATCAGTATTAAATGTGCAATATTTGATACTCGCATTTTCACTATTCTATCTTGTGAAAATAGGCTTCAAATTTTAAAAAAATTAGACATGAAATGCTCGGTTTATGTACATCATATAAATCTGAAGTAACTTCATGGTAAAAAAGGCTTCATTTAGCATTTAATCCTCAAGTTCGTTGCAAAAATGGAGAAGACGACCGATAAATAGAAGGGCATCCTAAACTAGATGAATTGTTGGACGCGAAACCACATATTGATTAAGATTCTTTATTAGTTGCTTACTTGATCGTAGTAAAATTTCGCAAAATTTCAGTATAATCTGAATTTCCCGGTTTTGTTGTTGTTTTTCTTCCCCCCATCTGTATACACGAACACGTAACCAGTTACAATCGTGAGAGTAAATCTTAAATGATTTTTATATCTCTCAGCAGCCTATTATCTTCACTAGTGAAATGTTCAGAAAATGAAATCACTAAAGAGAATGAAATACTTCAATTAAATTACTTAAATGCATCTCGTGTCACGTGCCATTCTGAGATTTGTTCAAAGTTTACCGAAATTAATTATCAGTTAAATCACTGAGTTCCATTCCGTTTTTCGGATTATTTTCAATTTTATAATTAAAAAATGATGTAAAAGTGTTCCAAATTAAAATATTTTTTATCGAGATGAATATGTGCACAAAAATTATACGGAAGAATCCCTATATTTGAAATCAAAACAGAGATTCTTCCATGTTTTCTTCCATGTCACATCGGTCATCTTGAGAGGAAATGAAGTTAAATAAAAAATCGTTGAAACCACAATGATAAAACACCTTTTTTTTTAGTCACATAATTTCTATCGCCAAGTTTCTTTTAAAAAAAAAAAAATAATACGATAAAAATCCAAGTTTATATACGTATGTGCGCAAATTTTACAAATAACTGGCACATACACGATAAGTATCGTTGTTGTGTGGAACAAAATATGACAGAGAAACTTGCTATAAAATTATTTACTGCAATTAAATTGTTAACATGGTTTCAATAGCTGCAGTATTTTCATGAGTAATCCATTGACTTGATTTATTTGTTTATAGGACTTCACGATTTCAAAATGAGTCAAATTGAAACATAAATAAATTAACATATTCGATCAAAAGTTGATTTTTTGAATTAAGATTTTTATGAAAGCGTTAATGAGAAGTTAATATGCGCTTTTTTTAATGGAAATTTTTTTTCAGTGAAAAAATGAATTTTTAAATTTTAGATTCATTGGCAGACGCGTAAGATTTCCTTGCATTAGAACATCCCTTGATTGAAATGTCGTTCAATGTATTAAATTTAAATGTTTTACAGGCTGTAAGTGTATTAAAAAAAGTTTTCTTTTTCATATCTATTTAAAAAACAAGTATATATCGATAAGATGGACGGCTACTGCTTTCTTACAATTTGATAAAAATATATTTTATGGCTCAAATATAGCCTATGAATGTACAAAGCAAATATAGATGTGAAATATATTTTATCCTGTATTTATGACTCAGTTTATTGATTGCAATTTTTCGTTTAGCTTGGATTATACTATTTTTTAGATGAAGCTAATGAATAAAAAAAAGCCAACAAAGTTCACGCTTAAGTTCTTTTGAGGAATTATCGAACAACTAGTGGTTTTATTTCTTTTTGAAGATATTAATTCAGAAAAAAAATACTACAGTTCATTTGTGGTCTATTCACATTTTATAAGCAAACTTATTAATGCAGTGAAAAATTGATGTTCTTATGTTAGTTGATTATATTAACATTCCGCTTTGGAACAAAAAAACTATTTCGAAACGGCTCTCGTGATTCCGAACCGTGGTCAGATGACGAGGACGGCATCAAATCCAACAACAATGACCATGGAAAATCTCGATTATGCACTTGCATATTAAATCTGACATCGAGAGTTACCAAGCCCAAATATACCGGAAATCAAATTTCAACCCTAGGGATTCTCTGCTTTTTGAAAGCAAATTGTTTATCAATTATTTTTATACAAGGTTTACATATTTTCGCTTTTAATATACCATATGTAACATTCCTCCATCTGCTCTAATGAAAAAAATATTTCATAATCAAAAGTTTAAGAAAAGTTTTTTTCAGAGGAAACTTTAAAAAAAAGGTTCTTTGAATAAACCAGAAAAAAAAATGTGTCCTTTTTTGCGATTATCATGTTTTTAAAGCTTATGAAATTTTTGTTTGGAAAGAATCTTTAGTGATGTATTTGGCTCCAAAATTATTCACCACTTTATCTTACTTCCTGTAAAAACAGAAAAACTGCAACTGCTTTTGAAATTTTGTCTAGCATTCAACCTTCATCGGATTAAGGACAAGCATAGTAATTACTTTTCCATTCGACAAACGTAGTAATTACTTACTTTTGAATTCCAACAAAAGATGCTTTTATTAATACATTAGTTAATTTGTTATATTGTGTTTTTCGCATTACGCTCAAGAAAATTATCTCTTCAAGTTCTCTGTTGATAATCGATCCTTTGCCCTGATAAAGAGATTAGAATAGATATCACTATCACGAGGGAAAACTAGATAGAATAGATAAAGAAAGAAGAAACTGAATTTAAAAATAACCGCATTATCTCAAACAATGCGGGACAATTAAACGTTTGGATCCAGATGGAAATAAGTTTTCGCCAATGCATTACTTCTGAATACAGATTTCAAACATTCTACACATATTTTTTTTTTCTTTAGTTTTCTTCTGAATACAGGTTTCAAACACTTTACACATATTTTTTTTTAGTTTTATTGTAAGTTAGATTAATTCATATAAATAAAAATAAGGAATGCAGGAAAAAAATGTTTAAATTAGAAATTAAATATTAATGGCTTAATTTCAATTTCATTCGTAAAAATTGAGAACTAAAAGTGATAAATGTAGTCGAAAGCGCCAAAAGCAAAAATTTTAAGAGATTGCAAAAATCTGTTTTTGTTCATATCTTGGCGCATAAATATTCACGATTTTAATGATATTTACAATCATTCATATCGTGAAACTATTTTTAGAACCTGAAATATAAATTAGGTTTAAATTATGCTTAGTACTTTCATCGCCATCTGAATCCGCCTATAGGGAACACACTCGAGACCTGTTTACAACTTTTTTAAAAAATATTTAACTCACTAATGGGAAATTTTATCATTTATTATGTAAAAGCATCGCTCTTAGAATGCTTTAAAGCGTATATACTTTTTTTATACAAGCATACGATAAAATCATAGTTCGGAGTTACATAGTTTATTATATATATATATATGTAATGATATTTTAAATCTAATTTCAATTTAATTAATTTTCAAGATTTTATCTTAATTTAGCCCATAGTAACTTTATTCTAAAATATTCTCTTATTTTGTGATACAATTCCACTGTCTCTACTTAATTAAAGAGAAGCTTTGTTAAATTGCAGAATCAGCTAAAAGTCTAACTTTCCCACACTCAGCGTGAAGAGGCAAAATACCGCTGATGAGGCAAATTCTTTTTTAAAATCTCCCTGTGTTTCCCCTGCCTTTTCCGCGCGTGTAACGAAAATCCCTATCGAAATCTCTTAATATATTAGCACTATGAAGAAATGTTTTCCCTATCAAAATCATAGGTTATATAAGACCAGGGATAAAATGTTCCAGAGTTTTTTCCTCATTCCTTTTCTGTGTTGTTCTGTGTGCTCATCGCTTGTAGATATGCCTGCTTCTTAAAAATGAGATAAAACGACGTCACGAAATAGCGAGTCTCTTCACTGTCTTCAAACTGCATTCTGCTTCACATAAAATGATGCTTACATATTATTTATATATATATATATATATATTGCCTTACACAATGGCTAATAATTCATAAACAAACAAAAAAAGCATAGAAAATATTTCGAGGGATTTCGATAAAATCCATTCACACACACTTATGGCCGCATTTTAAATATTTTAATATTTGACATTTTTTTTATCTTGACTTCGTTTTGTAATTAAATTTAATTACACATAATACTGATATTCATAACCTTTTCGATTATTTTGTGCATAATTTCATAACACTCATTTACTGTTAATGTCAAATCCTTTTTCAATTTTTAGAAGGTAAACAGATTCCGCCTTCACTAATTAAATCTAGATTTATTTCTAACAAACACTTATCAGAAAGCATCAAATAAATGCTTCCTAATTTAAAAACAGAACTCGGCTGTTAATTAATCCTGAAATAAAGATAAAGACCATTCACACAAATTTAAGGCCATGTTTTATACATTTAAAATAAAATATTCAAGGTTCTTTGGTTTTAATATTTGAAATTCCTTATTCTTGACTTTGTTTTGTAATTAAATTTAATTACACATAACGCTGATAACATAACCTTTTCAATTATTTTGTGCGTAGTTTCATAACACTCATTTGTTGTTAATTAAAACATCTGCGCAATCTAATGTTAAAAATATGATAATATCTGGAAAGATAAATAACATTTAAGTTGGTAGAGGCGCAATTAACAATCTGATGCCAAAAAAGTCAAACAACTAGTCCATGAAAATAATTTCAGAAATGCTCCTATATAAGAGAACTAAAAATTAGTTTGAGAAGAAATGAGTCCAGTATAGGAAATTCGTTTGCAAATTTACCATCATACCATACCTAATTGAAACATTTTTTAACGATTTAATAAATTTAGAGTTAGAGCAACAGTTAAAAGTTTTTGAACTACAAAAATATATTAACATCTGAAACAAGATTTTATAATAACTCTTACTGGATTATTATACTTTCTCCACTGTATCTACATTGCGCTTTTATCTCATGAATGTGTAAATCATTCCAATCATACACCATGTATTTCATTATTTCTAAATGAAAGCGCTTTAATTTCCATCGTAATAATTTGAAAGTAGAATGAAGAAATATTTATTAATTTAAAAAAGTATTCCGGAAAGGAAAAGGAATCTAGATCACTGCAAGAATATTTTTCGTTTAACAGCAAATCGAATTATAAATGAACAGGACTTTACTTCCGAGTTCATGTTGTGTTCACCAGGGAAAAAAATTGGTAATAAATTCAAGAAATGGATTAAATAAAAAAATAAACATTTAAAACAATGAAAGCGATTGAAAAATAAATGTGTATCCCCGTGATATCATGATCTCAAAATATAAAAGTGTACCGAGTCCACCAATGCCGATCTTCAACGAAGTAAAGCATTATCATTACGTCATGGAGCCCCCAAAATCATCGTCTCTAATCCCACTAAAGAGAAAATTTTTCCAAAAGGGCGAAAAAGCCAAACAGGCAACAATTCACATTTTAAATTACAATTCAAGTCATCTACAATTAATTCAAGTCATCTCTTGGGGATTTTAGCCAACAAATTTTAATTTTTACTAAAATTTTTAAATTTTTAAAGGAAAACTACAATTACATGCACGTGTCGATAATCTTGTAAAAGTTAAAACACTGAAATGTCCATCGATCAATAAAGTCAAAGCAATTTTAAAATATGTAATTGCGAGATGTTTTTTAATATATATAATAAATGTACTATTACAAAATACTTCACTCAGAAGATGTTTATAATTACTATCCTCTAAGGACATAAAAACAAAAATTAGAGAAATATAAGTTGTAAAAATGCAAATAAGTGCAGAACCGATTCAAATTTCTGAACAAAATTTTATTTTAATTTTAAATTTAACTCTTGAGTACACAAATTTCAAACTACTCTCACACAAATAGTTAAAAATGCCATATAAGAAGGGATCAACAATAAGAATTTAATAATCGAGTCCCTTTATAATTTTTTCAATAATTCTGCTATGAATGGAAGGAATTGGACACGATTTCCTATACTATGATAACTTCGAATCAATAACTTATTTATATGTAGGAATGAAACAATACCAAACGCCGACTATCTTGAATCACGATTTTAGATCAATTTTTTTCAAGACAGCTCAAATAATTTAATGATACTCATTAAAATATATCATGATTTTTGATACTGTGAAATTGCGCTAAATATTCAGAAAGAATGTTACCTGCATATCTGACTGAAAGATGAATTTGATAAATTTGTATTACATAAGGGGTTCATATCATTACAATGTTCCTTATCTTGCCGTATCGCAAACAATGGAATTGCATTCTTTTGGTAAACCCGGAAGCACTCCACGGTTTTTTGTTTTATCTGATATATTCCTAAACAGTAACTAAACAATTTTCCGACTCCTAAACAATTTGAAATTGGTATATATTCGGCCATTAGCCAAATTTTTAAGTCAAAGTCTTGTCATTCTGGAAATTTGCTTTCTTTATGTTTTCGATGTAAAGCAAAGAAAACGAAATTCTTTATTTTTTGCATACCTTACGACTTTTAATTTTTTAATATTATATATGTGTTCTTAGTGTTTTGCTGCTTTTTCGACAATTTCCTAAAAATATTTTTTTTTAATTCTTCAAAATTTAATTTCGCTTTATAAACACTTAAGTTGTTGCGTTTTTAATTTAATTCAGAATAAGCTATATAATTATTTGCATTAAATTGAATCGCATATTAAAGGGTTAATATTTCTAATACATACCATTACATATATTTATATTGAGTGCTTTCAGAATCATTCCATTTAAAGCACGTTAATCTGACATTACCGTACGAATTATAATAACTTAATATGCTTTATAAATATTATATATTTTGAACCTCTCGAATAAAAAACGTTTATTATAAAAAATGTTGAAAAGCCTCATCGATGATTTAATCTATATTTAATCCTGATCAGTTTCATTACTAACACCTTAGTTATCTTAAGAATATTAAATTGAGATTTGTTGAAGCACATTTAAAAATTCTAAATATTTAAATGCGTTATGTATTATCTATTTTGTAACCTTAAACAAAACTAGTTACCGTTGCGCGCCAAAAACTACTCCTGCTGGGAAAAACAAAACTCTTAAGGAAAGAAGCTTAATTGATTTAAATCTTTTTAATGAAACATTAAAGGACATAACACACTAAAAACAATAATAGGTTAAACAATTAATACAAACATTTAAGAAAAGTACATTTCCCGGGCTTAGACATCATGTTTAACCTTTCATTCCAGAGCACAGACTAAAGTTTTATCAAAAGTTGTGCGGTTACACTTTCTTATTTTATATCATTATTTCAAAGAGTATTATTGGCGAAGCGTGAAATTAATAACTCACTTCTAAGTTGCTTCTAATAATACGGTAATATATGTCAACCAAAACCTGATAAGCAAACCAAACATGATAAACCTAGTAAAGGGGAGTAGATCAATTAAAAGTATTT
The DNA here is from genome assembly GCA_026543865.1 of Argiope aurantia. Taxonomy (NCBI): domain Eukaryota; kingdom Metazoa; phylum Arthropoda; class Arachnida; order Araneae; family Araneidae; genus Argiope; species Argiope aurantia. The sequence continues at coordinate 18,144 of JAPMOR010042502.1, forward strand.
GCTTCGTTGCCAAATAAATTTGCAAAAAGTACGAATTATGTGCACTGTTATATTAAGGTTACAATATGGAATGACACTGAATTATTAAAAACAATATAATTAATTATTCGTACTATATTTGAATATTAATTGGTTGTAGTATATTTCACTTGACAGGTAATGTACAATAATTTTTAAAATATACTTGACGCAAGTTCATAATTTCCTTATAATAAAAGTTCATTGTTTTAACCTTAGCTTTAAACTCAGAGATACCGATTTTTTTCAAATCCTTATTTAGATCCAGCGTTTGCAAACAAATTCAATATATATTTTCTAATGAAATGAACTGCTATTATATGCTATACAAAAATAGCATGATAGAATCTAAACCGATAATATAAATATAATAATAATAAATTTAGATATTTAAATTGCGGGATATAGAATATTCACCGACTTGCAATTCGTGGAAATCGGGAATAAACAGTTACAGGATTGAGAGTCTAAGTTACTATCTTTGAATTAAAAGAAAGCTTACAATTTTTTTATTCGACAAAATATCTAACATCTTTAGAATCATTCAACTGTAAAATATTAATAAACTATATATAGAAATGAACTATCTGCTTTTGGACTAAATATACAAAACTATTTCAGTCTTAAGGGGAAAAATGAATAAAAACATATATTACTGTAAAAATATTAAAATAAAAAATTAATGCAGTAAGAAGGCCAAAAATTTGCTAAACCATAAAACCAAATTGATTAGCTTTTAAACGAGGGGTTTCATAATGTACTTTTCCTGATACCATAAAACTCCAGAATCTGACATTGATTCAAGTTCTGGATGAACAGAACGGCGAAGAAAGTTGTTCCATCGTTAAAGGGTTAAAAAATTTTGGTTAAGCCTCCATTCCCCCATATTGCTCAATTTCATCATTCTTGGCCAAGACTGTAGGAGGAAAAAGAATTATTTCGTTACAATTCAGTCCATTTGTTTGCAATAAATATTCATCACGTTCCATTTAGCAAACGGAGATGAACAAACAGAAACTGTGGCTTGCCGAACATGATGGGATTCGTTCCCAATCATTGGAACGTTGAGTCGGCTGAATCCTCCGAAACGAGCGAAGAGCGACAGTGAAGGGGTGGAACCGGAAGTCTAATCGAAACGTTGATCAGAGAAGTGGAACTCCCTCAACATTGAACATGCACAGTTAATTAATTGCATTAAAACATTCAAGAGAGCATACATGCATATTTATGAATACAATTTCATTATAAAAACATAAAAATCTGCAATTACAAAATAGAACCTTTGCATTCCAAAGGTGCATTCATCTTCGTTTTATTTCGTTCAAATGCCGTGATAACATTTAATTTGTTTTTAACACTATGTTTAGTATCAAATACAAATAAAAAACTATTATTCGTTCAATTTCTTTTTTATAAATATTTTTAATATACCCTACTAATTCAGGTATTGACTAAAAAAAGTCAAAATTTGACAAAAAATTAAGAATTTTTTTTTAAATTGCAACATAGAAGAAACAGAGTTTTAGAATTTAATCACAATTACTTGCCTTAACTTCAGAATATGGTTGATACTGATATCAATATTATTATATATATATATATAATGTTATGATAAATTGATGTTTTACTTTAGAATCCTAAAAGAAATTACTGTGGTTGATAAAAATCCGTTATCTCTTTATTGCTAACTTGAGGGATTAAAGAGAAAGCTTAAATGTGTCTTTTTTTAAATATCCGTACGTCAAAATGAATATTAAATATCCGTATATAATAAAGAATATTTTATATTAACCAACAATGTTAACTGATTATGCAACATTTTAAATATTAAACTTGTAGAATAATTCTTTTATTCAAATTGCACTCGGATGAGTTATCGATAAGAAATATCAAAATTGCTGGATAAAAATGTCGGATAAGTTAAAGCTAAATCCGAACACTTAAAGAAACTATGAATCATTTGATAACAGGATAGCAGAACCATACGAGAAAGCTGGCTATAGACTCCTGTTCTACAAAAATGCATGAAAAGGTTTTTTTTTTCTTGTTTTGCTTTGCGCTTAGAGAAGAAAATGTTAAGGATGATAATGTTTAAGTATGATGGTTTAACGTTTTTATTTGCCAACATTATAAATAAAAAAAACATTCTTTATTTAAAAATTTCAAAACTAATAAGAAATTTTTTTTTACATATTTCAAGTAAATAATTTTAGACATAGCATATTTTAATATTCACTGTTACCTCAAAAAAGGTACTCCTAGTTTTCATATAGCATGGTCGATTGCAAAATACATCCAGGTAGGTAATTTTTTTTACCGTGATTGTACAAATTCAAACATAAGTCTAATTTTCGATTGCGTTTATATCTATAGTATATTAATCATTCAAAATACCAACTTTACTGTTGTTTTGCTTAGTAAAATAAATACTATCAGAAACTAAGAACAACTTAAATTCATATTAGGTTTGACACGTCAACCGCCTACCTTTCCATTCGACTCTCGGTCTCCACCGACGTTTAAATTCATCGTGCACGTAAGATGTTTACCGAATTTCAGTGAAACATATTTAAATATTTTGATTAAGGAAAATTTCGGCGCATTTATTAATAGAATGCACTTTTTGTTTTGTATCGCATTTTATACTGTCAAACACCTGTGTATGTCGCCGTCTGTATGGAAAATTGAATGCCAATTACTAGAGATTAACACGGCCCAAAAGAAAAGTTCAGTGTCAGTCACAGATAATTGACGTGGAGCTAATTAAAATTTCGCCCGATAAAAAAAAATTAAGTAATTTCAATTTTTTTCGAACCATTGAAAATGTACTTTATACGTGAGCCCATTTTAGAACAGCAAAAATATATAACTTAGCACTAAAATAACAAACAAATAAGAATTAGCAAATGAAAACTCTTTACCTTACACCTATTTTCAGGTCGTTCCTAGCTGAAGAAAGTTTGTTGAATGTAGCAAAAGAAAAGGTCAAGGTTGCAATGACATCAACAAGTTTCTTGGAACAATATCTAAGGAATTTAATGTTGCTGGAGAGCTTCCACCAAGATCAGAAATCCTTTTCCTAGGAAATTCATGAGTTTGGATCTCGGTTGTGTAAGCAACCTTCGACTTGCAGTATATGAGTCTCCAAATTTTCACATTGTGAAATGAGAAAAAATGAGTTAATAAAATATCACCGTACATATGCAATTGCTTTAGAAATATAGGATATATATATTTTTTGCAAATGAGATTTCATTTATTAAAACCCTTTTTTTTAGATTTCATTGCTTTAGCTTGACATGACAATTTGTTACCTTTGACAATGAGACAATCCGTCTCATTGTAAAGTAGTAAGCAGTTTAAGAAGCCCTGATCCAATTTAACCGATACCACTTTCTTGAATATCCCCATCACTGCAATATTAAAAACGTTTACTTACAATGCAAAGTAATTCTGCAATAAGGAACCAACTCAATAATATATTTAAGATTAAATTCAGTTCACAAAAGTATTACAGAAAAAAAACCCGATTTAATACACTGTCTAATTTTGGAAAACGTACATTTGTAATAACTTTAATATGCAATAAATGATTAACTTGTATGGTAAATAAATTTTTAATTATCCACCAAAAATCGGCAAAATGATAGTTGGGTCCTGATTGCAAAATTGCTCCCACTTTTTTAAATCCATTTTGGTAGAACGCTCGTTGTAGTACAGTCTACTGTAAAAGTATGCATAATGTCTTGCAATTGTAATTCAAAGGTTTATAATAAAATCGTATTTTAAATATGCATGTGCATGAATTTTTAACATAATTACCATACTGTACATGTACAATGCTGAGAGATTCCAGCTCTATGATCAGCGTCTGGATTCGACTTCTTGCTCCTCCCCGTCACTGTCGTTCTTGGCTCGTTTCGAGGGATTCAACTGACACGAGGTTTCCGTGATTGGGATCGAATCCCACCGTGTTCGGAGAGCCAGAGTTTTTGTTTGTGCTTCTCCATTTCCCAAATGGAACCCGAGTTATGTCTATCGAAAACAAATGGATTGGATTTGAGCGATATATTCTACGGTAACGGTCATTAGCGTAGAAAGGAGTGGGATGGTCACGGCTGTGACTCCGCCATGCAATTGTCTAATATTCGATCTCGAAATTTCCACTAAACATCAGCGGAACGGGCATCCAGTGGATTAGACGTATAAAACACAATGAATTATTCGCCGCAGTGGCAATCACTGTCTTTTAATTAAGGGGATCAAAGTAAGCAGAGACAGCGGTAAACATGTAACGGCTTGCATGCGATACAATGACCTTCCCCGAAATCGGTGGTTGGCCTATGTCTTCAAATCATTCTTATGTAAATTCTAATATCTGACGATCTTTCCATCTCGAGTGATACTAAGATAGGTGTAAGACGTTTTTGAACTTCGGACGCCTAAATGAGAAAAGGGACCAATGCAGTATTAGTAGCGAAGTATATTATTACACTATATATCTTTTCACTACATTGCGTACTTGAGTTGCCATTGACTATAGTATATCTACTCTAGTTTTCTCGGTCCTATCTCAAACACAACTCTGAATATGCTTAAAGCCTTATTTAAAATAGAGACGTATATTTTAGAAGCCCTGTATCATTGGCTTTGATGCACAAAGGCATTTTTTTAATCCTTTGTAAATGATTCAAAGAATGTGATATAATGATTCGGAAAAGGAAGAAGTATAATTCACTGATTGATTTAAGTAATATGATATTAGTCTTTTCCTTAAACCCATTTGTTTTTTTCCGTAATAAACTCGTGAAATGTATTACGGTGATTAATTTTTGTTGGAGACACACCTGATGACAATTAAGATTCCTGATGGATTATGCGGATTATTCCTTCATAGGTGCAAGTGTGTTAAGGCAAATATGAAGGTAGGGGGAAATTTTAAGATCTTCCTACGCCACAGAAAAACCCTACAGATCTATTTTTAAAATATTTAATTGATAACTATGATACTGCTTGCTAATTTTATATTGATTAACAGAGAATAACTGAATGATACACACTAGCGTGATAATGTTAACGCTTTGCCGCCTACACGTCTCATTGGGATTTTGTTTGGCACCTGTAGGATTTATCCCGAAAAATTTGAAAAACTGACGGTGACAGATAAATTTTCATTCCCATAAAGTAAATAAATTAAATAATTTTCATAAATTAAATAATTAATAATTAAAACAAAAATTTTATAAATTAAAAATTCAATTCATGATATATTGACGTGGTTCTAAATATGCATGTGCACAAAAGCTGAATTTTTAACGCAATTACCGAACTGTGCATGTACAATGCTGAGAGATTCCACCACTATGCTCAGCTCCTCGATTCGACTTCTAGCTCCACCCCGTCACTGTCGCTCTTGGCGCGTTTCGAGGGATTCAACTGACACGATGTTTCTGTGATTGGGATCGAATCCCACCGTGTTCGGAGAGCCAGAGTTTTTGTTTGTGCATCTCCATTTGCCAAATGGAACGTGAAGAATGTCTTGTCTATTAAAAACAAAGGAATGGATTCGAAAACGATATCTTCTACGGCAATGGTCAGTGGCGTAGAAAGGGGCGGGATGGTTACAGCTATGACTCCTCAACGCAATTGTCTAAAAACAGTGTGAAGACAAAATACAGTCAATGACGAGAATTGAAGACTGAGACGATAAATTGTTAACAACCCAAGAACTAGCTAATGTTACTTCTTCCTTACGCATTGCACTTCCTAATCTTTTCACTTTCACTACTTCATTTTGCAAATAGATTTAGCCGTTCCATTTTCATAACTATCAACATGTCGCGGTTTTTAGGTATTTACTATATAAAATTCGGTAGAGTTTTGGCAACGTTGAGTGTTGTCTCGTAGCCGTTCTTCGTAATTTGACTTTTTATTTAACCGAGCTAAAGAAAAGGAAAAAAATATTTTGACGTGGGAAGGAAGATTTACTGTACTTTAACAAAATTTATCACTTTCAGACAGAAGAAGAAGCAGTTACATGAAGTACATCTCCCTTTCAGTACAAAGTTTTGTCACCTGGGTCTTTAAATTCAAGGTAATTGAAAAATAAATTCTATTTAAGATGTCAGATACACGGCTAAGCATATGGATCCTGCTATATTAAAATAAACTTATTTCAAAATTAACTGACTTATCCTAACAGTTTCCTGCAAAAGACGTAACGGGTTATTAAAAACTTTCCACCAATTCAAAATGAACAAGTATCCAAAACGGCATGCTACGTAGAATTTCGTGGAATTAACAAAAACAATCTATAAGATGAAGGAGACGTTGGAATTTCCACAAAATATAAATATAGGGGTATTTCAATGATCAGATTCCTTCTATATTTTCAACAGAGCGAATAGGTAGCGTTAATGTAAACACGTGGTCGCTTACTACTATCACTGTCTTTGGCATGACGTCATAAATGGTATTCCGCTCATATTCTGTAATATTTATTGTAAATAACACATTTTTCTGTATAATATTGTTATTTCTCTACATAATATTTTGTGCGATCAGCATAGGTTTTGCTATTAAAATGTATTCTTTAAATAAGCCTTCATTAATTAAGCGGTCAGTGGTTTTGATATTCAATGTTCTACTGAAAGGTATCATAGATTATTTATTTTATAACTGAATAAAATTTGCGTTCTTTTGCATTTTCATTTTGTAATCATGTAAATGATTCATTTATCTTAAGTCTAGTCGGTAGCATGTTATTTTTGTACGATTAACGTAAGATTCCATTTTGATCACTAATGGGGATCTTTTCATTAGATTCAACAGTTCTGGATGATAGATAGACTACGAAGAGGCTATCTGTGGCAATATTCTCTCTCGAAACTTCCACTAAACGTCAGCGGAACGGGCATCCAGTGGATTACACGTATAAAACGCAATGAATTATTCGCCACAGTGGCAATTACTGTTTTTTATTGAAGGGGATCAACGTAAACAGAGGTAAACTTGTAACGTTATGCATGTGATACAATGATCTTCAAAAAAGTCGGTGGTTGGCCTATGTCTTCAAATCATTCTTATGTAAATTCTAATGTCTGAGGATCTTTCTATCTCGAGTGAAACAAAGATAGGTGTAAGTTCGAACGTCTAAATGAGAAAAGGGACCAATGCAGTATTAGTAGCGAAGTATATTATTACACTATATATCTTTACACTGTATTGCGTACTTGACTTGCGTACTTGCGTATCTACTCTACTTTCCTCAGTCTCATCAGAATCATAGTTACTACCAGTAACTACTCTACCAGTTATCAGACAAATGTGATAAGGCAAATATGATGGTAGGGGGCACAATTATAAAACCTTCCTACGCCACTGACAACCCTACAGGTCAATTTTTTAAACATTTAATTGATAAATAGGATTTGTTTTACTGATTGCTAATTTTATATTGATTAACAGAGAATAACTGAATGATACACACCAGCGTGATAATGTTAACGCTTTGCCGTCTGCACGTCTGACTAGGATTTTGTTTGGCACCTATAGGATTTCTCCCAAAAAATTTGAAAAATTGCCGGTGACAGATGAATTTTTATTTTCATAAAGTAAATAATTGGAATAATTTTCATAATAATATTGGAATAATTTATATAATTCATAGAATATTAACGTGGTGTGTCGCCGGAGGGCATAGTATTAAGAGTATAGTTCCAACCGACGTAGATTTGAAGGAACGGAAAAAATACTATTTTCATCCTTTATGAAAAAGTTGCTGAGAATTCTGCTTTTGTTTTGCCCAAGTTTGTAACTTTTGCGGCATACCAGTGATAGTAACACAAAATTTCAATGCATAAACTTAAACTAGGAAGAAGCTTTTTCTATGATTTGTAAATAGAATTTATAGGGATTTTGGGGGACCAGGGGAATTTTGCTTATGAGTATCTAGAATAAATACATTATTTCTTATAGCTGAAACTTTCCTATATTTTCCAAATACAGTTTCATTTCACACATTTCGAAACATTTGAAAATGAAGGATCCGAAAAGAAGTCAATGAGACGACACATCCATTTGTAACCATTTTATTGCTTCTTAAAAAATGATCTGAAGCACGAATTTCAAGTAAAATAAAATATTTTTTTTAAATGATGCTGGCAAGTATATAATTTTTTAAAATCAAAAGTCGTTCCTATAACACGAACAAAGGTAGCAACATTCCTTTAATTTTATATATTTTACTATACTAATAAAAACACGAGTCAGATGCCTTATTTAATTGAAGTCCATATATAATAAAAGTTTGCGTCGTTTAGTTTAATAAGACATTGACATTTCAGATATTCAGCAAGTTAAATCTTAAACTTATGTTACAAAATATGCACCAGTTTATCGTATTAAATTACTAGATTAATTTCCATCAGTAATTTTTAACTTTCTCAATGGATGACAAAAATCCCCTCTCACAACCGGTGCAGATATTGTTTCTCAGCGTATGGGCTGGCGCAGAACCTGTGTCACTAAACCGTTAGGATTTTCATCTTCCTTTTCCATTCGGAATTATATTACATCCTAAATTGTCAAACTACCTTTTCTAATTATGCATCCGAAGCGAGACGAAGGATGGCGGGAGTAGATAAGATCTGCAATTTCTGGAGAAGCGTATCTTCAAGGACATGACAAGGCGAGAAGGAATTTCCAGTTTCAGTAAAATGTATGTCTCAAAAGGATTTTGAAATTTTTATTTCCGGATTATTTTGTGATCAGAAAGATACGACAAAATAATTTCGAGAAAGATTCATATGTGGGATGTAAAAATCACGACAAACGTTGAAATTTTAAAAACGTATCAATGAACGTTAACCATCTGCTAATTATCATAATGTCAGTGACTTTACAAAAAAATACAAATATTCTAACTGATAGAAGAATTTTTCGCATTGCATCGAGTGCCAGTTTTTATAACAAAATCTGAGATTTCCTTTCTTAGTTTACGATTGATATATACTAATAAAAATTTCAATTTCATGCATATATTAATAAGAAATAAGAGCTGTTGGATTTCTAAAATCGTGTAATCATTCCCCAGTTGTGATTGTTCACTAAGTTTTCAACAAATTCTTTTTAAATGAAAGTAAATCATTCCATTGTCAATACCCAAAGAGAAGCTAAAAATACTTGGATAATTCGTTTGTTAAATTTTACCCTCCTAATCTTGAATTAATACAATAATTTAAGTATGAAAGTACTCGGTTATTAGATTTCCTAAAATGTTTTATATTGAACTGAACCCAGCTGATAATGAAAATAATATAAATGCATTATATTTACACACGAAATTAATTTGTGTGCATCGGATACAGCTGCAGGGAAAAAACTTATTATTAAACCTCAGATTAATTAAAAATCATTTTAACTCTTTGGCTGAAGATTTAATTGAAACAATTTTTGCATTTGGATCATATTTAATTTTAAGAGCTGTGAAAACACAAGATTTTATACAAATACCGGATTTTGATATTGGGATAATTTAATTAGATTAATATTACAAAAAAAAATTGAAACAAATAAAATCAAACAAATGCATGGCGTTCTGATACATCAAGTGTGCTCAGAGATAAAAAGGAGGAAAATATCTTTAAAGATTAAAATGACTTGGTAGCAAATCAAGTGCACTTGCAAATAATTATTTTCCTCCAAATATGTTAATAATAAATTACATCGTACATTTAATTATTTTTTCCTGATTTATTATGCGATTTATTCTCTAAAAATCTCTCTGGAAATTTTATCTTTAATCTTCTAAGAAGTCATTTATGGGAAATCTACTTCAGCGTAAAATTTACTTTCCGTAGTTCGATGGGTCGTTCGTTACTGATGACAGCAAAAAGAGAAAACGACGCCAGTAAAATCCGCAAAGGGGAAACTTGCACACAGACAATAAATTAACAACACGAGTAATGTTAATTCAGAAAGGGTTAAATAAAAAATACTTTATAACGGGGACATTAAACATTTTTAACAGTCAAAAAATACATTTGATCTTGAAGTACATACATCGGGCTCACTCATTAAGCTTGAACCATTAAGCTTCAACGGCAACGAAAGGCTAACAGAGACAATAAAAAATTTATTTCCGTTCAAATAACACTTAATTTACAGACATTTTATATGAAAACCGATAGTTAGAAAAATAGTCAATATGGAAATTCTATTAAATAACATACTTTACAGAACGGTTATATACAATCTGGAAATAGATGAGTTTTTTTAAAGTTTAAAAGTCACTGCAAAAATGTGAAAGAACAATAACATTCCATGAAGAAAAGTAATAGAAATCTCAAAATTACAAGAAAGAATAATAAGGGACTTTTGATAGAAGATAGCTGCCCCATTAGCACTGCACTGCGAAAGGAATATTCTTTGTGGAATACTACAGAAAGGAAGATATGTAATAGATGAAAAATTAAGTATCCGAGAACTCGCATCTGATTGCAAAGATAAAATGCCATATTCAGTCATAATATGGAAACAAACAAAAGTTTTATAAATAAACTTTTGTAACAAAAACAAGGTGAAAAAAAAATCGTGCCAAGGTCTAAATAGATTTTTTTTAAACGAGATAGAAAAATTAATCGTAATTAAACATGAACTCGGAAATAGTCCAGGATGTCCTATTGATAGAAGTCAAAATTACGAGAAACATCCAATTCTGCAGTACATATAAGTTTCTATACAAATATTGACGCCATTGCATGAAACTTTCAAGTATGCATACAGAAAATCGATTATTATAATGAATAAACATTATCTTGTGAGTATAAGAAAAATTGCAACATCAACCCTTTCTAGCATTTTGTTCCTGAGCAAAAAGACTACCCAAGACTGAGCCATTGGGAGTGTATTATATTTGACAGACAGACAGACAGACAGATAGATAGATAGATAGGTTCGTTTATTTTTTTGTTTGTTTTTTCTTTTTTCTTTAGAATTCTTTTATTATTTACATTTGTTCTGCTTTATAATTTAAATTGCCGTGCTCGGGTAATGTTTCCTATCTAGTAATTATCTTCAAAAGATACTGTCATTTTGTAATATTATGTTGGCTCTACCACTTCAGTCAGTTAGACCCCCACGTTTTCTTTTTATTCTGTCGCTTTACTTTTTTACTTTGAGCAATTTATTTTCTTTGGCTATCTTTAGCTTCTTTTACACTCAGCACATATGCACATGAAAATTTTTTTAACTTGAATAACTAGTCTTTTAACAGCTATTTAAATTCTATTATTTTTTATTTAAATTATGAGCTCTTTACCGGTGTAACGGCACTTCTGGCACACACCTCTGAATACATCTTTTAGAACAACATCCTGTGAAAAATAATTCCTATCCGTATGAGAAGATAAATAGTTTTTAACTCCTAGAAATGATCTCAAACTGCTTCATTCGTTGCCTGACAAACCGAATTTATAAGACAGAAAATATAAAATCACATATTAACAACCTACATACCAAGATACGGATTTTTTCTATTTATTTAAATTTTGTATTAAGAAGTTCAGAAACGTGTGTGAAAAATAGTTTACATATCAGTTTTAAAACTAACATTTTTAATTTTGAACAAGAGTTAATAACTGCTTCAATTAAAACATTTTTTTCGATTCGATTTAAATGCTCTTAAAAATTAAAAGCCTTTCTATATATTTAAAAGTGATATTTATTTGGCTGGTTTTCATTCAGTTGAAACAAGGGAGATAGAAACAATCTCTTGTATTATATGACTCTTACTTAAAGTAAGACAAACGAGACCTTCAAATGCAGGTGCAAGACTTTAAATATGTAAATTTTGAAGTTAGAAATTTAAAATCAGACTTTATAATATTCAGCCTCTACTTCTAAATAATGAAGAGTATCTATCGACTTTTCAAACTTGCCTCTAACATCTATTTAAAATATTGTTTTCACGAATTTCAGAAAACAGCAGTCTTCTCAAAAAATAAATAAATGAAACTACTAAATCCACATTTTTGTAATTCTGATATAATTTAAAATAACACTTTATCAAGCAATTATTTATTAGCCAAAATAATGAATTTCCATAAGCTCTTCGGTTATTCCCTCTTTCTCAAGCTGAACCATTGATCTAAGTATCAAAATAGCTCTTTATTTCATTTTTCCAACAGAAATGGTTCATGTTCGTATTTCCCTACAGATAAAACACTATATTATACTCAAATCTTCCCATTTTACTGAAATTTCAAAATTTAAAAAATGCTGAATATCGTTCAATACATGTGGAACCCCATTCTGTTTTCTAATTCTCAAAACACACAGTTTTTCACACACACAATTCATACAGTTTTTAGTTCTCATCAAGTAGTAACTTAAAAAAAATTTTACAACTTATTGATTACATTTTTTAAAATAATGTCAAATAAAATATTTTTATTTTACTAGATCTGATGCAATTTTTTAAAAAAATTTTGTAATGCATTTCTACATAACATGAATTTCACTCTTATATATAATAATAATATAAAAACAAGCATATAAAATTGGAAATTAAAATTTGAACGTGATGTAAGTTTTTCAATGATTTGTTTTAACTAGTTAATCATTTTTAAATTTGGTAAAAAAAAACTTTAAAATAAATTCTTAACTATTTCTTCTGCATTCTTATTTCTGTTTCTGCACAATTATAAATTGGATTGAATAACAAAAAAAGTTAAAACATGAGGTTAAAAAAATATGTAAAAAAAATTATTTTCTTATTTATTTATAAGAATTTTATTCATCAAATAATATTTAAAGAATATTTATCATATAGTTTTTAACTCTTAAAAAATATTTATTTTTTAACGCCGTTCTTTTCAAATTTTTGCAAAAAATAAAATATATCTGCAGTGGACAAGCATTACAAAGTTAAATTCCAATATATCCGGTACTGCGAATTTCAAATAATCCTTTCAAATAAGGCGATGGGCGAAATTAAGTAGAAACAAACCTTATGACAAAACACAGTCCTTCAAATCATTTTCCTCCTACATAAAAAAGGGCAATCAGTTTATCTCCTGTTTTCCCTATCATTGATAGACTTCAATATTACACACACAAAATATTCTGAGGGAAAATTTTATGTACTAAAAGAGTTCAGTATAAGAAATGCGGAACTGCAGTACTAAATCTTTTGGTTGACAGAATTTAATTAAAAATTTACATTCACACCATGGGTGATTTTACTCGGTTCAAATTTCGAGCATGACGAACATAGGTTAATCTATACTTATAATAAAGCTCAATGTGTGTATGTGTGTGTTGGCGCTCTACAGGCCAGACCATTCAACCTACAGCTATCAAATTTGGCACATGCGTACCTTGGAGGTCGGGAATGTGCACCTGGGGTCTTTTTTTTTTGACATTTTAATCAGAATTTTAATTATTAATTAAAAACTAACTTTTCTGTCAAAAAGATTTTTCATTTCTCCACCGCCAAATGAATAAGGCTTCAGTTTTTTTTCCGAAGTTAGGCTTAACATATTTTCGGCCGATTATTTCAAATGATTCTGTTTATTTTCTTAGTGTTTCATGCATTGAAAATTAAACATTAATTAATCGATCTTTCAGTTCATTCTGAAGTATTTTTGAATTAAAATAGAACAGAATAAGGAAAATTAAAAATTTCTAATCTGCGTAGCGCTACCCCAACTGGCGTAGAAAATTCATGCATTTGCCTTACCATAATGGACGTTGAAAATTCACGCATGCGCATTGTATTCTGATTGTTGGCAACTCTCTTTTCAACGGATACAGACTTGGTTTTGAAGGCTTAACATGTTTTCGACCGACTATTTCAAATGATTCTGTTTATTTTCTTAGTGCTTGATGCATTTAAAAGTAAATACTGTTTATTAATCGATTTGTTCATGATGAATCTGAGAAAAAAATTTTGAAAACTTCTTGAGATATTACATAAGAAAGATATTCTTTAGTGCCCAAACGGTTTAAATGCTCAGCGACTCTGTTTCAAACATATTTAAAAAAAAATGCTTCGTTTCAGTAAAAAAAGTTTCTTATATTAATTGCAGATTAATCATTTCCATTTTAATTTATAGCATAAATTCTACGGGAGCTAACAGAAAATTAGGCAAAAACATATTACGTCATAGCTGAAGGCTTTTATAATATAATGTGTGAATTATATGACTATCAAAATGTGAAGCTTTAAAATATTTTCATGAAGAAGCTATTTAAATAGGAGTAACATAAAATATTTAATTATTAAAATTTTAACGAGCATTAAGATTGGCGAACCGGCTGGTCACCAAAGGCGGCTAGTATCAAAATAAAGTATAAATTCTCTAAAATTTTCAACTTCGTACTTCACTAAAATTCTCTAAAATTCACTTCGTACTTCTGGGAGAATTTCTTTGATTTATATATTCTACTAGTAAAAGGAACTCAAATTCCGAAAATCATGATATGAGAGAGCTTCAAATTGTATTTTAAATATATTGTAAACGAAAAATTAACTATTTGATTCAATTCATTCAAGACAATTTCAGGAAAATGTTCGCTTAAAAATATATATGAATTAGTTTGTTAAATTTGCCTATTGTCAATTGAAGAATTTTATGTACCTATCGAGTTCGAAAACTGGTTCAGTGGCATCTAATTAAACATGTCAAAATGGTGCGAATCAAATACTCGAATTTAGTATAATACGTTTATTTTGCAGGACAAAGACGAAACACATTAACGTTTAACACTAGACAAACATTAAGACAATTAGATTTTCAATTGCTTTTCAGCTCAAAATAACAACTTTCACTATCGAACATATTTATGTACAAAGCGCGTATCAAAATGAATTCCTATCCTACAATTTCGAAATCTAAAGCTCAACTGAATAGTTTAACATTTTTTCTCTACTGGCAATCTCACGAGCGCAGGTGGGGAGAAAGAGGAGTGCCAAATTTGGAGGGTTATTGCCGTTTCAAATTCACTTTTTTTCACATAATGTTGAAAAACACACATAATCTGAAGGAAGGACAATACCAAATAGTTGGAATTATTGTAAAATAGCGCCCAAGATAAAAAAAAAATAATACAGCTTCATTTTGAATATATCGTCCGCTTCAGAAATTTACAAAAATTTTATACAGTGATATTTATGGAATATCTAGAAACTCAACATTTTCGTTTTATTAAAACAATCTTCAAATCCACACATTCATGGCTCTTAATTTGCCTTCTTCTAATGAACTTTGGCGCGATAAATTTAGCGCAATTACATGGATTTAGAGTATTTTCTAGTCCAATTTAAGTCATTCATTTATATTGGAGTCTCAAATGTTTAAGCAGCATTGTTTACAGAGCAGCAACTCTGCTTTGTGAACCAATTAGTCCTCAAATTTACGTTAAGCGCGGATCTGTCATTCAGTTTGTGTACGGAAGTCCAATTAAAATAAAATCATCTGCCAATGAATAATTAAATTAGTAATTGCAATTCATTATGGTACAGTTTAAAACTTTTTTTTAAAAAAACCGGGCAATGGAAACTTTTGATCCAATATCTCTATTTGTGCAATATTACAAAAATTAAATCAAACGAACACGGTCTTGCATCACATAAGAGTTTTAAGTGATCCTAAAACAAGAGGAAAATAAATTTAATTGACCTCACCTTTGACACGATTGAACATAGCTAGATGTGTAATTATTATGATGCACAATATACAATGGATTAAATTTTAGGATGAATATCCAAGTTTGAAATTGTCCCATGGATTGCTCAAGAAAATACCTATGTAAAATTGTTCAACACGGCATACTATGGCAACTTAAAAACCGTAACTCTATACAAGAATAATATGGATAGTAAAGAGTTAAATAGCCAAATATTTCAATTTAATTTTTCAATGCTAGTAAACAAAAATTTTCCCGATTAAACGAATTACAATCTTTATTTAACAGTCATTATTAACGAATCATATCTTTAACAGTCTCTACTTGTAACTGCCCATTCGTAAATGATGTTATTTAAAAACAAATTTAAAAGATTTGAGGTAACCTCCTTGCATTTTTTTAATTCTACAGATTAATAATAGTTTAAAAAAAACAATTGTTGATCTAATTCGCAATTAGACTGAATTACGAAGATATACTCGTAAATTTCATTCTTTAATATATACCGTGAAAGAACGGGTATTAAATAATCGCTAATGCTGGGAAGGGACTCACTGAAAGTGCAACTGTGTCATTCAAAACTACCAAAGAGATCAAAATACTTTAATAAAAAAAATCTTGCAAAATTGCAATTAAAAATTTCGCAAGTTGTATTTTAGAAAAAAAAACAACATTTCAATGAGGACCCCATATCCCATTTTTGCAATGAACTAAATTTTTAAGCAATGAAATGAATAAAATTCCAGAAGAATTTTAAAACATTGAAACTACTATATTAAAAATGCTCGCAGATGTTTAAAAAATTTTATTAAAAAGCTGAAAAGTTATTCTGAATGTTATCTTAGCAGAATTTCTTAAACAATTATGAAAGAAAAATTTTAAACGATTTGCTATATTCCCGTCTAACATTTTAAATGAGTTTTAAGATAAAAACTATACAATGCAACACAGTCTTATCTTTTTTCGTCGGGATAGACCGAAACAAATGGTTCATTATTACTTATAGCACACACGGTCAACAGATTTGTGATTTTTATAATTATTTAATAAATATCGCTAATTCATAGAAAGTCCAGTTTGCTCAATAAGATCTGAAAAATTAATGTTCTAGTCTATTAATTGTGTTGTGTAATGAGAATTACACAAAAAAATGAAGCTTTATAACTAAAAACTAATGACATTCCATACTTGATATTTTTCAAAATATCAAGTGTATGTTATGATATCAAGTAAACAAATGCAATGCATATTAAAGTTAAATTGCCTCGATTAATAAAATTTCGTGAATATTTTTTTTAATTTTCATGTTATTTATCGAAAAAGATTTACTTACATTTCAGTTTAAGAAAATGCACACACACAGTATATTATACAAGAAAGCTGTATGTAACAAGAAACTAAGAATATGCAATTTCTCAGGAATATACAATGAGACTCAAAGGCTCATAGTAATTATAATTAAAATATTGTGACTAAATATTACATACATTGACTCAAAATTTTCGTGGCAGTCAATGTGATAAAAGGATCATGAACTTAAAATTTTAATACAAAATATGAGTACACAGTATGTCATACACAAACATTTGTGCAAAAAAATTGATAAAATCAAAATCTCAGTATATGCACTGGTTACAAAGATAAGCATTTTAAAATGGAAAAATTTTTATGCATATTTTTTATTTATTTTTTTTTAATTTTTTCTTTAATTTCTTTTTTTTTTCTTTTTTTCTCTTTTTTTTTTTCCTTTTTTTAATTTTTTTTCCTTTTTTTAATTTTTTTTCCTTTTTTTTGTATTTCTTTTTTTCCTCTTTTTTTTATTTCCTTTTTTTTCCCTCTTTTTTTATTTATTTTTATTTTTTTATTTTATTTTTTTAGATTCAATAATTTTTTTTCCACTTTCTTTTTTTCTTTTCATTTTTTTAGATATTTTTTTTATTTTCCCTTTAACAAGATAAATTCAAGTAAGAAATGTACAAAAATAGTTAGGAAATGTTTTTACATTATCACCAGATTTTTCCTTAATTAAACTAAAATTTAACCTCACATTGCGCAATTTTTTTTATTTTTATTTTTCAACCACAATTGTGTAAAACGATGTAAATGAATATTAAGAATACTGTACAAATATCTTGTCAGATTAATTTTTTAAATTAAAATTTTGGAAAACAATAACCGATTTCAATTTTTTAATCTTAATAAAATATAACATGTTATTTGCTCATTATCTTGAGAATCTAAATGAATGAAAAAAATTAAATTATGTAAATAAAAACTATTGCGCAAGAGTTAAATGTACAATTTCAGATATATTGCATTGCATTAAATAATATTGCATTAATTGGTTTGAACACAAACCATTATAACATACAATAAAACGGGAAGTAGCATGACGTCATAATTATATAAATCATTTTTATTTTAGCTGTTGTTCTGCATGGGCTTTAAGTATTAAATAGAACCTTAGAAATTTATGAAAATATTTCAATCAAAAGGCATTCCGGATTTACAAGAAATAAGTTTAAAAAATTAAATTCATGAAGAAAAGATGATAATCTTTTGATTTTTATTAGAAACTTCCAATAAAATTTATAGAATAAAATTAATGCAGATAGAATAAGTTCGAATTATTCTATATAATTCGTATAGAAAAAATTGTCTTTTTCATATTTGAAATATTTTGCTTTCATTAATTAAATATAAGAATAGAGGCAAGCATAAGATTGTACTAGTTGGTCTGACCCATGCAGTCCGTTTAAGTTGACAACTTTAATGACATTTTACCTAACACTTTTAAATATTCAAACATTTTTTCTTGCTGACTGAGATTCCAAAAAACAGTAAATATTTTTATCTCATTTTTTACAAAATAATTAATTTTAAAAGGCTTCACTCACTAAAGCATCATTAATAGCTCATAACTCATTAAAGTATTTTAAATCTATTGATCGAATTAATAATTATTTTTTAAAATTTTATTGGCTAACTTTCTGCGAACTGTCAAAATAAAAAAAAAACATTTAAGTCAATCACTTCAATATGAAATGCATATTTTTTTAATAAAATTAACAAAATATATCGAAATTTTTTTCTCAAATAACAAAAGACAATATTCCTTTTGACTAATTTCATAAAAAAGCTTATGAAGAAATAAATTTCTTTACTTCAAACTGCTAAGATCAATTTAGATTCAAACATATGTACGGAAGTTAATTGTTGCACCAATGCATTTGACAAGCAAAAAATTTATCTCCCAAATTATTAATTAAAATTTTTTTAAACGAAAATATTGCTAGATTTCATCCTTATTCTACAATGCAAACATACAATAGTTTTCAATAAATTTGCGTAAAATTTGTACATTCGTTATAAATTGCAACGTCATGAATACATGGTATGCTCAACATCGAATTTATATCAAACTTATATCAGCAATATTAACATTGGAAGTGCAAAGTTATTCGACGGAGCAACGCTGAATATAAATCAATTCTCGGAAAATATCTTTTGAATACAACAAAGTTGGGAGCTGAACGCTGTTACATCCATTCGAAAGGAAAAACTGCTTCATGAGACTGCTAATCCACAAAGTCCAAAGGCATTGGAAAACAAGCACAACATTTCATTTGTCTTTAATGGCAGGAGGTTCAATGGTTATGTAATTTCCCTTTCTGCCATGTGCAAGAAATTCACGGCGTAACGATTTCTCGTAGAGCAATTTTAACATTCCCTCACTTTCGTAAGCGTCCTGCGACAGTGGACACAGTTGTATTGTCCAATGAATAGGAAGAGAATGTTATGGTGGTAACATAGTTGGCTCCTCAGAATGCGTATCGCCTCCTCTGTTCTAGTTTTTCCAGTGACATTTTATTGATCCTGCACATAGATAACTACGATCTTGAGCGATTGGAACTTGTACTTTAAAGACTAATCCTCTAGCAAAAAGACAAATTCTTCCAATTGGTAGTAATAGTAATGGCTTTGGGGGACTTTTTTTTCTGATAAGATTGCTCTCAAAAGATCTTTCCGACGAATTTTGAAATGAAGATTTCACCTTGAAGATACAGTTTTTAGTCGTGAAGGGATCTATCTGCAGTAGACTTATTCATGCAACTGCCACAGATTTCTTTCTTTCCACTAATGAGATTCTTTTTTTTTTTTTCTTTGTAATATTTTTCTCTTTATTTCTGAATTCAAGACATATATATATATATATTTTTTTCAAATTTCTGTCTTTATGGTAGAGAGTTTTTATAAATACTAGAAGGTTTTTAAATTTTAAGCAATAGATTTTTTTTTTCATTATCTTGTAAATTTAAGTTTCATGCAAGGGCCGTTTTTTTTATTATTATTTCGTGCACGGCTTTTCTTTCAGTTCCTTACAAAGGTTCTTTTTCTTCAGCTTTTAGCAGGGTTTTTTTTTTTTTTTCCCTTCAGTTTCTTGCAAGGGC